>CADCXC010000001.1:0-600000 GCA_902806595.1 Pyrenopolyporus hunteri | reverse complement strand
CATTATATCGTTAATTCGTTAAAAACGTTATTAATTTTTCCCACGAAAATCGAAGATTAACTTTTATCGAATAATTTTACTTTTCTATTACGAAATAAAAAAATATTTTACGATATAACTTCGTTTCGATAATAAAATACAACGATAAATATAATCGTATTATTTTATTTTTTTTTTTTTTTTAATATTAAAATCATTATTAATGTTAATATCGAAGGATATTTCGTTTATTACCTTTATAACGATTTATCGAATATTTAATTTCGTTGATTTTATAAAAAAAAAAGATTTTATTTTCGACGGGTTATTTTTTTTATTAAATAATTATTTCGTTAAAAAATAAACGAACGAAAGTTTAAATTAATAAAAAAAAAATACGATTAAAGGGGATTAATAATACGAGTAAAAAATTAATTTAAAATTATTATAAATAATTCGTTATAATTTAATAACGTTTAATCGATAACGATTAATATTAAAAAATTAATTATTTTTTATAATAATTAAAATTATATTAAATTAACGTCGATTAAGGAATAAAATTTAATTATATCGATTATAGGGATTATTTTGTTTAATAAACGATATAATACGTTTATATAAAATATTAAAACGTTAAATGCGTAAAAATATTAAATCGATTTAAAATAATCGAAAACGGTTTTTTTATATATTAAAGTTATTTTTAAATCGATTAATAATAGCCGTTTTAAATTTATTATCGGCGATTTTAAATTAATTATTAACGATTATTTTAAAATTATCGATAATAATTATTTTAATATCGTTAATAACGATTATTATAAAATTATTATAAAATTTTTTTATAAATCGTTTATAATCGATTATTTTTCGTAGTATAATATAATTATTAAAAAACGAAAAGTTAATAATATGTTAATTAAATCGATTGGTTTATTTAACGGAAATTATTTTAAAATTTATAGGTATAATATTCGTTAACGGTTAAAATTACACGAAATTAAATATTATAAAAAGTTAACATTTAAAAAATAAATAAGATTGTAATTTTAATCGTAATTTAATTATATAAAATAATAATAAATTATAATTATTATTATTATACGATAAAATTAAAAATTTAACGATAATATATAAAATGGTTAGTTTCGAATATATTAAAATTTTTTTTAATAATTAATACATATATATTTAAATTTATATAAAATTTTAAAATTATTTAATATATATTAATATTAACATTATATTTTAATATTCATCGTAACGATAATAACGGTAGATATAATTTTATTAATTAACTTTATTATTTTACGTAACGAAAAATTAAATTATAAAGTTATAAATTATATATATTTATTAATAAAATAAATGTTATAATATTATATATTTATTTTATAAAGTTAATTAATTAATAATAAATTTAAAAATAATTTCGTCGTTTTATTTAATACGGATAAAAATTTAAAAGTTAAAAGTAAATTATATCGATATTATTAAAAAAAAAAAAAAATTAAAATATGATTTTTTTTAATTACGATTTTATATAAAAAAAATAGGTAACGAAATCGTTTCGTATATTATAATCAGTAATTTAATAAAGTTAAGTAAATATATAATAATATAACGTTATGTTCGTATTTATATTAAATTTTACGACTTATGATATTTATAAATATTTAAAATTTAAATATTAAAATAAAAGTTTAATTTAAATTTAGGTTAATAATATTAATTTAATATATTAATTCGTTAATTAAACGTAATTTATTTTTTAAAAATAATTTAAATAAACTTTATTATAATTTTATTTTATTTATATTTATTTTTATTAATTTTATAAATATCGCGTTTTTTATTTATATATATAGTTGTATTTTTCGTAAGCGATTATTATTTTTATAAACGTATATTAACTATTTTTATTATATATAAAATTTATTTTTACCGTATTGTTATAATTTTAAAAGTATTTAGGTTTAAAATTTTTAATATATCGTTATAATCGAAATTTAAAAAAAAAATAAATATATTATATATTTAATTTTAATTAATGGTTTTTTTATTAATTATTTTTTTAATATCGTTTAAAAATTTATTTTTAAAATTAACGATAATTTAATTAATTTAAATAAATCGAAATAATTCGAATTTATTATTTTTAATAATTATATAATTATTAAAAAATTTTATTAAAAAATTAACGTCGTTATTATTAAATTAAATTAATATTAAAACTTTTAAAAAATTTAATATAATATAAAAACGAAAAGAAAAAACGGAGTAAAATAAAAAAAAATAAAAAAAGGTAGGAAAAGATAAAAAAAAATAAAAAAAAGCAAAAAAAAATAAAAAAAAATAAAAAAAAGTAAAAAAAAATAGGGAGAAGTAAAAAAAGGTAAAAAAAAACAAGGAAAAGTAAAAAAAGATAAAGAAAAGTAGGGAAAAATAAAAAAAAATAGGGAGAGGTAGGGAAAGGTAGGAAAAGATAGGGAAAGGTGGAAAAAAGTAAGAAAAGGTAGGGAAAAGTAGGGAAAGGTAGGGAAAAATAGAAAAAGGTAGGAAGAAATAAAAAAAGGTAAAGAAAAGTAGGGAAAGGTAAAAAAAGGTAGGAAAAGGTAAGGAAAAGTAGGGAAAAGTGGGGAAAGGTAGGGAAAGGTAATTTACGAAATTTTTAAACGAATTTCTAAAAAATCGAACTAAGCGTCGACCCGAGTTTCGAATTCGTTAAACCGAATTTCGAATACGTTAAATCGAATTTCGAACGTATCGAACCGGATTTTAAATTTATCGAATCGAGCTTTAAAATTATTAAGTCGAGTCTTAAGTTTATCTATACGATTTTTTAGGTTAATAAAACAAGTTTTAATATTATTTAACCGTATATTAATATTAATAATATTAATTTCGAATACATTAATATAAATTTTAAAATAAAAAAGTTATTTTATTTTAAATTTATTATAAAACGTTAAATATTTTTTACTTTTAATTAAAAGTTAAAACGTTTACTATTTTAAGTAATTTATGGGTAATTTTAGTTATATATTTAATTATAATAATAAAGTTAAATTAAGGATTTAATTATACGACGAAATTTATATTAATTAAAATAAAAATTAAGAATTGGAAATAAAATAAAAAGAAAGAAGCGGTATTTAAATAATTAGAGGTAAAATATAGTTAAAAAAATAGAATATTTTAAAAGAGATTTTAAAAAATAAACTTTAATATATTTTATTATAGATGGCGTAAATATTTCGTAATTATATTATTAAAAAATTAATATTTAATTAAATTTTTTTTCGATACGATTAATTAATAATATTTATTTTTACTTTAATTTTAAAGTAGTAATTTATAATAAAAGTTTAATTACGATTAAATACGGTTATAAATTTCGAAAATATTAATTTTATACGTAATAAATAATATAAATTAATTTTTAATTTATAATAAATAACGTATAAATATTAATTTATATAAAATTATATATAAAAATATAAAAGTCGAAAATAAAAATACCGTATATATTAAACGTTTTATATAATAAAAAGTTATAATAATATTTAAAAAAGTTATTTATAAAATTTAAAATTTATTTTTCGATTTTTTATCGACGATTATTATTACATCGATTTTTTATTTATAATTATTATTATATCGATTTTATATATAATTATTTTTAAATTAATTTAAATTGTAAATTTAATACGAGTCGGGTTTTAAAAATTAAAATATCGTTACGTTAATAATATAAAAAAAAAAAAGAAATTAAAACGCGATTCGAAAAATCGAAGCGAAATTATATTTCGAATTTCGTTATTAATTTTTTAATAAAATTAAATTATTATATAATATTATAACGGTTTTATACGTCGAATTTTATAAGTTTTTTTCGGTAACGATTTTAAATATTATTAAAGGAAATTAAAATTCGGTGGATAACGTATCGTAAAATTAATGGATAGCGTATTATAGAATTAATAGATAACGTATTATAAAGTTAATAAATAACGTATTGTAAAGTTAATAGATAACGTATTATAAATTTAACGGATAACGCTTCGTAAAGTTAATAGATAACGTATTATAAAGTTAATAAATAACGTATTATAAATTTAACGAATAATTTTTTATAAGTTTAATAAATAACGTTTTATAAATTAAAGGAATAACGCATTATAAATTTAATAAATAACTTTTTATAAATTCGATAAATATTATATTATAAATTTAATAAATAACGTTTTATCGATTTAATAAATAATTTTTTATAAGTTTAATAAATATCGTATTATATGTAAATTTTATAAGTAACTTTTTATAAATTTAATAAATAACGTATTAAAATTTAATAAATAAAATATTATAATTTAATAAATGAATTTTTATAGTTTTAATAGATAAAGATTATAATTTAATTAATAAAATATTATAAATTTAATAAATGACGTATTAAAATTTAATGGATAAAGTATTATAATTTAATGGACGAGTTTTTATAATTTTAATAAATAAATAAAAATTATAATTTAATTAATAAGGTATTATAAATTTAATAAATGACGTATCGTAGATTTAATATATTAATAAAAGTTAAATAATTAAGTCGTTATTATATATAATTCGTAATAAATACGTGGGATTTTTAATTATTATTTTCGTAAAAATAATCGCTTTTATTTATTTTTAATAAATAAATATATAAATGTTAAAAAATAAATTATTAAAATTTATTTTTAAGTATTATTATATTATGCGATTATTTAACGGTAGTATTATAAAAATAATCGATAATATAATGCGAGATAATTTCGCCGCTTCGTTTTAATATATATAAAATTTTTAAATTACGGTTTAATATATTATTTTTTATTTTTAATTTTTAAATTTTTAATTTATAAATTTAAATAAAATAATATATTTATGTTAAAAATGTTACGGGATAATATTATGGGTAATAATTATATAAAAGTTATTTATAATTAATATTTTTTTACCTTTTATATATATATTATATATATTTTATAATATAAAATATTACGAAATATAAATTAAAAAAATGAATGTATAAATAAATAAAAAGAAAATAATAAAGTTTAATTTATTATTTTTTTAATTTATTTAATTTTTTATAAAAAAGATTTAATCGATTTTATATATATTTAAATAAAGAAAGTTTTATTTTTATTACGATATTACGTATTAATTTAACTTTATTAAATTAATAACGAAACGCGAGAAAACGGTTTCGCCGTTAATTACGTTTTTATAAAACCGCGGGTTTTTAAGTTATATTATTTTTTTTTTTTTTATTTATTTTCGAAAGGGGGTATTACGTTTAAAAGCGATTAAATCGAATATTTTAAAGCCACCGTTAAAGTAGGTTTTTTATTAAGGGAAAAAAATATTATATTTTTAATGTAAATATATTTAACCGATTTTATAATATTACGTAATTGGTTATTTAATAACTTTATTAATATATTATAGCGCGTTTTATTAGTGGGTTTTAAATTTAACGGTTTTATTAATATAATTAAATGATAATAATTTAAAACGTATATATCGAAAAACCGGTCGTATATGTCGTTATTTATTTAATATTTGAAAACGACGATATATTTAAAATTAAATTATTTCGAGTTATTTTAAAGATTTGTAGTGGTATTTTCGAAGTCGTTAATTATTTTTTTAAACCGGCGGTTTTTTTTATTTTACGTAATAAAAAAGTTATTTAACGAAATATTTCGATGTATAATACTTTAAAAATATATATAATTTAATTTTTATAATACACCGTAAAAAAAATATAGGCGCGTATATATTCGAATTTAGGGGTTTATTATTAAAGATTATATGTATTATCGAAAAAAGAAATTTTCGAAAAAATGTAAAATTAGCGATATAATTATATAAACGTTTACGAAATTTATTAATTCGAAGTTTTTCGGTTATATTTTTTTAATTATTATAAAGTTAAAATATACGAGTTATTAAATGGTGTCGATTTCGTTATATATTATTATTAGCGTTATTTTAAAGCGATGTTATTTAATTAAGATAATTTTTACGGTAATAATTTTACCGGTGGTTATTTATATATTTACTTTAATAAAATTATACGTTTTTATTTTAAGTAATTTACGGTGAAAAATATAATTATTAATATAATATTAATTAACGTAAAAAATAATATCGAATTTAAGGTTCGAAAATATATTAATATAATAAATTCGAAAAATTATTTTATTTCGATATATAATAAATTAATTTTTATTTATTTTTTTTAGGATAAAATTTAATATTAGTTTTAAGTTTTCGAAATGTATTTGATTTTTTATACGATAAAAGATAATATTTTTTCCCGTATTTAAAATTATATTAATGTCGTTTATTTCGTAATTTACGTATATAAACGGGTATTTATTAAATGTAGCGATTAATATAAATTATTCGAAATAAAAGTAAGATTTAATTAATGTTATATATATCGGCACTTTTATAGACTCGATTTTTATTAAAATATTTACATTTTTACGTAAAAACTTCGATGTGTTTCGTTTAATTATTTATTTAATATTAAGTTTATTAAATTTTTAAGCGATGTTTAAATAGAAAAAAAAGTATTTTTTTAGATTTATAACGTTTTTTATATTAATTATTTCGATATAATGTACGAAAACGACGTAATAAAAGTTACTTTTTTTTTAAATTTATCGATTTATAAAATTTATAGTTTTATTTATAAATTTACGAGTTAATTAATTACTTTCGATAATTGTTAAAAACTTAATAAAAATGGTTAAAATATCCACTTTTATTATTGATTCGATTTGTAAATTATCGTAATCGAATAAAATATTTTATTTATTAACTATTTTAAATTAAATAAATAAAAATATTTAATTAATATACTTTAAAAATAAACGTATTTAATTAAGGAAGAAATTTTAAAAATATTAAATAAAAAGGAATAATAATTATAAAGTTTTATTTATAATAATAAAAAATTTTATTTTTATTATTTATTAAATTATAATTTAATTATTTTAATATTAAAATTTATTAAATTTAAAATAAAAATGTATTTAATGGAATTTTTTATATATTATAATTAAATAAAATAATTTATTTTATCGCGTATTTATAATAAAAAATATTATTATTAAAAAGTAACGAAATTATTTTTTATTTCGTTATTAATTAATAATAATACGAGCGGATTTTTAAAATTATAAAAAAAAGGAAAAATTTAAAGCGTAATTCGAAAACCGCGATTTATATATATATAAAAAATAAAATAACGAAATTATTTAAAAATTCGTTATTAATTATTTAATAAAATTAAATAATTATACTTTTATATAAATAAAACGAAGCGGCGAAATTATTTTATATTACGTTTAAAATTATTTTATATCGTAAAACGATCGTATAATATTTTAATAATTTTTTTAATATATATTTTTTATTATAGTTTAATGCGATAATTTAATTTTATTAAATAATTAATATCGAAGTATCGAGTGGTTTTATCGCTAGTACATTTATATAAACCGCGGTTTTTCGACACGCGTTTTAATTTTTTTTTTTTTTTTATAATATTAATAAAATTAAGTTTTTATTTATCGTATAACGCGTAATATTACTTTTATAATAATAAAAATACGTTAATATTAACTTATTTTTTAATATTATATTTTAAATTTTTTTATATAAATTATAAATTATTTTATATAATATAATAAATAATAAAACATTTTTTATATTTTATTAATAAATTAAATATTTATTTTTCTATGTTATAAAATTTATATTATTAAAAATAAGTTTAAGTGGTTTATTTTTTTATTTAAATAAGTAATAACGTTATAATATAAAATATTATTATTTAATTAATATTATAATAATAAATAATTTTTATTATATAAATTTTATAATATATATTTATACGAAAACTTTAATCGTAATTTTTATATTTATATTTTTATTAAATTTTTTTATATTTTTTAATCGATCGAAATATTAAAATTAAAATAATAATCGATATTTTATTATAATCGTTTATAAAATCTATTTATTAATTATAAGTTTAAATTTATTTTTATTATGACGTTCGAAATTAATCGATATTTTAACTTATAAATTTAAAAGAAAATATTTCGTTAAATAAATAAAATTATTAAAGAAACTTTCGGAGGTAATATTAACGATAAAGAAAAAAAAGGTTATAATATTTAACGTTTACTTTTTTCGATATTATTAATTTTTTTTACCGGGAAAGTTAATTTAAAAAACGTCCTCGAATTATTAAAAGTATAAAAAACGTTTAATTTTCGCCGTTTTGCTTTTAAAATAACTTAGTTAAATTATATATAAATTCTTTTTAAAGTCGTATTTACGAACGTTAAAAAAGTTACATTAAAAGTTCGTTTAAACGAAAAGGAACGTAAAAGGTCGTATCGGATAAAAAATGAATATTTTATATTTAACGTAAAAGGTTAACGATTAGGCGGATTTAAATTTAATAATTAAGATTAACGAAATTTTCGTAAATAATTATTCGTTTTCGTTCGTTTAATCCCGACGTTAATTAAAAAACATTTTTATCGTTTACTTTTAAATTTAATAACCGCGTTAATTATTTTATTACCCGTTTTATCGAATATACGTATACGCGTATATACTTCGTTTTTTTATTATTAACGTCGTTATTAATTTTAACGTCGATATCGCGTATAAATTTTTTTTTAATATTCGATATTTCGTTAAATAACTTACATTTTAACGGGTCGAATAATAAAATAAACGCGTTAATCGAGGGGATAAAAAAATAAAAATTCGGTTTTTTAAAAGTTCGATTAAAACAGTAAATTTTATCGTTTAGAGTTAAATGTTAAATAATAATATATTAATGGCGTTTATTTTACTTCGATTAATATAAAATAGTTTTAAATGAAAATAGAAGGAAATAATAAAAGATATTTACGAATAAAAATAAATCGTTAAATATAAATATATAATTAATAATATGGTAAAATAATTTATTAATTATACATTTATATTTATTTCGACGGTTCGTTTTTATTTATAAATTAATATATATTCGATTATAATTATTTTTTTTATTAAATTTAAGAAAGGTTTTATTTATAATATTATATAATAATTATATATTATTTTTTTTACCGTTTTTATTATTTTTTTTTATTATTTAAAAGTATAAAATTTATTAATTAACGGTTCGATAATTTAAATTAATTGTATATTTAAATATTATTTATTAACATTAATTTTAATAATTTTATCGTATATTTTTAATTCGTAACTTTTTAAAATAAAGTGATAATTTTTCGTAATATAGTTTAAAAAAAATCGTTATAAAAAATTAATATCGGTATATTATTAAATTTTTTATTAAAATGCTTATATGTATTAAATATTAAAGGTTAAACGTTAATAATTTAATCATTTATTAAAAGGAAAAAAAGTCGATATAATTATATAAATTTAATAACGTTTAAAGTTTTTTATATGTTATATTTATTTTTTAAAAATTATTCGAAGTTAATTAAAAAATTAAACGTTAATTTTATTTCGAATATAACGTCGATACGAAAAATTTTAAATATTTAATGTATATTTTTATGTATATTACGATTATTAATTATTTTTTTAAAATAAAGTAAAATATATTTATTATTAATAAAATTAAACGATTTAATTATCGGTTTTATTTTCGATGTCGAAATATTTTAAATAAATAATATCGATTTATAAAATAGAAAATCGTTAACATAATTTATAATATTAAAAATTAAAAATTAAATTTTATTAATATTATAAAAAAAAAAAGAAAAGAAAATTAAATCGCGATTTTATATATAAACTTCGACGGTACATTCGACCAGAGCTTTAATGTCGATTATTTAAAAGGGTTAAATTAATCGTATCGAATCGCGATAATTGCGGTGTTACGTTAATAAAAATTACGTTTATTTTTATTTTTACCGATATCGTTTTAATTATTTATTTACCGCGAAACGGCGATCTTTCGATATATTTTAATTAAGCGTAAATAGGGAAGGTATATTTAAAACGTCGTTATTCGATAATATATTAATAATTTCCTCGTTCGATATTAAAAGGTACCGCTTAAAAACTTCGATTTTTTATTAACGCTATCGAAAAAAATAAACGAAGTAAAATGATTTTAATATTAATATAGGTCGAAATAATATTATTTTTAATTAATAAAAAATAGGTAGTTTTAAAATAAATATTTTAACGTATATTTAATACGATTAATTAAATATATTTTTAAAGTAAATTATTTAATTATTATTATTTTAATTTAAAAATTTAAAAAATAATATATTTCATTAAAATCGTTTATCGATTTAAAAAAAAACGGGTTAATTACGTCGTTTTTTTTATTTAATCTTTTATTATTTATTATTATATTATTAATGATTAAATTTACGAATATATTATTTATTATTTTTTCGTTATTTTTTACGTTTTTTACGGTAAATAGCGCGAAAATAATATTTTTAAAAAAAAAATATATATTTAAGTTATTTAAAAACAAAAGTAGGTTAAATTTTATTAATAAATAAATTTAAATAGTACATTTTTATAAATAAAATTAACTGGTAGAAAAACGTTAATTATAAATTAAATTTAATAAATACGATAGATTTTTTAATTTAATTATTATATAGAAAAGGTTATTTATATTTAAAAAAAAATTAATAATAATAAACGGCATAAAAACGTAATAATGTTAATATTTATATTATTAAAATTATAATAAGATAATTATCGATGGGTTATTTTATATTAAAGTGAAATAAATGTTTTATTTTTTTTTTTTTATTACTTTTTTTTATTTTTTTAAAAAGCTTATATATACGTTTAAATTAAATTATTATATATTATTAAACGTGTATATTTTTTTATTAAATATTATTTATATTATATAATATTTAAACGGGTAATTAATTAAAAATATAATTAAATTATTATAAAATTATTATATAAAATAATGTTATTAATATCGTTTAAAATTTATAAATCGGTTAAATTAATTTTTTATTTAAACGATAACTTTTATTAAAGTAATATTTTTTAAAAATAATATTATTTTCACTTATATTATTATTCGTATAATTTAAATAAAATTACCATTTCGTAAATATTATAACGCGGTTCGTAACGTATTTAAAAATTTTATTAATCTTTTTTTTTATATTAAATTTATAATATTTTTAACCGTAATTTTCCCGTTTTCGATTACTTTTATCCTTATTTTTTTACACTCGTTTAACGTTACGTTAAATGTTAAAATAAATAAATAATTAATAATTTAAAGTTTTTTATTAAAATATATAATTAAATCGAATATAGTTAATAAATATTTAAATATTTATTTTAAATAAATTAATGTATAAATATAAATATTTACGAAATAAATCGGTAAATATTTAAATATTTATTAAATAATTAAAAAATAATATTAAAATTTATTAATTATAATTATCGTTTAAATTAATAAATTTTTTAATTTTATTTTTTTTTAATTTAAAAGTAGGTTATATTCGATAATTTTTTTTTTTAAAATATTTTAAAAATAATAATTTAATTAATATTAATAAAAATTTATTCGAAATTTATTTATTAATATATTTTAAAATATAAATAAATATATCTTTTATAATACTTTATATTTTTTATATAAATTCGTATTTTTTATAAAAATTTACATTTTTTATAATAATCCGTATTTTTTATAATAACTTTTTTATATTTTATTTTTTTTAAAATATTTACGTATTAATTTTATTTTATAATTTTAAATATTTAATTTTTATATTTTAAAATTTCGGTTAAATATATTATATATTTATTAATATTATTACGTTAAATTAAATTAACGAGATTCGAAGATTATTATACCTACTTTTAAAATATCTTCGAATAAATTAAATAAATAATAAATAAGTTTATTACGAAATATTCGTCCTCGACGACGATATGTTAACATCGTTATTTTTAAATAAAACGATTAATTTACTATTTTTATAATAATTAAATCGAAGGCGGTTAATTTTATTAATATTAAGTAAAGTTTTAATTAAAATTAAATAAAATTTTTTAATTAAAATTTAAAAAAAGGAGAAAACTTTCTTTTAAAATTTATATAATCGATTATTTATTATATCGACGATAACGATAAACGGTTAGAAATAATCGATAATATTACTTCGATTAATTATATTATTTAAATTTTAATAAAAGTTAAAAAAACTTTCGTAAATAAACCGATAATAAAAATAATTTAAGATTAATAAATAAAATTAATTTCGTATTTTTTTATTTTTTTAATTAATTAATAATATTTATCATTAATTTAAATTAAAATAAATTATTATTTTTAATAATTGTAATTATAATCGAAGCCGTCGATATTAAAAGTTAAAATTAATATAATTTTAATCGTTAATTAATAATTTTAAAAATAAATTAATTTATATATATTTTTATTATTAAATATAATTTTTAATTATTTATAACCGTTTACGTAATAATTATTAACATTATTTTATTTTTAAAATATACTTACGTAAATTATAAAATAAATTAAAATTTTTTTTAACATTACATCGTTTTATTTAATTATTTTTACGATATTTACGTCGAATGTTATTATAATAATAATAGTAATAAATGCTTTTATCGACGTAGTATATATTATTTTATTAATATATATTAAATAATTAATTTAATTATTATAAATATAAAAAAACGCGTATAGGTAAATAATATATTTAAAATTATTTTTAGGTCGTTTTTAATATTTACTTAAATCGAAAAATCGATGTCGATTTTAACCTTCGCTTTTAAAATAATTAAAAATATTAAAGTTTAATTATTCGATATAATTAATTAAATTTAAAAATTTAAACGTAAAAAGTTAATTATTAATATTTAATATTATACGATATATAATATATTTAAATAATTATTTATTTTATTATACTTTTATTTATATTTATTTATTATTTATTTACTTTATAATATTAAAATTTTTATTATATATTATAAAATTTTAAAAATAAAAATAATTTAATTAAAAATATATCGAAACGTATAAATTTTTAAATTATTACGATTTAATACGATTAAATTAATTTTATTAAAAAATAAATATCGAAGTTTTAATTAATTACGTCGTTAAAATTTATATATAAAATCGTAATTTAATTTTTTTTTTTTTTTTTTTTTATAATATTAACGAAATTTTATTTTTAATTTTTAATATTACGCACCGTATTAAAATTAAACCGCGGTTTTATATATAAATTTTAATTACGTAATCGGTCGAAGCTTTAATATTAATTACTTAATAAAGTTAAATTAATTACATTAAATTATAATAAAAAGGAAAATCACGGGGTTTATATATATTAAAATAAGGTAACGAAATTATCTCGTATTATATTATCGATAATTTATTACTTTTTAAAAACCGTATATAATAATGTAACTTTATATTAAAGTATTTACCGTAACGATAATAATAATAGATATATTTTTATTAAATGTTTCGTTATTTTATACGATAAAGATTTAAAATATAAACTTTTAAAAGAAATATAAATATCGATTAATATAAAATTAACTTATCTATAACTTTTAAATATATATAGTTTAATTAATTTTTTTTATTTCTTTACCTTTTATTATGCGATCGTATAATTTCATTTCGATTATTTATTAACGATTTTTTATTCGTTTAATATCGTATATTTACGATAACTTTTTTATTATAATTTTATTTAATTTATAAAAAACAAGTTTATTATTTTTTTTAATTATATTATAAACTTATCATTTAATTAAGTAATTATATAATTTAATGGTATATGTCTTATAGCCCCTTATGGTTTTTACGTGACTACGTTTAAAAAGTGGGCCTAACATCTGGAAATTCTTTGAATTAGCGGTTTGGCGGAAAATCCTCTTACGGTCCGGCGTGCATAGGGCAATTGAACGATGCGTGTGGTTGGAGGCCCGTCATAGGGACCCTGCCAGGTAGTGTCATGAAGTTGATATGTGCACTCGGGTAGGCATACGTGAGGGAACGAGAACGGGTATAAACTGAATATGTGCACGTAAGCAAAATTTCCACACAGGTGTGAATACACGTAGGTAGCTGCTAGCGGATGGTTTTCGTGAGTTTGAGGAACTACGGTCGTGGCCTAGCCTCTGGATAACTTCCGACTAGGGGACCATCAAGGAGCAAAGCGATTATACTTGATAACCCTCATTGGTCGGCTACTCCTAATTCGAGTAAGCAGCCCATTTAGGGCGTGGGAAACGGCTCGACATGGCAGGGGTCGCACGGCTTTCCGTCGCAGAAAACCTTCCGACGAGGCCGATCAGCTCTTTGAAAACCTTCCGAACGGAGGCGGCGCCGCCTCATAATAGTGGCGCCAACTCCGATGAGGATCGAATATGTTCGGATATGGTATTTTCCGACTTTTTCCGGATTGCATGTGCCCTTCCTTTAAAAGGCATCATGCCGTCCGTCGCACGCCGTCAGAGGGTTGTCCCCAACTGTTGGATGGGTGCGATGGTGGCGGAATCCGAACCGAACAACAATGCGAGGGGATCCGGCTGTAGAACCCAATTCAAACCATGAGGCGTCTTCACCTGAACGTACAAGCGGCGATGCGGCCGCGCAAAGTCCCGAGTCCACCGAAAATAATCCACTAAGAGACTACAGGTTCTGGGCCATCCTCATCGCGCTTTGCGTAGTGTCCCTGCTGTCGGCAGCCGAGAACACCGTCATAGTCACGTCGCTCCCTACCATCGTCGAGAAGCTCAACGTCGGCCAGAACTATGTATGGATCAGTAACGTGTTCTTTTTGACTAGGTAGGTAACGGGGCTTCTTACACTCAGAATAACTTAAACGTCAATGACCAACCAGAACGACTGTATAAGCGCGGTTGTGCAGCCTCTGTGTGGGCAATTATCCAATCTATTCGGGCGACGACATCTTGCCCTGTCCATCGTAGCTATCTACATCATCGGTAGCGGGATATGTGGCGGCGCCAGAAACCCGGCTATGCTAATCGCAGGCAGGGCTGTCCAGGGAATGGGATCGGGAGGTAACGTCGGGCTGTTCGCTCCAGCCCTTATGTTTGAGTCTGACTGGATCCCAACAGGTATTAACGTAATCATCGATGTTATCATCTCCGACCTCGTTCCCTTAAGGCAGCGCGGTAATTTCATCGCAGTTATCTTGGCGGTATACGGTATCGGGACGACCCTTGGGCCTTTCCTCGGCGGCGTCATCGTCGAGAATACATCCTGGAGATGGGTGTTTTACAGCAACTTGCCGATCGGCGCCCTGGCGTTCATACTCCTATTCGTCTTCCTCCGCGTTAAATGGAACAAGTCCGCAAGTACTCATGAAAAGCTTCGGCGGCTCGACTACGCCGGCAACGGAATTCTAATCGCATCAACGGTATCCATCCTAATCGCTTTAACATGGGCAGACGTCTTATACCGTTGGGGATCCTGGCATATTCTCGCGCCTCTGTTGATCGGGGTTTCTGGAATGGTGCTATTCGCAACTTTTGAGAGTCTACCGTTTGTCGCCGAGCCAGTCATGCCTCTGCGACTATTCAGCAGTCGCACCGCCGTCATCGTATACGTCGTCACGTTTTTGAATTCGCTCCAGAATTATTGGTCGTTCTTCTTTATCCCGCTCTATTTTCAAGCGGTCCGATTGTCCTCGCCAGCGCAATCCGGGGTAGAACTGCTCGTGTTTAGCCTCGTAGGCATACCTGGAGCAGCTGTTGCATTATTGATGCTGTCTAAATGGGGTCGATATAAGATCCTCCACATTCTCGGCTCCGCCATGTACACCCTCGGCGTAGGGCTTCTCAGCATTATGGATCAGAATACGAGTACGGTGGCGTGGGTCTGGATCAATATAGTAGTGGCATTGGGGACCAGCATACTTACGAATACGCTACTCCCTGCTTTTCAGGCCTCGCTTAGGGAGGCCGATCAGGCGGCCGCCACTGCAAGTTGGAGCTTCGTCCGAAGCTTCGGGAATATTTGGGGCGTCGCAATCTCAGCGGCAATATTTAATAGCTTCACCGCATCTTACGCACCAATGGTCGACGACCCGAGGGCCAGAGCATTATTGACGTCTGGAAACTCATATGCGAGCGCGACTAAAGCTTTTGTCGAATCGTTTGAAGAACCAGTGCGGCAGCAGATCCGAACGGTCTTCACGCTGTCACTCCAGAAAGTGTTTCTGATCGGCGTACCTTTCGCCGGGTTCGTCTTCCTCTTGATTCTCTTCGAAAAGGAGATCAAGCTGAGGACAGAACTGAAGACGGAGTTTGGTCTCGAAGAGCGAGATGCTACTCGTTAAGGACAACTTGATATGCGTACCTTAAATTTAAAACTCGTATATCTTGAGATATAATAAGGTGCGACCGTTTAGTTTGTCCAGCGGGCTCCGGCCAGCCTAATAAGTTATACGAGATTTGGGATCTGATATATGATATTACATTCTGCGGATGTATTGCGTTGTACCGTACGGGTGAAGCTTGTTGAGACTGCCTATATCCAAGGTAAATAGGCTACCGAGTTTAGGTACTTTTAGCGAGCTTTAGTGGTTTCCCGTCCGTGAACAGGGGGGCTTAGCGGGCTTAAACGGCTAACCCCGGGTACTTCGTTGATACAAATTAAGGGTTAGTTAAATTAGAATAGCGGATTTGAATCTCGCCGTCTCGGTGACATTTAGTTTCGACTTTAACTCTTACATACTATTTACTAAGTTCAACTATATCCCTTTTCTCTTAATTAGGCACCTAACCTAATTGAGATGCTTTTACTATAGAGAGTTGCGAATTATCATCAATTGAATCAACCCATCTAAATACCAATCAATTTAAATAATCAAGCAATAGACAACTTCGAGTAACTATCCCAGTTGCCCAGCCAATTAACTCCGAGACATGGCGCCAACTCCTCATCCAAGGTCGTGTCTGCGACGTACGGCCTGTGATCGGTATATTCCCTATAAGACAAGATATACCAAATCTGAAAGAACTTATAAGAACGATCGTTAACACTCTACGGGGTAGATGTCGCCATTCGAAGCTGAAATGCTTCCGCGACGAGAACCAGCCAAAATGCGCTCGTTGCTTACGGCTCGAACTGCGCTGTTCGGTTGCGCCAGCTAAGCCACCAGGACGACCTAGAAAAGCGGTATCGCCGAAAGCTACGGCGGGAGAGTCTGCAGACCATCTGGTCGTCTTACCTGTTGATACACTGGAGTGTGGAAACCGCGAGCACCCGGACGCTCAAAATAACTCACAGCCAAGACGTAGTTCCGACTGTCCCGAAGATCTGCTGCTAGACACCCACGGTCTATCTCAAACTGAGACTTTTTTCAACCGGACGCTCTTACCCATGCACAGCAACGCCGGCGTGGCCGGGCTGATCCCATCTTTACCGCCTTCCGAGTCGAGAACCCCCGAATGGCACGATACGAGCGCCTTCGGCTTCGAATGCGCGCCCAGCAGAGACCCACTGGAGGTGCACAGCCTCTTCACCGCGAACCTCGACCGGCACGAGTGCCTCAAGGAGCTCTCCCAGCTCAACGTCGACCTGCACGTCCTATGGAAAGGGGTCCGGGAGTTGCAAGACAGCAACAGGGTCGGCTTCCTCACCTTCTGCGAACACCCGCCTCCCCCGGCCGGCGACGGCGTTTCGCTCGCCGAGAAAATACTCATCATGGCCCAGCGATTCCAGCAGGCTATCACGAACCTCGGCTGGGTCGTGAAAAACGAGCCCAAGCCGTTGCACCGAGCGGGCCGCGTCGTCGCCGACGACGCCCCTCGTTCTAATGCCACGGAATCTTTACTAATGCCCCTAAGCCAGGAAGCGGTAAGCGACCAAGCCACTCCGGAGGACGATTTCGAGCAGGAGGACGGAGTGCTAGAAACGCCGTTTGTCTGCGTGCTCGTGAGCTGCTACGTACAAACAATCGAACTATGGGAGACCATGTTTTTCCACGTACAGAGGAGAACAACCGGGATTGACAGAGAACCGCTTATACTCTCAGACCCCAGCAAGGGCGTTCAGTTAGGCGCGTTCTACATTTTCAGCGGGAGGTTGGTGAGCATGTTCTATTGCCAGGCCGTGGTGTATTTCCTCGACAATATCGACCGGGGCCTGGGTCTCTTGCCGGAGCAGAGGGAACAGGGTGCCTCAGGACTCCTATCCCACCCGCGGCATTTCAACCTACTCAAGAAAGAGCTTGGCACCCGGTCCGATCAAAATGGCATCGAGCGTGTTTACAAGCTGAAGGATGAAGTCGAGAAAGCTAGGCTCTGCTCACTGCACGATATAGGGTGGTAAGGGTCGCATCAGTCTTCCAGATATATCGTCAACATTCCGAAACTACGAAGTATTAAGCTCGAGGCATATCCCGGCAATGAAATCTGACCGTCTATCATGATATAAGACAAAGTCAATAACCCTATCTGCAACGGATATGCGAAACTTCTCGGATACCCGTGGTTGCTTGGATTCCATGTTAAGATACTCCTATAACACTCTCCGGTAGACCTTAGTGTACGTCTAGCTCTTCTACATAAAGGCCTTACCACCACCGCACCTGTCCCATAACCGTCCAAACAGTAGTACTGACTTGACCAAAGAAATCCCCGAAGACCTGTGTAACCCGAAGGGCGTAAAATTCTTGTTACTATGGCCGTGGTGGCCATGGTCCTCGAGCGGCTCCCTTTCGCTCCGAATAAAACCCACAAAGGCAATGAATATCCACTACCAACACACATTCTAGTTCTAACAGTCTATATATCACGACGCAGACCGCCACATCGTAGGACCCTACTCCCCCGACCTATCTACAACCCACCGCCTAGAAAAGGAGAATAACTACCCCTAGATTTGGGGGGGTTAGGGTGGGACGTAAATCTGTGCGGAACGAAGAAGCCGAGATACTTCGGGGATTATAAGGAAATATTGGTACTTAGGTAGAATATATCACTAGATAACTCGAGAATACCCCAAGATCTGATTGGGACGTCGTATTCTTCGGGGCACTCATGCAGGAAGATGTTATGAGCAAAATACTTACTGAAACACTATGCGACTAACTCGTGAGACATACACCAACACCCCCCTTGAGAGGATGTGATATGTAATATCACAAAGGGCGGTTACGTGTCGGATAGACCAACCACACTTCCTGACCACCTATAGGCGCTCCGATCTACTGTGTTGGTTTATCCCGGATTCAAAAGCCGCAAAATTTGAGTCATGTCATGGGATTAAAAACGGAGGAAAAGATAATAATACAGCAGACAGTCTCAAGTAACAGTACAGCGGGGAAAAAATACCACAAGGCATAGGCAACGGGCATTTAACATCTCTTGCACTGTTATGACAATTTCGTCGGATGTAGGGGTTATTAAAAGGTTCGAGCGACTATAGTACACTAAAGGAAGCACTGGAAACTTCGCCACCACGACGCAAGAGTCCACGTGCTATGGGAACCTAGCGGGAGCAATGTCCCCGACTGAGTGTCGTGCGTTACCCGTAAACCGCTTTTCGTCAAAAAGAGAACTGTCGTCTTTCCCCGCGACCCGCCCTTGACCAATAACGCCTGTAACGAGTTGGGTATCAAGACTTGAAATCAATAGAACCGAATGAGAAAGGTGAACTCTTTAGGATCGATCCGTTACGCCGCCCCGCCAATAATACCTATGCCACCTGGTAGTCGTCGGTGGGTGGGGTAGCTTGAAATACTGCTACATACGCGTCGGAAAGGGCATATCGAGAGTGAATTCAAACTTCGACTTGCCGCCGTCGCCGAACACCACAGGAAGGCCGCCATAGAGTTTGCGATCCCGATTCGGGGGGCTGTCAAGGCTCAACTTCTTAAAATCATCGGTAATGCTGGAACTTCGCGTTTTCTGGCGCTTGGAGTTGGGCTTTGGCGGGCTTGACTCGACGTGCTTGATGCGGATTAGGGCTTCCCTGTCCCATTCGCAAGTCAAGACCTTGAACTTGACCTTCTCCGGATCCACGGCCCCCTTTGAGTGTTTCTTGCAGTAGGTAAGGTAATTCTCGCGAACCCACGCCAAGGTGCGGAAGACGTGAGTGTTGATCTTGCACTGCTGGGGATCAACCTCGTAGTATGTGCGTCCTCCCTCCCCGCTGGCGAAGCGCTCGCCTTTATCTCCGTATACTGGCGCCATTGTTAGCTACGTACAAGAGTGAGTGGAGGGGTTCTAATGTAGGTAAGGTAGTTACCTCGCTTAGCAAAAATGCACGAGGTCGGCTTAGACTTGTCGCGCTGTTTGCGGACGGCTAGACAGTCCATGAAGTAGAATGTCTCGAGATTCTTGAATAAGGCCGCAAATTCGTAGGCGTGTCGAGGACGGGTGCTATCGTGATCGCGGTGAACGTTGTGAATGATGCCGCACGTTCGGCAGATACGGCACTCGTCATCCCACTTCGTGCTGTAGCGAACGGCCACACGGCGAATCTTGGACAGCTGCTCTAGATCCAGATGATCGGCCCAGAATCCCAGGGAGCGAGACCATGTGACGCCCGGATAGTCGAAGCATACGATGTCAGACGATCTCTCCAATAGGACAAGACGCCCGCTATCAAGAGTCAAGTTTCCCGGACGCGCGATTAAGTGCTCGACCAGCTTCTTGGCCTCGTTACAGGTTAACGAGAGCTGGGTAAACGTCTTATTCATGGTGAGATAGTAGGATTTGTCGGCCCTCGGAAAGGGAAAGACAGGCTTGAGGGTGCTTGTGAACTTCGACTTCTGGCCCATAATATTGTTGTTATCGTCGTTATCCGAATCGTACTGAGCAGCGTTGGTTGAAAAGACGTCCTCGTTATTCTCGAACTTAAGGAAATGAATGCCGGGTGTGTAGATGATATCCTCCCAGATCTGAAGGCGGATATCGTAAGGGAATCCGGAGAAGCAGGTAAACCGCTCGGTATCCGTCGGCTTGGATAGACGGAGAGGTTTAGACGGCATCTTGAGGAATATTGAATTGTCGAAGAATTAGAAGTTCAGATTGACGCGGAGATAGGCTACTTTATCAGATACCCGACGAGAGCGATGGTAACAAGAAAAAAAATCCGCGTCCTGAAAATGGCGGTTATGACGTCGACTTCACGAGACCATCTGTAACTTTAGGCAGAGCCTACTTTGATTAGGTATCGAAGGAGTGAAAGCCAACTTTCTTGTGGGAGAATAAATCCAGACGGGGTCGGGGTCCAGGCCAACGAACGATATTGTCGACGACGTGAAGAACGAATCAAGGGCCCATGGCGTAATGCCCGAAAGGATGATGGGCAAAATTTACGGAGTGTTGCGCGCCAGGGAAGGAAGCGGGCGTGATGTGAGTAGGCAAAAGATGGGTGAAGGTGATCGGCGACGGGAAGAGGTAGAGGAAGAAAAGATAAAAAAGAAATCGAAAAGGTTGAGAGGGTTAAAAGAATGCAAAAGAGGGTGAAGTGAAGAAAGTTGGCGGAGTCTGGCAAAGTTCGGGTCCAGGCTCAAGGCAGGAAGGGGTCAGAAAGGAGGACAAGATGGAAGGAGGTTGAGTTAGGTACGAACAGGTACTGTGCTGCAAGCCGTGGCGCTTGGGTACATACATGTACTTTAGGACCTTATGTACCTAACATGTCGACGTCGGCGTACGGAACAGCATTCGTAACGCTATGTCATAGGTACCTACCTACCTATGCAACTAACTCGCATTACAGGTACGCATTTGTGTACACGTCCAACCATCACAGGCCAGAGTAGATGAGGCTGAAAAACTAGGTTAGGTACCTGGATGCCCTATTACAGCCCGGAGTGGCAGCCGGGAATAGAGGCTATGTGCGATAGGCCGATAGCGACCTTTAGGGGGAGCCCCGCGGCGGATGAGTTATCTCATGGTGGGGTGAACGTGGTGGGGTAATGATTGCCAGCTCGGCCCCGTCAGCCCGTTAGCGTGGATCCTTAGGCTTAAACCGCACGGTCTCCATCAAATATCGTCGCTGCGGTGCTAGCCCTGATTGGGAATAGCATCATAGATGTGGGCAGAAATCGTTGTTTTAGAAGGTTAGACCGGGTACCTATCTATTACATAGGTACCTAGGTACCACCTATTTACTATGTATCTAGATACTAGGTATGAGGTACATAAGATAAGCCCGGTACGTGGTACAGGAATATACGTAGATACCTACATGCAAGATACCACGCACGAAGCGTAACGTGTAAAATGACAACTACGTCAGGCTCGATTTCATACCCAATTTCATAGTCATGTACCCATCTACATCCATCTTACTTACATCTACCAACCCCTCGAGATTGATGCCTCATCTTGATATCGTACAATACACTGGATTGTGTACAGCCTAGATAAATCTCATGTCTGCCCGTCTCCTCCCATCTCCTTGCCAGCATACTGTATCGTAGACATCTTCCATTCATCCAAGTCTTCGTCTTGAACACGTATTGTCATCCAACATGTAAAAGTCAAGAAAAATCAATCAAAAATAACCCCAAAAAGCCTGGTCGATATTAGATAGCTTCGTGTTCTTCTTTTTCACAAAACGTCCCAACCCGACCTAACCCTGTCGCGATGAAGTCATTGAAAGGTCGACAACTGTTGCGTGCCCGTCCCGGGCGAAGAGTTGGGTGCCGATACATATCCGCTATCCCTTCTCCAAGTAAGGGTCCAATCTGTCTCTTATATCTCCATCTCGACTGCCTCGCTCTGGAAGCTGCCCCTGAACGCGTCCTCACTGGCGCCAGCTTGCTCCAGGGAAGCCTGGGGCACGGCGTCGGCCTCTGACAGCCAGACACTCACCCACTCGCCTCGGCAGGCGACCCTGACCCTGCCACGTAGCCTGTCCAGCGGCACGACAGGGGCCCTGAGCTCCAGCACCTGCTCCTTAGTCTGGCCCGGCGCGATCGTGACGAGCGCGTCCCGCTCCGGCGGCATCTTGCGCCTGACCTGGACCGTCGGGATCTGGACCGGGCCCGCCGCTCCCTCCGGCGTGAACGACACGAGCCCCAGCTGCAGCGCCAGCGGGTCCAGCGGCGAGTTCCAGGTCAGGATGGTCACGGGCTGCGCGTTGCCGTTGGTCACGGCGACGGCGAGCCGCGGCGGCGTGAGCGCGCTGCTGACCTGGCGCACCGACACCCCGAGCTTCGAGATGACGTCGCGCGGCGCCTCGGGCATCGTCTTCGCGGCGACTAGGTCGGATAGCCGGCTGGGGTAGTAGTCGGAGCGTCGGAACACGAGGAACAGCGCCGCGAAGAGAAGCAGCACGACGATCCCTCGGGTTTGGATGAACGGCTTACTACCCATAGAAAGTTGCTTCTTTTTTGGTCGTGTTGACTTTGCTGATGCGACCGGAGCTACGTTTTGTTCTATTCCGTTCCGTTCCGCTCTGTTTTGCCTTTGCCCTACGTAGAAGGTAGGAAACTTGCGGTTCGTGATAATCTGGGTAGAAAGGAAGCCAGAAAGATGCCCTGCTGAGTGTAGCTAAGCGTAATAGACAGGTAGGAAATTAAGAGTCAAGGCCGTTGCAGAACCACCAAAAATGAACCACGCACCTCCGCCTGGTATTTAACACGCCGGAAAAGTGGCGATAGATGCCGACGAAGGCTGCGTCATCATACGCTTCGTACAACTTCTCGATTTGGGTTCCCCCGCCGACTGTCCATCGGCCTATCTCGCCTGCCTGTCCTCCGAATAGGACACCAAGGCCGCGGATACATTTAGTGCCAAGCTATCCCATCGAGCTTGTCGAAAATGGCAGGTGTCCTTGAACAACTATACGATGGGTTCTGATTGGTGGCCGCTCCCGTACCTAGGGGAAAGTCACGGATTAGGCATCTTCTTATTTCGTATCGGCATAGAGATATACCTGGTGACATACGACGCACAAAGTAGAATATTGCCACGATCATAAACACACCTTGCCCTCTTCTGGGTGCAATGAGTACACTCCAATTAGTTAAATATAGAGCCCCCTGAATATCGTTGACGTTGGCAATAACTAAGTAGGTTCATTATCAATCTATAACTAAGCTATGTAACTATTCAGAGTAGGGGATAACGCATCTAGTACCCAACGCCCCCTTTTAATCCCAGACTATTAGGTCTATGCAAAACTTACAAGGCTAGCTAGGTACTTAGGTACCTATGTTAGGAGGTATGTGGTATGTAATATGCTCAAATCACAGCAACTTCCCTCTAATTCTGTAAACACAATATATACGAAGAGGTGGTAGGTCAGGCGAGAGAGCTTAGTCGAAAACGTCCGTAGCGTACCGCGTATTCCGTAGGCTTTCCCACCACTTCGCGGCCTGTTCGTCCGTCACGTCTTTGCCCTCGGTCTTTTGCGAGCTCTTGATCAGCTCGACGATGGCCTCCTTGACGCCGTCGCCGACGGCCCGCGAACCGCAGATATAGAGTTTGGCACCTTCGCTCCAGAGCTTGATCACTTCTTCTTCGGACGCCAGCAACGCGTCCTGCACGTACCGGTGGCCGCCAGCGGCCTCGGGCTTTCGGCTGTACGCCCTCCGTACTGTGACGGCGCCCTCGCGCTCCCATTCGGCGAGCTCCTCGGCGTATATATCGTCGCGTCCCGGCTCGCGGCAACCGATAAATAGTAGGGCGGGCGCCAGCGTACGGCCAGCGGCGATCATAGCCGCGCGCTCTTGGATGAAGCCGCGGAAAGGAGCCAGGCCCGTGCCCGCCGCCACGCAGATGACGGGCGTGTTCTCGACGTCCTGGGGCAGGTGGAAGGCTGCGTGAGATGGGCGTACGGCTATGTGCAGCTTATCTCCCGGGGCGAGAGAGGCTAAGTACGAAGAGGCCACCCCGACGTGAACGCCCTGGCCGGACTTGGACGGCGCTTCGAGCACTGAGAAGGTTAAGGTAACGTGGGACGGATTCCATAGCGGTGACGAGGAGATGGAGCTATGGCTACGTTAGTTCTGTCTCAATAATTATTATGCTATGATAGGCTCGGATCAACGTACTATTGCCGCACGCGCATCGGCGGAAGCATCGCAAGGAAGGCTCCCAGTGGTAGGTCGATAGACGTATACTTCTCTAGCAGATCTAGCACTGAGATTCGCTTGTTGAACACGTCTTCGAAGCTTTCGTTTGCGAGCTGCTGTAAGGCTTCCTTTTCCTTAGGATCTTTGGCGGCTTCGGCCAACGTGCTTATGTTCTGGGGTGGGGTGGTCCGTTAGTCACTCGTCGTTATAAACAATTCGCACCGAATAGCTTACCCTCTTTGTTGCCGGCTGAGACAGCTCGACGTAAGCGCCAAGGATGCTATTCGCAGGTAGCGATGCGTTTGTCGGAAGGGAAGTCATCCCATCGCCGTCAATGGTGATATGCGCATCCCACGGGAGGTGGAACCTGCGCATGGCCCGCTCGACGATCTGCTTGGGGTTAATAGGCAAGACGGCGAGGTAGTCGCCGGCTCGGTATGTCTCATCGCTCGGAAGGGCGATTTCAACGTGTTTCTTAAGCGGTTCACCTTCGGCTGTCAAAGTGCGACTCTCAACCACTAGACCTTCCATTACATCTTGTCGCAGAGTAGATGTACGCGGGCTCGTCACCGACACCTTCAAGCCAGAATCTTGCGACGGCTCCGCTCCGGCCTTGGGTTCGCCGTACTGCTTACTGAGTGCCGGCCATAGCACATCGTCTTCCCACGTCTCGAAGTCGGCGAAGGCGTCGCCGTTTCCTACGTCGGTGAGGCCCATGTCAGCTACTCGAGTGGCTCCGGCCCCTTCGAGCTTGCTATCCACTAGCTTCGGTATCCTATGGAAAGTCTGGGCCCAATCGTGGTGGCCGACACCGAAGACGACGTAATGCACGCCTTCGAGTTGAGATTTGTCCTTAATGCTCTCCACCCACGAGACGAAATGAGCCGCATTGTCAGGGGGCTGGCCCTCATATGAAGCTGTGACTATAATAACTGGTTGCCCCCTAGGCAAATTTCCGTTCGCTGTATCTAATATGTCAATCTTAGAAACGCTAAACCCGCGACGCGACGCGTCGCTAGCTACCCTCTGGGCGAGAGATTCGCAGGTACCGCTGTTACTCCCGTATAGGACCGTGATAGGTCTTCCAGTACCGTCAGTCGAAGGCGTCGAAGAGCCGTTTAGGGAGAGCCCGTTGAGGGCATCGACCGGTGACTCTGGCGTGCCAGCCAAACGATGTTCAAGTTGAGTAGGCGTCATCCCGTCGCGGAGGGTTGCTCTCATGCGGAAACCCTTCGGCTTGATAGTCAACGTTTGCTTCAAAGCTAGGCTGTAAGACGGGTCGTCTAAGACGAAGTTGAAGTTCTGTAGAAGCATGGCTATAGCTAACGTCGCCTCCTGCCAAGCGAACGGGCGGCCGATACACTATGAGATATTAAGTTAGTTACGTGAATTGTTGGGTCACTCCAAGTTAGGCTTTGGGCCTTAAAGAAGGCTCGGCGAGCAGCTCATCGATCCCCAAAACGAGATTAATCCATCGTTAACAAGTAGAGTGGTGAAATAAATGGACGCAAGTTAGATTGGATATACATACCGCTCGGAGTCCGTTACCAAACGGCTTCCACGCGTTCTTCGGGAGTTTATTGAATGGCTCATCCAGCATACGCTCCGGCTTGAATTCCTCCGCGTCGTCGCCGTAGACTGCCGGGTCCACGTGCATCTTTTTAAGAAGTAGAGCCACCATCTCGCCTTGTTCCACCGGATACTTGCCCGCGAGGAGAGTGTCCTCCTTGGCCGTAACACCGAATTGTGGAATGGGCGAACACAATCTCAAGGTCTCGCGCATTACCTGAAGGCGTGTGAGTTAGATCTCCTCTGTACGCACGCGATAAACTCGCGTGTTCCGCGAAGTATGGAAACTCCAAGCTCAACAATTGTGTTAAGGGTCGTTAACTTACGGCTGCAATATATGGGAGCTTAGACATGTGGTCAACAGTGATGGGGCCCTTCCCGATGACGGTATCGACCTCTTGCTGGGCTTTTCGGTACGCTTCGGGGTGCTTGAGTAGTTCAAAGAAGGCGAACGAAAGTAGTCCGGATGTGGTTTCGTGCCCTGCTATGAGAAAGGTGATGAGGTTGTCGGTGATGCTCGAGTCACTCATGTGCCGTCCCGTCTTCGGATCCACGCCACTAAGCATGGCGCTGAGGAGATCCTTCCGGCTAGACGGGTTACGCTTGCGCTCTTGGAGCACTTCGTCGGACGTCCTTCGTAGCGTTTCGATATCTTTCCAATACTTGGCGTCTTCGTTTCGGTAGAACCAGGCGGGCATCGTCCTGTTCGGCCTGTTGCCCGATTCGGTAAGAAAGTCGCCCATGGCAGCGATGAACGGGTGTAGATCCGATCTGTAATAGCTATTGAAGCGGTAACCCATAGAGCACAGAGCAAGTGTGTCGAGCGCGAGGCGAGTGAAATCATCCGAGACGTCGATCGAGTACCCGGGCCCGTATCGAGCCCATTTCATGCAAAGCTGAGATGCGATCTCGTGCATCTCGTCGAACATGCCCCGGATCGATATGGGGCCAAACGCGGGCATCAGAACTATCGAACGTGAGCAACTCGAAACATCATACGAACAGTTCCGATAGACGGACCTCTATGAGCAATACCCCAGTTAGGCTCATCTGGTCGGGCCTATGGTCTTGATTAGAGTCTCACATCGTCGAGTGTCACGCCGGGCTCACTCACCGTGAATAAACCATCATGGACACCATTTCGAATTTCGTTGAGAGCGGCTCTCGGGATCTTGATAAACCTGCTTTCATCGCAGAGCTCGTTCACGATACGGTGACTCGAAGCAACAACCAACGTCCGTCCGGGGAGACGGAGTCGGTATATCTCGCCTATAAGGGTGATATTAGCGGCTTACCTCCCCCTTGAAATTTGTTATTTCTTGAATAATACTAACCATACTTATCAGCAAGTGTGGTGAATGAGCGTAGGGGAAGCTCTCGCTCGATTTCAGTAACGTGGCCTAGAAAAGGTAGACTCGGCGGTTCTGGGATAGGTGTTATATCTGACATTGTCTCGCTTGGGGGGGCAGTGCGTGTAGTTAGGATGGCAGGCCACTCGATGGGCATGTTTTACTAAGAAGGCCTTGTCTCTGAGACGGAAATCCCAGAGACCTTATATACCTATGAATGAAAGATAGACAGAGGATGTTTGTATAGGTATGTAAGCTCAGCCACCCCGTTGGATTTGGCAAAAGTCCGGTTCCCGTTTAGTCGGTACTGGTCGAATACGAATTGGGCAGGCCGGTTTAGGTGACGATGGTCAAGAAGCGGAACAAGGAAAGTCGATCGGGTTAACAGCTTGCCGTGGATATCGTACAACTACTAAGACCGGAGACTCCCGTAACTATGATACCGATGCTAGAATGACTTGTATACAATATAGAGTGTAGTATGTGCAACTCGACGAGATTTTCTTTGTCTTTTTTTTTTTTTTTTTTTCCTTTCCTTTCCTTTCCTTCTAAGAAGCAGAGGGATGATGGGGAACCGAGGTTTGTGCTTCTTGACCGGTCCACTTGGACCGTGACAAGGCCGGAAATGTCGCAGTTCATGGTTCCCGGTCTTCGCCTCGACTTCATAGGGCCGGCCGTAAAGGGCCAGTGCTTAGCCATAGATAGCGCATACCGAACCCCTGGCCACCCTTGTACGTATTGCGCGTGTCCTTACTAAACCTGGATATAACCAAGGGTTTACCCAGCAAGCCGTGAGACTCCATGCTGTGCCCACTTTGCTGCTGAGAAAACACGGACCGTCAACTATGTGATGTTGAGAGCCGTTGGGAGGCATTAGGTAGCCTGTAGGAATCTCCCAGAGCTCTGTATGTGGCAAGTTGAAACGGATTCGATTTTCCGAATGACATATTGCAAAATAATCGAATAATCGAATGGAGACGAGTGAGAGAGTGAGCCTCGGTATTCCGTAAGTTGAACAAGTTTTTTTATGGGGAGCCTCAAAACGCTGTTCGAGGTTTGGACGCTAACAAACGGGATAGTCTCCTGGTACCGCGTGTATACCTACCTAGGTACCTAGGTACTTTAAATCGGCGGTGGAGCTAACCTTAAAAATAAACATCGGTGCCGGTCTCTAGTGTGTACGTAATCGAGCGAATGCGTCAGTTTTGACTGGTGGCATCATTCCGCAGAATGCCAAGACATGCATACCACTGGTAGTATACTACCTAACTTAAACGGTCGGTACCTTTGTGTAGTACCCTAGATGTAAATGTATCAATCCTGTACCAATTCTTAACGTAGGTAGGAATCTTGGTCTTGAATTTCCTTTTAATACATAAGCCGCTCGAGACGGTAAGGGCTTATTTAGATTAGACTTGGGGCTCAGAAAGGGGTTTCATGCTCTAGAAGACTAAGCATTCGTAGATATGTTTATTTAGTAAAATCGGATCGAATGTGGTTTAGTTTGTTGTACGTGCCGAGGCAGGTAACTGGTTTGGGTTTAAAGTGGCATAAGAGCACGCTGACTTAAAAATAGAGCCGGGGTCGTTCTGTCTTAACCTGCTATCGTTCAACTACCTAGCGCAGCACTCAAATACATACTCTATAATTCGTCCCTTTGAATTACGGGGTAGCGTAACTATTGATATGACCCGAGATAGCCCCTATAGTTGCAATACGGCGAGATCAACTTACCAATACGTATATTACGTATATCTGCATACCTAGGCAGGTAAGTAATCTATATCGCCCTCGAACGATACACGTCTCCCCCGTCAAGCGATCCAGACTCGCATCACTCGGAGGAGCTAACCTCTTTTAAAGATATCCCCCAGCTGAACGCCCCTTGAATCTCAGCTCGCGGCTTGGCATCGGCGTAAATAAGTGGGTCATGTCGGCGGGTCGGGGGTTCCGTGCTGACTAGCAGGCAATCGCATAACATCCGGGTTAACGCGCCGGTCTAATTCATTAACCCGTTCAAATGCCTTTTTTCTCGTAACATGCATCGGACACAAATTTTGGGCCTCACACTCCTTACTCATCAGCCCAATCTATAGGTGGCACGTCAAGGCGAAATACGGCATCGCACAGCCATCATTACCGACGGAATGACGCAATGTATAGAAGCACCTGGGTTATTGCCGAGTACCGCCTTTGCTTGCGGCGTCTATTCCCGCGCTTATGGACGCACCTACATGCGGACGCGCAATCCTTCAGGCTTCTTTGCCGGCATGATGCGCAGTTATGTGCCTCTATCATGCATCGCCCGGAATCTCGGGTCGTGGTGTCGTAGTCCCTAGAGACGAAGATTACTTAGCAGTACAATTCACTAAGACAGCAGTAAATGGATCCTAGCCGTGAAACGAGAGGCACGAGCTCAAGGCGGTAGAGGGCTTCGTCGAGCCTTGATTCGATATTTCATAAGACGGATACGTAGTAGATATGGAAGAGCGACGAGACGGTTGAGGACTATATAAGGTCAGCCCGAAATCCGATGCGGGCTCTACGTCACATTAACACGAGATCGACGATACGGTAGGAGCGAAAGACCGCGAAACGACGCGAGCGTAGCAAAGTGCCTCAATTGGATACTACGTCACTCTCGTACATGACGGAGTCTAGTTATCTTATGATATCCGATAGAATTGAACTAGCTTAGGCACCACCTAAAGATATCCCGATTTGCAATTGGCAAGTCCTCTCTCAATAGCCTCTGCCCTTCCCCTTCTTCTTCGACGCCGCAGCTTCGGCTTTGTCGGGTACGTTCCCAAAGTCGGCTTCGGCATCCGTCTCATTCTTCGCACGCGTCTTCGCCGCAGCCTCGTCCCATACTTCCAGCTGTATAGACTCTCTACGGAGCTCCTCCACGTCCTTGAAAGTGCTCAGCGGAGCTGTCTTCTTCGTTTTGGATAGTCGTGCCACGACAATAAGGCCGGAGCCCGGAGGCGACAACGCCGTTTCGAAGTCCTCCGGCTTTGCGCATTGTGGTGAGATGGCCAGGGAGCATACCGGACGGGACGACGATTGCTGGGCTCGGTATGCCTTGCTATAGTTGACGACCGGGAATGTGATGTGGCTCAATGTGTTGGGGTAGACGTAGACCTCGGGGTACGCCATGTCCGGACGCGGGTACGCAGATGTGGCGAGCGGTTGCGCAGATGTGGTGGGCGGTTGCGCCTTATCGGTCCCTTGCTGACGCCTCTTCTGGGATTCTACGTCCGGCTTCTTCGTGTTGTTCTTGTCGTGATTCCTCGCTCTAGGGCGATCGCTTGGGGGGTTTGCGGCCTCGTCGCTTGTGGCGGCTCCGGGCGAGGGAACCAGCCTAATGTCCATACGCTGGGATAGCCTTGTTACTGTGCACTGGTGACATGTACACATTTGCGGTTCCGGCGGGGTCGGTGATCCAACCGCGAAGGGTGAGTGGGAAGGATAGATGAAGAATCGCTCTAGAGATGGTGGAGTATCCTTGTTTAGGGATGTGTTGCCGAACATGGTGGGATCCCTTCTTGTCTTGTATCTCTTGCCGGACTGGTGGGATTCAAAACAGGCCTTAATGAGGAGACACATGGTTGTATTTATAGGCAACTAGATGCCATTTTCGCACCCTCTACACGGTGTAGAACCACGCAGATATCTGGCGTGTCGCTTTGTAGGTGGGATGTCCAGTGCGAGGAGAAGCAGAGCAAGGGGTTCCTGTTGATTGCTTTGCTGCACTGTGAGATTCCTGCGAGAGCAAACAACGTCGACGGTGAATGGGCTTTGAAGTACTCAAGCACGCGGGGCCCCACATATCAACGGAGTGTCAGCCCGCACAGTCCCCAGCAAAGGGGGAGAATATACCAGAAGAACAGTCATACGGATCTATGAGATTCACTAGGAGACGGCATAGTGAAGTACCGTTTGGTACTTGAAAGAGCGATCCCCTTTCCACGTGTGAATAAGAGGGAGGTCGAGCGCTTTGACCGGCCTCCCCAGGTACTTGTTCTTACGTTAATCTTGCGAATTTGCACGTTGAAGATGAAGAACGCCTGATTGCTTTTATCCGGCACTGGGCGTATGGTGGTGTTGGTTCACGGTTCGCCGTGCCAATCACTTGTTTTGGGTAGGGCCCAGTAGAACAGTGTCGATACATCATAATTGGGATACTTTAGTAGGTATCGGCTCTATCCTAGACCATTGTTGAGGCCTTCTCTCGATATCGATTGTTCAGTCTCGGTGAATGACTTGACTTCGTAGATCTTAGAATCTACAACGGGAACGGTGGGGTATAAATATACCCACCCACATGTACATGTACCTAGGTACCTGCCTATACACGTACAGCACCGTCGCGTAGGTATCTGCTAGGTATCTAGGTACCTATGTACACACTGCACGCACGCAGGCACCTAGAATGATTACCTAACCGACCCATACAGGTTGAGGGATGGACCGAGTCCATATTACGTAACACGCCTGGGGAGATTTTTGTTGAACCAAGACAACGGAACGTGGCCAGAACTCGACGAAGTCCTTCGATAAGCCCTCGAAGTACGCAGGTACCCACCCGCCTTACCTAACCAGATCCGTCCTGAACAAATAATTTTATTGCGACATTCCAATTGCGCGCCTCTCCATCCGCCGTTTCTCTGAATTTTCCTCACTTCTTCAGAGCGGCCTAAAGCCTCGCGCATCTCGACAAACAGCGACAAAAAGCTTGGAGCCTCGTCCCGCCGCCCAAAGCAGCCTCCTACTCACAAATCTCCAAAGTATTTCACATTGCCGTTCTTGCGCCGACGACAAAATGGCTGGACTGAGCCCCCAAGTGTACGTTTCTTCGTCCTACTCGCACTCTCTCGCGCACTCTCTCGCGCACGTGTTCGAATTATTCGAATTACGCAGTAACTGACAGAATCTTGAATAGGACCAACATCATCATCATCCTTGGGATGATGCAGGTGTCGAAGCGAATCCCCTTCGATGACCCTAACGTCCTTAACATGGTCCGCATTCTCTACGTTGCCAGCAACTTAATCATCGCCGGTATCTACGTCTACATCCAGTACCAGATCAACAAGAAGAAGGGTATGTTTTGTTTTGCTTTTCTCTGCTCTGCTTTTCCTTTTAGAATACTATCGGGGCGGGCATACTAACATAGGTACTTTGCTCTACAGATCTTACCACGCTCAAGTATGTTGAGCCGGCTCCGATGGGATCCTCGGAGGAGGGCAAGCTCGTGACGACCACCGTCCACGCATACGACACGCAGCAGCTCAAGAACTTGTTCCGATCGCAGCTCATGGGCGTTGCCATGATGGGCTTCATGCACCTGTACATGAAGTACACCAACCCCCTCTTGATCCAGTCCATCATCCCGCTCAAGAGCGCTCTCGAGTCCAACCTGGCCAAGATCCACCTCTTCGGCCAGCCCGCGAGCGGTGACCTCAAGCGTCCCTTCAAGCAGCCTGCTGGCCTCATGGGCGGTCTCCAGAGCGGCCCCGCCCAGAGCGACAAGAAGGCTGTCGAGGCGGCCGAGCGCGCCGGTCGGGGCGGTGTCAAGGACGAGTAGGCACGAAAAGGTAGAATCATTTCTGAAGGGTCCAAGGGACATGGGACACGGTTTTGACGTCGTAGATTGACGGTACCACGAGTCTCCGGGGTTTTGCACCGTTACATACCTAGGTACATGTAAATTTTGCAACCCAAATAGATGATTGGCACGATTCACGCTATTCCACTGCCTCGCACCTCGTGCCTCATGTACGTACGGAGTCGGATTCTATAAGAACCCCGACGACTTTTCGAGACGTGTTCTTTCGTATTAACCCATTCAGCCCATGCACGTAGACGCCAACGAATACACAATCTAGATTTTGAAACCTTATGAGCTAATTCGTAGATTTAAATGGTAGTCTCGGGTTAAGTGATCTTCATCTTTATATGTTATATTATAGATATACCTACCTACCTAGGTACCTAGGTATTTATTTTAATAGCACCCTATTTAACTTGGAAGTGTCTTATGTTAATATACCTTACACATGTACCTCCAAAGCGGGTGTGTGGTCCTAGTACATATACGTAGGTACATTAGGCACACCAGAGACCGGGGTGGCGTAAACTGCCAATAGCTCTTCTCCTTTTGCGGCGCTAGCCAACCAGTCAACGTCACCGGCGTTCTGGACGTTGACCCCTGTAATCACTTGTAATCAACTGCAAATAACCCCCCGATAAGATCCTACCCCGGCCTAAAAGGCGGCAGGCAACATTAACATTCTTAATCTTCCTTTAATCTTCCTCTCCTTCAATTGGGGATACGGAACTACAAGTTCTTTTCCCCCTTGGAACCGCCTGAATTACATCACATACCAAAATGGAGCGCCCTTCGACGCCGCCATCGCAGGCGAAAACTACGAACCCCCCCAGACCCGTCGCCTCCCCTCCTACGCCCGATATTACACGGCGCATTGTGAGTCACCCCGTCAAAGCGCACGGGCGGATCTACACGCCGGAATCATGTTCTAATCAAGCCACAAACGCAGGAGGAGAATCGTCTTCGAGCCAAAGCGTTGCGCGAACAACACGAGTCCGCCGCCCGCGCGGCCGGCGCTCCCGCCGTCTCTCGTACTCCGTCCGGCTTCGTCGCCGGCGATAATGTCCAAGTCCCGAATACACGCAAGCGCGCTCACGATGCTATATCCGGCACTGCTCGGGTCCGCGAGACCCCATCCACTAGCCGCGACGGTCGCGCCAATGGAGCCTCGCCAGTCAAGGGCAGCAATGCTGCCGGTGCTGATCAGGCAAAGGGAGATAAGGACGAGGGGGCTATCAAGCCGGCGAGGAAGTTCACCAAGTTCGTAGATTACGACTTCGGCAAGATGACGGATACGAAGGGTGGCTTCCTGAGCGCCGAGGACGATCCCTGGAATAAGGCCATGTCGGGATCTACTGCGGCGGGCAAAGGAAACGGTGGCGGGCCCAGTGAGGGGTCGGAGGAGAAGCCTAAGGGGATGACGTTGCAGGAATGGGAGAGGCTACAACTTCTACGGAAACTCCAAAGGCAAAAATCGGGGCCGTTTGAACCGGGCTTAAGTGTGCTACGGGATGAGAAAGATCGGAAGAGGTGTCGAGAGTGCAGGAGTCTCGAAATCGACTTCGTCTGGGAAGAGGTGTTCGGGTGCGCCGTGTGCAAGGGCTGCAAGGAGAAGTACCCAGAGAAATACAGTCTTCTGACTAAGACTGAGTGCCGGGAGGACTATCTGCTTACAGAGCCGGAGCTGAGAGACGAGGAACTGCTCCCGCACCTCTCGAAACCAAACCCGCACAAGTCGCACTGGCACGACATGATGCTGTTCCTCCGATATCAAGTCGAGGAGTATGCGTTTGGCGAAAAGAAATGGGGCTCGGCGGAGGCGCTGGACGCCGAGTTCGAGCGTCGCGAAGCGGAGAAGAAGAAGCGGAAGGAGGCCAAGTTCAAGGAAAAGCTGCTAGATCTGAAGAAGCGAACGAGGACGGATGCGTATCGTAGACAGAAGGGCAAGCTCGGCGGCCCTGACGGAGGAGGCGGAGGCGATACGGCACCCGGGAGGAAGGCTCAGTTTGGCGACGCGATTTCTAGCGGCGGTAAACACGTTCACGAATGGGGACGAGCCATCGAGAACGCGGATGGCGCTACGGTTAAGACGTGTACGGCATGCGGCATGGAGGTGGAGGAAATGGAGTTTTAGATAATGGTGGCGATGATGATGATACCCAACTAAGTAATCAGAGAAAATCCTACACGAACAAGGCTTTTTTTTTTTTTTTTTTTTTTTTTGGTTTGCGTACGGTATTCGCCGCGAAGAAACCACCATTTCTTAGATCCTACCCATTACCTGCACACGTAGTTACCGCTTGTTATCTCGTTTCGCTGTTCCGTACTAAGTCTCAGGTAAGTAAGCAGGTCATAGGGCGGTGTTCGGGTTTCTGATCGGCTTGTGCTCGGGCTTTTGCAGTTTTCCGGATTCCGCGACGACGCTCCCACCTCGTGGAAGTCTGGTTCAATGACAACATCTTTAATGTATAGCTAAATTCCTTCAAGACCAACTTACATTATCTATATTCATGTGATAACAATGACTTTCGTGACAGTCTACCTACGTAGCTAGGTACGGTGAAGTCGGTCCCCAAAGGGTATTAAATACAACAACCGCAATGTGAACTCTCAAGATGAGAGGCATGGACATGGGCTCGCTACCACGCCGTTTAACATCAAATTTTATTATTCGACACCGGCCTTCGATAGGTCCTCCCACTTACTATCTAATAAGTATGAGTTTCGCGGAGGCTTCGAATAAATAGTAGTCAGAAGGATTTTTCATAATGGTGTCCTCAAAAGGGTTATTGAAAAGTGGTAAGAGATGAGTCGAATGATAAGTTCGAAGATATAGTAAAGTAATACTTTGAAGGATATATCGACGGGTGTAGAAGGATTCCTCGTAAGTTGTTATGAAAGATATACTGGAAGATCGTTCAACTGAGGCTTTCGACACATCCTTCAACTGTTCAATAGACCCCTAAAAGGCACGGCCTTAGATCTCTCATAAACGCATTTTTAATACACATTTCGTATAACACTTTGTATGGCCCTTCATATGACTTTCCAATTAGCTTTTTATATCCCGTTCGCTGACAACTCCTTCGCTACCAACTCTCAACCAATCAACGCACGCGGATTTCACAGATCCAGAATCTAAGTCCGACACACCATTTCCCCGTACCGTACGGGACTACGGGTTTATAACACTCGGGGAAAATGAGTAATGCTCTAGGTTGCATGAAGCCGAAGATCAACTGGATAGGCTACCGATGATCATCCCTTCTATTTTGATTGGCCCGAAGCATACCGATATTTTACAAAAGCCGTCTTTCCCCAGAAAATGACCCATCTGCTGGACTGGGCTGAAAGCGAGAAGCCGAGAATAGCGAGACGTCGCAGGGATTCGATTACGAACCCACTCTACAAGTTTACGATGCAGTCGCAGTTCAACTCGGCGCCCGAGCCCCCCGAATCTGGTAGGTGATGGATGTGACCATAGCCGTGGTACGCCGTGGCTTGCGTAAACACTCAGTCAGACCCAATAGCAAAAGAGGAGACTACCTGCATAAGCACCTCTTCTTAAGATATATAATGATGGGTGTTCTTGGCTACAACAGTAGGGTTAATCAACATATCAAATTTCAATTTCAAGTCACCGACCAACGTTTACATGAATAGCATTTCAACACGCCCAAATACACGAAGAGAAGAAAGTCGTAGGAGAAGATGGACGCAATCGGCGGCCTCGAGCGCGGCCAGCTCTTGTTGATCGCTATAGGCATAGCTTTGCTTGGTGTATGAATCCCCAAATGGTCTTCTCATTGGACGGAAACAACAGACAAACGCTAACTCTTCTGTAGTATGTCGTCTCCGTCCTCCGTAGCCCCTTGGCGAAACTGCCGGGTCCTTGGTATACGAAATGGACGGACGTTGTCCTGAGATACAAGATGATTACGGGCACGCAGCCTCTATACGTTCACGCGCTCCACCAGAAATATGGTCCGTCGATCAACTTGAGCAGGAGACCTTTCCCCAATGCAAGAAATAGAGTCGCTAACTAAGGGTTTGGTGAAACTGAAGGCCCCGTCGTCCGAATCAGGCCCGGCGAAGCCAGCATACTGGACACGGCCGCCGCTCAGCAGATATTCAATGTCAAGACCGAGTTCCGTAAAGCGCGGTGGTATAAAGACTTCATACCAAGAGACCCCCCAAACATCGTCAGCTCCATCGACGTCAACTACCATCGGCGGCAGCGAAGACTCCTAGCAGCAGAGATGTCGGAGACTGGATTGACTATCCATAAACCCGTGGTAGAGTCTAAGATTCGGCTAGCTATCGAACGCATGGCTGAAGAGATGGAGGAGCGCGGCGCAACGGTACGTTACCCTCATATAGGACCACGATTATCGTCGGCTAATTTTGTTTTAATTTCCTTTCGCTGAAGGATGTTTACCGCTGGTTCCTCTACTTGACGACCGACGTGATCGGTGAACTAAGCTTCGGGTCTTCGTTCCGCATGCTCGAGAACAAGGAGGAGAACCAATACGTGCGCGACTTGAAACTGATAGGATTCGCATCGGCTCTCCGATCCATCATCCCGTTCCTCACGCGGATCAGCGCGTTCGTCAAGCTGCCGGTGGTCAGCGCCGGGAAACGGAGCCAGGAGCGCATCCAGCTGTACGCCACGCAGTCCCTGGGCCGGCACTACAAGCTAGTCGAAGAGCAAGGCCGCAATGCCAAGCCCACGCTGCTGTCGAAGGTGTACCGCGCCAGCGAGAACGACGTCGACACGCTGTCCTTCGAGGAGCTGCGCGAAACCGCCATGTCGTACATCATAGCCGGCAGCGACACCACCACCAACACGCTGACGTACCTCGTCTGGGCCGTGTGCAAGCGCCCCGACATCAAGGCGAAGCTGCTGGCCGAGCTGGAGACGCTGCCCGCCGACTTCTCGGACCAGCACCTCAAGGAGCTGCCCTACCTCAACCAAATCATCCAGGAGACCCTCCGCTTGTACAGCGCCGTGCCTACCGCCCTGCCCCGCGAAGTACCGCCCGAGGGCGCGACTATGGCCGGCCATTTCATCCCCGGCGGGTACACCGTGTCGGTTCAGGCGTACAGCATGCACAGGATCGCGGATGCGTTCCCGGACCCGCTTAGGTTCGACCCCTCGAGGTGGGAGAACCCGACTCAGGAGATGAAGAACGCGTTTATGCCGTGGGGTGGAGGGAGTCGAAGTATGTTCTTTCTTTTTTTCTTTCTCTCTCTCTCCCTCTCTCTCTCTTTTTACCTTATTTGTTCTATTCACCTCAGCACCGATTACCGGTTGAGCCCACTAGAAGCCATAAGCAAATTTCCCGTCTAACCTCGTATAGTTTGTCTCGGTTTGCACCTAGCCAAGACGGAATTACGCCTGACAACCGCACACTTCTTCAAACGGTTCCCGAAGGCCCAGGTCTCCCTTCTCGATGGTTTCACGGACGACGACATGGAGCCCGTTTTGTACTTCCTCATGTCGCCGAGGAGTCAGCGCTGCTTGATCGATGCTCGTTGAGATGTGTCGAGTTTATTCGTCTACTTACCTGAGGATATAAATCTACGTAAATACCACGTAGGGGACGGGAGTTGGAGGGGTGGTTGCTCTGTCGAGTTATCTCATCGAAAGCCACGCACTCGGGCGTTTCACTTAATGATGTGTCTATGACGTTGGCACCGGCGCGCCAGGGCGTTTCCTAACAGGTGTCAGGTGGGCGTATGGTTATTCAGTAGGCAATGGTAGACGTACATGTAGATATATTCTCGGGTTTTGTATACTGGACTCATACACGCAGCTGGTAAGACTTGATCAATGATGGTTGCGCTGAGGGCCGTTACTCCTGGTTATGCTTTGGTGTTATTCTTGGCTTCGTCTCCGTCTTCATATAAAATCTTACAAGTTTCGTTTCGGTGAGCATAGGATCAATGGATATTCCCGTATGATACATATAATTAAATAGGTATGAGCTTAGGGATGCGCTTGTATTAGATTTGGCCAAAGGCCCGATATAAGTTGAACCGGGTAACAGCTCGTCAGCATGGAATCCCACGTCTAAGTATTGTCGCCCACCTGAATAAGCCCAACTAATCCGTAGCTCCACGTAAAGATCGTAAGAAGAAAAGGGTATCATCCTCCTAAAAGCCCACACGCGACATCTAAGAGAAAATGAAAACAGACCAACGGACCTAGCTTGAAGTGAATATAGGTTGGACTTTAACGCCGAGTTTACTCGAACTCCTGGTAACCAATGCGCTTGTGCGCCCCTAAGCTTCCTTGACCCAGGGTATCAACGATGGTAGAGAATGAGACCCGTTAAACGAGAGCGAAAAATCAAAGCAGAGTCGTAGTCAAAGCTGGCACCCGCTTTGCCGTATTGACTACGGGTTCCCCATATCTGATTAAACACGCTCCACCGGATCCACTGGTGAGGCTCCTATGAAGCTCAGTCCATCATTATCGTCTTTCGCATCACGTCTAATAGAGGCCCCAAACACGCCGGTCTTACTGCCCTCGGAGGTCGCAGCTACTGGAGGTGGAATGGTGATCGTTCTAACCGTCGCGCCGGGATTACCCAGCTCCCAGCTCCCGACGCGCTCGTGCCTTGCGCCGCTTCTAGCAACGGAAACATCCAAATCCGACGCCATTTTCTCCGCGCCCTTGAACCCGCCCAAGCTACTCCGGCGTCTGGCGGCATCTGAGGGGCCCTTGCGGCGGATGCGCACCCCACCAAACACGAACGCCGTCATGCCAGCCAGGCCGATAACTCCGAGGGCCGTTATGGCGCCGATGACTCCAGCGACTGCGGGCGAGAGGGTCGCGTTGCCGTTGCCGTTGCCGCCGCTATTCCCGCTCCCGCTGCCCGCGGAGCTGGTCGAGCTGTGGGTCAGCGCGCTGCAGAATAGTGCGACGGAGGCGCACGTGTTGCACCAGTCCGACAGGCTCCTGATGGAGAAGCTATCGATAGCATTTTCGAAATCCTCCCAGCGCATGCGCGCCTCCGAGTTACCGCGGCCGAATAGAGGGTACTCCGTAAGCGGGGCGTCTGCGGCCGTGCCGTTGCGGTACAGGAAGCGCACCCAGGTGTTGCTCTCGCGAGGGTACTCGACGTCGGAGCCCGTGGAGAACAGCTCGAACACCATGGCGGAGCCGGGCTCGGGGATGCGCTGGAAGAGGCTGGAGTAGGGACCGGAGTACGACAGGTTGGACAACGCGAAGAAGGCCAGGAAGGGCTCGAAGGACCCGAACATCAGCGTCATCTTGTTCCTCTCGGCGTTCGAGTCCATGTGCGCACTGAGCTGCGCGACGACCTTGGCCGCGAGCGTGCGGCCTGCCACAGCCCGGATCATGTCGCCTTGTTCCGACCCGGACGCCGACAGGTTGCCGTTTAGGTCGAATTGCTGCTTGTCCGCAAGGTCGCGGAGGACGGCCAGACGGTTCACGCTGAGAGCTTCGCGCGCTGTCTCGTTATGGTCATACGCATACTGCGCGTACTCGTATAAGTCGTAAGCGTAGTCAAAGCTTAGGACGGAGGTTGGCAGGGTATTCGGAAATACTTCCGCCCACGTTCTCCTATAGAAGTCAAGCGTCGAGTTATACATCTGTTGCCCGACCTCGCTATCCCTGAAGTCGTTACTCGACAGCAGGTACTCGGTACACGACGTGCGTCCGTTAACCCTAAATGTTTATTAATACGCGGGAGAAATTTGATTAGGGTGTGTACGATTCTCACCAGACGGAATTCGGGTCCGTGGATGAAACAGTCCGGATGTTTGGGTATTGATAACCACCCAAGGGGTACTCGACCGCTGTACCGTTAGCTAACGTGGACTCGTTGGCGCCGCTGTTACCGGAGCCAAATGTATCGGTTGTAGGCGGATAGAGCCCCTGGAGGAAAGCTAGAGCGCTCCCGACTACGTAGCTATCTGTGCTACTATAGATAGAAAGTTGGTCATTGTTAATGGCCTGGCGCTCTATACCGGCAATAGGCGAGTTTGTCGTAAGAGCGTTGTCTTCATCCGACAATAGAGCACTAGATAAGTAGCGGGCTTTGAAGAGCGAGCCTTGAGAATAGAGCTGTTGCGCGCCTAGAGGGGTCAAGGTAGGGGATTCGCTCTGTACCGTGCGCTCGCCGTTTAGGACATATGCGAAAGAAGCCCAAACAGTTTCGTTGACGGACTGAGCCAAAGTCGAGCTCACTAGTAACGGGACAATGACTAGCTTCCTAAGTGAGAGTGAAGCCATTATCTAAGATAAGCCAGAGCTCTTCATACCCTTCTCATGCAACTTGCGCCAAGAGCCAAAGACTAGATTGAGGCTGTAGGGACTCGCGAGTATGAGGAGAGAACTAAGAGAGCCGTCGATCTCGAGGGAAAGACGGAGGAGGGGTAAATACCTAGATGGACGAAGAGATAGACTTGCATACCTTCGAGCGTCGCTTACATCTACACCAACGTGCGTTACATACCTAACCTACCTGCATGGCTTCCGATGACACAAGATAACGTGCTTGTGTGTTCAAGGGTCCGTCATACACGCACAGCTAGATAGGAGCGGACAAGCCCGTCTCTGGGTGTTCGCTCCCACACCCGGAGAAAGCGGCGGGGGAGCTTATGAACTCTCTCACCCTGTCTTCTGGGAGTAGCGGGGTAGCTAGTATGTGGGATATGTGGTGGGATGAAGCACGCCAGATAAGAGCAAAGCAAGGAAAGCTTGGCGTAGCTCTTTTCGGACCCTTGTGGCTGGCGGGCTGGGATGAGTTATCGTCGGATGAGCTGCTACCCCTGTCAATCTCTCAGGAGATAGAGCTCTATCATAGGGTGGTTGATAGGCCTGCGCTACATTAGGTACTTATAGTAGCGACGATCTACCCTGGCAAGTTGCAGTAGTGGTGAGGCAGGCTGCATGGAGGTCCTCGTGACACCTATGTCACTCGTTTGTTAAGCATCGCGTTCAGATTTCGACAATACGCGTTTGTATTGTACGTAACATAAGAGCTCGGATACGGAGATCCTCGGTGCCTTGGCTACCTACTTATGTAGTGGTGGCGGAAGCTCTCTTTTTATCGATACACGATCGATATGATGGGCAGAGAGACTTGGCTTTTGCTGATCCGTGGGGTTCGGATGCTACTTAAATGCGTATTTACGACAATACACGAGGGCGGACTTTGTTAAAACGGAGTTTAGGGAGACAAGACCCGATGGCGTGCATGATGGCGTGCCATAGAAGCACTGGAGCTCAGCTCTTGGTTACATCCGGAAGAAGTGATTATTGCGATTCGACCAAGTGAAGGAGTTTCACATGATAGGTAACGCATTCCAGTTAATTACCTAGAAAGTCCTTGCCTCTAGGCTCAGTCTGGAGTGCTGGGCTAGCTGCCTGGTAGGTGTTGTACCTAACTAATAAACACCGGAGAGTCGCTGTTTGAGCTAGGATCTATATATGGTACCCATGAAATTATCCGTCGTTGTATAATCGTGCTATCGTTTTCCATTGAACACCCTACATAGTCCATTACCTTTCCGTAGAGGAACTTGAATAGGTAGGTACGAAATAATACTCGCTGTTTTCGAGAGGACCAAGGCCGCTCTTTCACAACAACTTTTCTATTGGCATTACGGGATTCCAATTCCGCTGCAGCGAAAATATCAGATCTGGGAGCCGAGTTATAAGCCTACCAAACACCATCCGACACCGACATACAAAACAGCTATAAGAATCTCATAGTGCGGAACGACCCTACCAAACCCCCCTAAATAACCAGCTATGGTACCCATCCGGCTGGAAGTGAATCATCATGGTTAATTGTTCTAGGATCTGGCTAGCGGCTGACGCCAGCGTAAGACCACTCATAGGGCCAATCATTCCAGGGAACATTCTGGAACCCCTATCTGCCTGGCTTTCGGCGCGCAGCAATGAGCAACGAGTTAATAGTGAGCTTTCGCTCACATGGGCACCCTGTACCTATCTCTATATACAGAGGAATCTACAAGTCTTATTATTAAGCATCAGTTAAAAAGAGTGTGCATATTCGGCCGATGGGCGGACCTTTTGTCCGATCCTCATACATAGGCAGACGTGCGCCAAGTACCGTACATATATGGATGATTTCTGGGTCGTGGGTGTGTTTGGAGATTAAGTCCGCCCTCACTGCTACGCTATTGTCATATCTAAGACGAAGAACGCTGCAAATACGGCCCCACGTCCGGAGACTTTCGCATTTAAGGTAACTAGGTAGCCCGGACGCGTAAGGTGTTGTGCCTTGCGACGGGAACAATAGAAAGAGATGGACTCGCTATTTAATACGTCGACCTACACGACCTACCTGACCTAAGATACTTACCTACCTATGTATTAAGATACACTCAAAAGTTCCTCTTTCTCTCCCTCTTACTTGCTCCGCAACAATGGCGAAAGGTTCTATTCTAGTAACAGGTGCCAACGGCGGCCTAGGCTCTGCCGTCATAGGCCAGGTCATCCGTCGCCCTTCCCTCGCTCAGGATTATCACGGGCTGTATACCGTTCGTAAAGCCGATACCGCCGACGCCGCGAAGAAAGCGCTCCGGGGCGCCGCCAAGGCGAAGCATCAATATGAGCTCGTCGAGTTGGACCTGGGGAGCCTCGACAGCGTGCGTCGAGTTGCCGCGGACATCAATTCTCGGGTTTCGAAGGGCGAGATACCCCCAATCCGCGCGTTGGTTCTGAGCGCCGCGTACCAGAACCACCTCAAGCAAGAACTCAGCAAGGACGGCTTCGATATGACATTTCAGGCCACGTATCTCTCGCAATTCCTCTTGACGCTGCTGTTACTCCAGAGCATGGACAAGGAGAACGGTCGCATACTGGTGGTTGGTAGCTGGACGCACGAGTAAGTACCCGTAACCACCGCCACCTATCCGAACATATACCTACACATACCTACCTACCTACGTAGAATCCTGGACAGTATCTATCCAGTAAAGAAATGTTATAGGGAACTATTAGCTGACCTGCTCTAGCACTACGGATCCTAGAAACAAGGTTGGCCCGTTCGGCGAGTCTTACGCGCTCGAAGAGTTCAAGAATATCTTCAACGACCCCGAGGGCAGCACCGAAAAAATCGCCAAGGGTACGTGGGGCATCGCCAGCGGGCGTACGGAGGATACCTGCGCCGGTATGAGACGGTACGGAGCTGCAAAGCTATGCCAAGTCATGATGATGTGAGTGTCCGTTTTTTTTTATTTCCTTTCGTCCCCGGTTAATTTCACGTTTTAGGCAATAAATATAATATTAACATGCGACTGTCAGGCGCGAGTTAGCACGGCGTATATCGCAGGACCCGTCGCTTTCTAAGATCGCGGTGCTGGGGCTGGATCCGGCGGCGATGATGAGCAGCCTCGCGCGGCGCAGCAACTGGTTTGTACGGGTCTTCGTCATGCAGATCATGGGCCCGCTGTTCGCGCCGCTCGCCGTATGGCTGAACCCCAACGGCGACCTGCGAACGCCGTGGAAGTCGGCCGGGGACGTGATCCACGCCTGCTTCGATACCGACGGCGGGCTCGGCGACCGCCCGAACGGCATCTATCTTAACGGCACGGCCATCGCGGATGTTGGGCCCGAGGCTAAGGACGAGACCAAGTGCCGCCGGATATGGAGCGACAGCGTGGGATACGCGGGTATTAAAGAAGGCGACACGGTGCTGGCGGATTGGCGATAAGAGTAAAGGCACTAATAACGGTTGGTTCGCTCATTTAAAAAGTATCTGGCTCGTCGGTCCTTTCTCCTGCGTATTGTGCCAGTAGATGGATATCTTATTTGTATATTATAGGCTAGAAATTGTATCGATTTAAAAAAATATGATCGAAGCGGCTCGGGAGGGCCGAGTATTTGTGTTATGCGCACTACTATACACATGCCGTCCCACCGTAGCGGGATTTCCAACCTCGGCATTTCGTATCGAGGGGCCAGATTCAGATCTGCCGAGCGTTTAAGTGAGTGCCGCCAGGTCGGTATCGAGAGCTGTCTGCGGCAGCCGGAGGCGAGGTTGGGCTCATCTGAGAGCATGCTACGCGCCAACGTAGATAGATATACTGTAGGTAGGGACCGTCGCAATCCGGACGCACCAAGTGCATTCATCTGCCCTGGACGGTAGCTACGAAGCTAAGCCAAGAGGTCGCCGATAGATGGAGAGCAAGGAGAGGGGAGGAGGATGCTGTCATATGCAGCCTTGCTGTACTACTGTGAGAACGTTACATGTGTGGGGATTTATATTGCGGTTATATTGAGAACCTGCATCCGCTAACTGCTTTTTCTGCGCGTCCGTATGGCTAGCCAATGAGCCCAGAATTTCTCCCGAGTGACGGAACCGCAGCTCGAACGATCGCGACGTGCTCAAGGGGAAGGAGGTTGAAGGAGGGGTGCATCCAGCTGCATCCGTCTTGACCACGGATACGCCCAGCTGCTGCCCCCCAAAAGTTCCCGTCCCGTTTTGGGGGGTTGTTGAGGTAGATTCGAAGACAATCCTCCCGTGCTTACTTACCTCCGGAAGCAGCGAGAGGATCTGGGAAGAAACAAGTTTCGAAGCTTTCCCTCTTTCGTTATTTACCCGCGTTTTGGCAAGCCACGGTCGTGGCGATCGTCCTATACGAGCAAAAATGGCTAACGTATAATCTTGCGGGTAAACTCGTGGCGCGTGACCGGCGCCGCAGATCTCAGGGAACATGTGCAACGAAGATAGCCCGCGTTGTACCGACCAGGTAGGTAGAACCTGCGTCGTCTCAAGTATATATCCCTCCTATACACATGCCGGCTCTTGGTGTGACGCTCATTGGCCGAGCCCCCGTCGTATGGGTGTATCTGGATCAACCGTGTGCAGCATTGATTCGACGCCCCATTATGCTTAGCACCGCCGGAGCACGTAACCTGCTCCCCTTCGGTGATTTTTTTTGTCCAGACCCCCCATAAAGCGTTTGGTGCTGACGTCTTGGTAATGCCACCGACGGGAGAGACCTATACCCGGGCGGATGGAAGCGCGCGGTCCTTGAGAGTTGCGAGCCCAGCCCATCTCTCCTCGGAGGCAACGGACGACTCGGCCTTCAGATCACTCGACGATGGCGCTCTTCAGGTTGCTGTTCCTAGGCCTGCTGCCGTTCTGGTGTCTCGCGGCCTTCCTTCCGGACCTACCGCCGCGCGATGGAGCGGAATCGAAAGACGAGTCAACCGACGGGCGCCGAAAGTCAGAGAGCGGTAGGCACATCAGGGCCACGCTCCATTCTCGAAAAGTGAATAACGTAACCGGCGGTGCTGTTTCCACGCCCGAGAGATCCAGGTTCTCGTACCGGTCGCCGCGTGAGCCGCTAGCTAGATACGGAGCTGGGATCGTGTACATGCTGGAGCGTATGCCTTCTGCGCCCCCCATAGTAATAAGATAGCTAGGTACTGACGTTGCCCTTGGTAGTCGCTCTCGGGACTCCCGGGCAGATTATCTCGGCCATCCTCGACACAGGTTCATACACGCTGCTTGTGGACCCGGACTGTGAGCAGGCGGCCGACCCCAAGGCTTGCCGAACGTACGGGTTCTACGACACGAGGCAGTCATCCACGGCGAAGAACCTTAACGCCTGGTTCTCCGGCCAATTCGGCACCGGCTACATGGAAGGGATGTGGTACACCGACACAGCTTACGTCGGACTGGACAGTACGTATAAGCTCTCTCTCTTTATGTCAGATACGCTCGAATGGGGAAATGGATAGTCGTTTAACACGTAAGATGTTTATGAACAGACCTGCCGCTTCCTGGTTTGAGGGTTGGCGTGAGTAAATGGAGCGAATATATCTGGGCTGGGGTATTGGGTGTTTCTTACGGTAAGGCATGGAATACCGGGTATCAAACTTTACTAGACCTTCTCGTCACGCAAGGCTATATAGAAGTGCCGATATTCAGTCTCGGCGTCGGGTACCAAGGCGGTGGGAGTCCGAGTGAGTTGTCCTGGCCCTTCGGTTCCGATTCCAAAAAAAAAAAAAAAAAAAAAAAGGCACTGACCTCACGCCCTAGGTGATATAATCTTTGGGGGAGTGGACAGAAAGAAGTTTCGGGGGTATCTCGAGCCCCTGGAGATCTACCCGTATCCGGATCAGCAACTACGACTCTTCAGTCAAGTAGGGTAAGACAACGCAAAAACCTCACTAAAGAATAACATGAGTCTGTGTTGGCTAAACTTACACGTATGAAGCTATCGAGTAAACCTGACGTCCCTGGCGGTCACCCCACCGGGACGGGACGAAATGACGCTGACAGGTCCAAATTTCGAAAAGAACGTGTTAATCGACTCCGGGTCAACGTATACCTATCTCGACGCGGACATAGTCGCCACAATTGCGCAAGTTCTGAGTGCGTACAAAGACGAGCAGGGGGTCTACCGAGTGCCATGCGACACCCGGAACCTGGACGGCTCCGTGAATTTTGGGTTTAATTTTTTCAATATAATCATTCGAGTCAATTACGCCGACTTCATCGTCGACTTTGACAGCTATTGCGCCCTCGGAGTTCAGCCTACGGACAGCAAGGACTCGACGTGGGTGCTTGGGACCAGTTTTATCCGGGCCGCATATCGTACGTATTTCTCTAAAACTCCACAAGTTGGATGTCGTAGAATACGGGCGGTAGCTAACAGGAAACTTGTGTAGTCGTGTTCGACCAGCAGAATGACGCCGTTTGGATTGCGCAGTATTTTCCATGTGGCGATAATGAGATTACCGATTTGACTAGGGACGCCGGTAGACAACTGTGGTTAGAGGTTACAGGTTTATGTTGATTGAACGGAAAGGGAAATGGAAAGGAGTAAAGAGAGAGCGTCACGGCATCAACCCAACTCGATGAAATTTATCGGCCACTCAACTCGGATATGCATACCAAACGAAGCACCGTAAGGTAATCGATTAAGATCGACACGGAATCAAGTTGGGGGACCGAAGAAGCGATGAACCCCAGATTCTATATCGTATGGTATACCTAGATAAATTGTAAGCTAATAGCTAGTTATTTCGTTGACGATTCATATGTAGCTCTAGAGTTCCCGCAGGTATAAGTCGTGCATCCAACATTGAAATGTTATACAATGTTATTCACTGTCTCCCAAATGGAACGTCATTTTACACATCCGGTCCTCGAATATCCTCACTCAATGGACCTTGTCTCGTCCAGATATTCATCTACGGGGATAAATTAGCATTTCATCGATTCAATAACAACCATAGTGGCTATAACGCATTTCCGTAGCAAACGAGCTTAGAGGCCACTAAAGGCGCTAGAAAACGACTTACCCCTATCTTAGACCCGCTAGTAACTGGTAGGCCAGCGTGCAAAGTCCGCTGGTCTCCCGTGCCGTCCTCAAGCAGATTCTGCCAGAAGACAGCGTTTCCGACGACGGGCCGGAACGTAACACCGTTCTCCCAGGGCTCATCGCAGTCGACAAACCTGCACCAACGCTCGTCGTGCGGGGCAGGCACCATGGGGAAATTCGTGCCGCCGCCCGTGATGTCGTCGTCGGCAGCGACGTACGCGAAAAACGAGCTGAGACGGTTGCCGCCGAGCGCCGAGGTCGCGTGCGCCGCGTTCGTGTACCAGTCCGTGTGGAAGTGGTACCGCTCGCCGCGGCCGTACTTGACCAGCTGCAGCGGCTCCAGGTGCGTCCGCGGCACGTCGAAGCCCTGGAACAGCAGCGCGCGCTCCTCGATGCACCGCACCACGGCGTCGCGGGGCACGTTGGTCGATTGCGACGTCCGCGTCTGCCGCAGCCCCTGGGCGCCGGAGGAGTCGGCGACGGCGGAGCGCGCGAACGTGTCCTTGCTGGGAAGAGATTATTAGTCGGAGGCGGGGAACAAGGTAGGAATTGTGCTCACGTTGTGTCCCGGAGGTGCGCTTGCTCTTCGGGCGTGATGAAATTCTCTAGATATATAACGAGTGGTGATTTAGACACTATGTGACTTTGATAGGCGGGGTGTTGGCAAGTATAGTCGTCAGGAGCTACGATTGGTTTTTGCGTGCCACTATCATCGTGCTGATGGTCGTGCGCCTTGGCCGACCCAGCAGCGAGCGACAGCAGTAAAATAGATTTCAACGAATTCATTATTGATCTTGGTTATGGCCGAGTCTTAGGAAAGAAGAGGATGAGAAGTTGATCCCGCCTCTAATGAGAATATTCGGTCCTCAGACGACTCGACAACACACACCAACACCACGGCAAAGGAGAACACGCAGAATTGAAACGTCCAATGTCTGCGTAAAAAGGAGCTCCCCCTGTTTAGCGTTGCAGCAGCCCCCCGGCCGAGCCCTCTCAGTGGAGAGCTCCAGCGTAGATCCAGCCCTGAATCGTCAGATCCAACCCCTGATCTGCAGGGTAGCTCAGCTAACACACATCTGCATCTGTTTAATATTTGACCCCGCGAGTCCCCGTTCAAGCTTGAATCGAGACTTCGTGATATCACCGCGTAATAAAAGTCAGTCACAATGAAGGTTAGAAGTATAGAACTACTATATCTCCTCGTGAGCACCAGAGTAGCGACAGCATGGGAACATGCAAATGAAGATGAATTCCGCCGGGCCATATCGGGCCACAACCACGCCCTAATTGCCTGTAAGTTAATACCTATATCTCGCGAACTATCGCCATAAACTCCAATATGCTGACCGTGAAAATAGTTATAGAACCATCAACGTAAGTCGCCGCGGTTCATCAGTCTCATTCTACGGTTTAACAATTATTTCCTCAGGGCCGCAAGCCAGGCTCTGGAACCAGAATGGATTTCCGCAACAGAATCAGCGAAGAAATCTCTCATAAGTATCGACTGCGCTTCCGCCGCAAGCCTATGCAAGGAATTCGGCGTCATATCGTACCCAGCGCTCCGATTCTTCGACGGCCACGGGAAAATGACGTCGTACCGAGGCCCTAGAAGAGCAGCATCGTAAGTCCTATACCCTCTTCCCTCGTAGAATCAGAATCTAAATCTCATCAGCATTCTCCCATATCTAAAACGGGCCGTGCGCCCGACCATCACAGTCCTCAACTCCGAGGACAAAGTCACCGCTTTCCAATCGAGCGACGACTATGCGGTCATCGCGCGGGTCAACCCGCAGGGCGCACACATCAAGACACTATACAGCACGCTCGCCGCGCAGTACCGGGACCGCCTATCCTTCGGTTCGGCGGAGACCAACGCCGCGACTACGGTGTCGTGCTACAATAACCGAGACGGACAACAATTCAGCGTCTCAGACCTCACGAGCATCGACGCCCTGCCAAACCTCGTCAAAATCTGCCTCGAGCCCGTGATCGGGGAGTTCACTCGCGCGAATGAGATTAAGTACCTGCAAGTAAGTCCTCCAGCGCCATCCGAATCCCACCTATCCTCTCCCACGACCTCCTCGACGTACCCAGGTAGTTACTGACCACCCAACCCACCCACTAGTCCGGCAAGTCCCTCGTCTTCTTCTTCGCCTCGTCGGCCGCCGAGCGGGACGCGTACGTGTCGGCGATGCGATCGGTCGCCAAGATGTACAAGGAGTACCTAGTCTTCGTGACGGTCGACGCGAACGAGTACGGGGACCTGGCGGCGCCGCTGGGCCTGGCGGGTGCCACGCTGCCCGCGCTGGCCGTTCAGAACCCCATGTTCGGCCAGGTGTTCCCGTACCCGCGCGGCCGAGCGATCGCGCCCGAGGCCGTGGGCGCGTTCCTTATGGATATCGTGCAGGGCCGCGTGCAGCCGTGGGATGGGACGACGACGAGCGCGGATGCGGGGCACGCGCACGACGAGCTGTGAGGTGGAGGAGTTAAGTACCAGGGTTAATCAGAGCCGATGAGTGGAAGATTCGAAAAGTAGGGAGACATAGCCCGGCGATGATGTTGTATTTCTAGCTATCCGTAATATCTATAGAACCAGAGGCGCAGAATGTCACCGTTTATCAGCGATGGCACGCGATCGTACGGCATCGCTCCCGAGACCGTAAATCCCCCGGGTCTACACCACCGGAAGCAATCCAAATCAGAGTTCCAACATCTCACAAATAGCCGAGCCATCCATTCCATACTTCCTCCACCACAAGGCGATAAACTTCTACGGTAGACTCATAAAAAGCTCCAGAAGTTTCGGGTAATTAGGTGTTCTAGATTTCAAACCAAATTAGCACATATCCACGGGTGAACACGCCTATGCGAATAAACACATACCCCATTCCCGAAACCGGGTCCCAACCCTCGATAGCCGGGAAACCGGTTGTCTTACACGCGCGGTTATCCCCTTTCGTGATATCGTTGAAGACTTCCGGATGGGAATACTATCCAGTCGAGTAATTAGATTAAATTAGCAGACTCTCGTAAAGCATGCATCGAGTAAATAAAGGGAAAAGGACTAACCAGGACCTGGTGAACAAATCCGACGGGACTCTTTCCCACCGCCAAGCGCTCCTCGTTGATCAGAGTGATGACGGATCCCCACAGCGGCGCCGAAGCAGACGTCCCGCCAACCATCAGCAGCTCGCCGCCGCTGGACATGACGAAGTGGTCGCCGCTAGCCGAGACGTCGGGGTACGCCCTGCCGAGCTTGTTGAAGCGCCCGATGCCCTTGTTGGCATTGCTATAGTTTCCGCCGCCGCCCTCGTAGCCCTCGAACGGCAGCTTGGCCGCCTCGATGTACTTGGCCACGATATCCCTCTGCCACTCCGGCGCCTCGTGGACGTTGGAGAAGCCGCCGCCGGAGCGGAACCTATCCGTCGCCTCCTCGGGGTCGACGCCGGGAGTGCCCCCTTCCTGCAAGACGGTCGAGCCCACCGTGAGGATGTACGGGCAGCTGGCGAGGAACTGGGGGTTGAAGACGTCGCCGGCGGGGCCGAGGCAGCCGGAGCGGTGGGAGGGCGACGGGAAGCTGCCGACGCCGTCGTCGCCGGACGAGATGATGATGGTGGAGCCCTGCAGACCGAGCTTCATGATCTCGGCGCACTGGCGCTGCTGGTACGACTCCGGCAGGTCGATCTCGGCCCCGCTGTACGAGATGCTGATCACGTTCGTCGGCTTGTACACCCCGCACATCAGCTGCCCGCTGTACCCGGCGCGGTCGTGCGGGTTCGGGTACACGGGGTCGCGGCACTCGGGCCGCTTGCAGTTGCCCTTCTCGCCGTACGCTTCGAACGTGCAGTAGCTGCCGTCGATTGCGTTCCAGAGGTCTAGGTGGATTGTTAGTACATGGCAAGAGACATCATGTAAATTCGGGGAAAGGAGGGGGTTTTTACTGTTGAAGAATCCCGTGTACGATTCTGGGTCGAGCTCGTAGTTGCTCTGGTACCACTCGTCGTCGACCTGGTATAGCACGGTATCCTGTGGCCAGATCAACCCGTAGGCCATTTGAAAGTCGAGGTTAGCTTCCGTGCCCGCCAGTCTGAGATTCGTGGTTGGGCCTTGACCGCCGTCGACGGAGAAGAGCTCGGGGTGTGTCCCATTCGGAATCTCACTGTATATGATTAGTGATTTATCTTCTAAGGAGCTTGATACCGTAAGGCCCCGTCTTACTCTGTGAAGCTATAGAAGAACGTGTTAAGGTCATATTGGGTATAGTGTTGCCCAAGGGATTGGAATATTCCCATTCTGTTATCGGGATGCTTCTTAGTTCCCTTCGGGATACCGTACAGCGCTATCTCCATATTAGCTATCAAAATAGACACCAGCTTGAGGGAGATATCTTCACATCTGATACAATCCGGAGTGATATACTGGTCGCAGCCTCCAGGTAGTGTATAGTTGCCGCTGGCTATATGCACAGGGTCTACGGGCTTCGCAAAACGCAAAGCTCCGTCTACGCCCGGTCCAGTAGTTCGTTTTGGCGTAATTGCGTTCTCGGTACTTCTTCCGGTCTCAGGAAGCGGCTGTCTCAGGCGAGGAACGGGCCGCACGCCTTCTTTCGACCGTTTCTTCGATGGGGCATCCTGCGTGTTGCCGTAGCCCATCAGTTTGATACCAGGCGTTATGTAGTCGATGTGTTCTTTCACTTGCTTTGGCACGTGGTATCTCGGAATTGTTAGCCTATCCCGTATCCTACTTCTTTGCACTACTTACTCCTCGCAGGCAATGTTTTTGACACCTGTGTCTATATGCTCCCACACGTGATAATCTGCCATCAAGAGGTCTTCCACCTGGCTAACGGGGGCATCGAATTGTACCCACTACCGGAGGAATAGTTAGATATTACCAGGGCCATTTACTCAGCGTTAATAGGCGGATAGCTCACCTGCCTATTGCTGGACTGCGAGATGGCATCTGAGGGAATACCTGCCCCGACAAGCCAATCCTTGACCGCTTCGAAGCTCGCTTTCGACGGTTCGAAGAATTTCACAACCTCTTCTGCTGAGAGATGCTTGCCATAGTTCTTTGATTTGGGGTTCGATCTTTGACGTATTATTAGTTACCCTGAACGTCTCTACCGGGCGACGAGAGCCAATTCACATGTCCATCAGTAGATCGTGTCCTAACTGGAGGTTTTTCTGCTTCAAGCCTATACGCATCGGCAGTATGGCACTAGGTATGGCCCTTCTCACTTTTGTCCATGACCTCGCTTGAACTTCCGTTCTTTTCTCATGCTGCACATGTGTATCCGGGATGCTACGTCTCGACTTGGAAGACTCGGCGCTTAGCGAGTTGTGAAAAGGAGGGGCGGCGAGGGCTTGCAGGGCGGCCAAACCCACCAAGGCAAGGAAACTAAACAACCTCATTCTGACAGCCTTTCGACGAGTGAAGGGTACGAACGGCCGGCGTCTGCGAGCACCCGCAACACCCAAGGGGCCCAAGGATGTCTGATGCTCATATTATATCAAAGCTGGTATCGCGCCTACGCTCCGTTCCGTTTGCGGAGATGCTGTGCGAAAACACCATGGCGATTTTCCTGCCGAAGGTCTCGTTCGGCATTGGTGGAGCCAAGGCTGCAAATATAAGATCATCCACTTTCAGTGGGTGCGGGTAAATGTCTACGTGAGCCTTGACCTTGGTTGCGCTCATAATTAACGCTTGCCGCTCGTGAGCAAGGGTCGACCCTCATAGCGGATATTAGACATTTATTGATCACCGCAGCCAACAAACCCTCCATAAGTCTAGGTCGGGTACCAGGTAACTCTTGTGTATGAGAAGGTTAATTCTATGGGCGCGAGCTCGGCTAAAATCGTGTTTAACAATTTTCAGGGTCTCCGATCTGGACCCTTTCAAAGCCAATCTGGGCATCACTTCGAGACTTGACGTCAGACTCTGTCGCCAACGGCAGGCAACCGGAGTAGGAGGCAGAGCCAGATGAAGAACATACCAAGAGGGGGACGCGAGGTATTATAAATACCTAGGTATAGCATGGTAAGAGATGAACCCTTATAGCTAACGATAATGCCTAGCCAACTTGACTAGGATCTACTGGACCGGGTGGTATATAACCGGTGTTCACGAGAGCATGCGGCGGCACCCCCTCTCGCACCCAAATTTAATCGGAACCAGCCGTACGCTGTCGCTCTTGTGACCGCCGAGAATGGCGATTGTATATTCTCGGACCTTGCTCTAATTACTAGACTTCAGTTCTAGATTAGATCCGCAGAAGCGCTTAAAATCAGCCGCGCAGCGCAAACAAGCTACCCACGCTCAGCCCTAACCGCAAGCCTAGGAATACAGCGGTTGAAGATGAGTGCAGCAGCTGGATAACATCAATCAGTCCATTATGAACCTCTTTCTTTTCAGCTCATATGGACAGGACTTCCGTGATGATCTAGCCAAGAGATCCTTGGTATTACGGCTCTCATCCTGAGGTTTCCCATCTTTCCTGAGGATTTATCTGATGGCTTATCCAAGGCCACCGTTCTCGCTATTGAGAGGACAGCGCTTGATATTATCGTTGACTAAGTAGTCGTTGACGTCGTCGCGCAACGGGTCTTCAAAAGCTTCCGGCAAAGAAAGGTCCCAATATTCTGCGTACATTGAGCCTTCCTCTTGCCCATACAACTCACCGCAAATACACGCCTCGTCCAGGTCCATCGTCCTCCGAATCCTCGGGAGCAGCAGTTGCCACGATGTGCTTCTGAGGCGGATGTCTCGCAAGCAGAGCTCCTTCAGAGTGCTCTTGTGTCTCCTGAGCATCGACATCAGGTCTTGTCGTTCGCACGTGATGTTTCCCAAGGTGAGGCTATCGAGATGCTCCCATCTGTGCTTCGGTTCCATTATATCTTCGAGCCGGGCGGCGTAACCATGCTCCTCCGAGTGCCAGTTGAAGACTACGTAGAGGGTTTGGAGCTGGGACAACGATCTAATGAAGTCGCGTAGCAGCCCCGTTTGCAGCAATCGTCGACATTGAGGAACTTCCGTGCCGACGATTAGGTCCTCCGTGGCGGGCGCATCCTCACCTTCTGCGCCGGTGTCTATACACAACTCGAGGCATGTAAGTTCCGAGTAAAAGGATAGGGCGCGTCGAAGTTCGGCAGCCGGTTTTTCAAAGAAGCGCCAGCTGAACGTGCCGGCGGTCAACCTCCTCAGCATGATATTTGCCTCGAAGACGGCAGAAAGCAGAGAGTCAAGCTGTCGGCACCCCGTCGGCTCCAGCTCCCTGCCAGGTTTGACCAGACAACCTTCGAAAGGGGTTTTGTGGGAATGTCTCCAGAACCAGAAGTCGGAGGACATGGTGATCTCCCGGAGCGACGTAAATCGGGGTATAACCTCTCTGATGCAAGCGATGTCTTCGTTATTCCGCAGCATCTTTTCCTGCTGCTCCACGGCAGCCTCATAGTTCTTGTAGAGCTTCTCGAGATGCTGATTTCCAATGCGCGGCGGGGGTGCTTCGTTCATGTGCTGCGCTAATATCTTCTCCGCGCTCCGGATCATGTTATAATAATCGCGGAATTCCTCCAGGGATTTCTTAGGCGATCTGAGGGTGTGTCCGACGTAGACCAGAGAACGGACGTTTTTGGAGGCGATGGGCTGCAGAGAGATTCGTCGGAGCATTTCAAGGTCTCGCGGGTGAAGATAGAACACGACCTCGCGAAACGCAAAACAGGCGCCGGCATCCGCGAAGGCTCTACAGCCCAGACGGAATCTTCGGACGTCCTCGATATCAAGGTACGAACAGATCATGCATAGTATTTCCGGGATCATGCGGTCCATCGTTACAGCGTTTGTTTAGAGAGCGAGCCCTGAGAAGATGCGTTTGCCGTACCAGCGAACAGAGCGGGGGGGCGCAGACGCGAGTAACGTTGGTAGGTATCGTATTGTATTGTATTGTATTGTATTGCGTTGTGTTGTACATACAGTGGTAATCCTACTGTCAGATTCAAAGTCCACATAAAACAGGTAGATACGTAGGAGTCGATGATAGATCTGACGAGATGTCGGCACGGAATAGGATAGAATCCCGAACGTTACTGGTCCGAGTTTGGTGTTCAGGGACTTTGGTGAAATAAATTTGAGGGTTTTGTGAAGTTAAACAGTCAAACTCGGTCTCAGTCGAACTCAAGTGAGTCAAAAGTCCAAAAGTCCGAAAGTCCAAAAGTCCAAAGTCTGATGCACGTAACAGAAATGGAGGAAATTGAGGCGGAGGCGGAGGCGGAGGACCCTGCGGGGCATGCAATTAACGATGAACCCATGCGAGTCAGAATTATCATATAACTGCATATATCAGACCAGGCGAGCGCAACCTTTGGGTAAGAATTTACTTGTATCTTAAATTTCAGGGGCGGGACAGACTAACGTGAGCGAAGAACCGTTCGTTCGATGCCGTGTGCCGATATCCTACCCAGAAGGTTTCATGATCCTCGTGGATTTGGCGCTTTGATGAATATAACCCTAGCCTGGTTTTTGTATATCATTACCCTATTCCCCCTTATCCCATCAGTTCACAACCCTCCCTTACCACGCCAACCACGGCACCCGTCTGGATGGCCTCGCTCCCACCGGCAGATACCCTATACTCTATCTCGGCCAGGCCGTCGAGCCACCGAATCATGGCTTCCGGTTTGACCTCCATTTTTGCCAACTGCTCCGACAGGGCAGTAATGATATCCGCCAAGGCCAGGCCGTTGGCCACCTTTAGCGTGTTGATGGTCGAGAGACAGGTCGTTACGTCGCTAGTCGCGAGTAACGTGCTAGCGATCTTCGTGATCGCTTCGGGGGGCGGCGCAGCTATGCAGTTGTAGATAGTCTCCGTCGTGATAGTCTCCCTCACAATGTCTTTCTCCGGGATTTTAGGCGCATCTTTAGGTTGCATCGGGGTACCTGATTTTACGAGATTAATATAAACCATCCCAGCATAAATTGAGGCTTCCAGAAAACGCGGCAGGGAAACTCACTGGACGCGTGACAAGCCTGGAGCACATTCAGGGCCCGCCTCATATCACCCTTGCTTAGCCTAACCAGAGAGTCCGTAGCTTCGCCCGAGATCTTGACCCCCTCTTCCAGAATGACCTTGTCTACTAAGACCCGAATGTCTTCCTCCTTTAACGGGCTGAACCTAAATCGCGTACATCGGGAGAGCAACGCAGGCGATAGCTTATGCGTGTAGTTTGCGATGATGCAAAATCGCGTGTTCGCCGTGTACTTCTCCATGATTCTTCGCAGCGCCATCTGGGCCGTGTTGGTCATCGCATCGGCCTCGTCCAGGATAATGAGCTTGTAGCTCGCGATGCCGCCGGGGCGCGACGCTCCGCCCATGGTAAATATCTGCTTCGTGGAGGCGAACGTCTTGATCTGTTCGCGCACGACGTCAATGCCCCGATCGTCGGAAGCATTCAACTCCAGAACCATCTGCCGCATATTCTCCGTCCCGTAAATTCGCCTCGCGAGCGCTAGGATGGTGGACGTCTTGCCCGTTCCCGGCGGGCCGTAGAGAAGGAGATGGGGCAAGCGGTTCGAATCGACGAACTTGTTGATGGTGGCTAGAATGTCGTGGTGACCCGAGACGTCGGATAGCGAAACAGGCCGGTACTTCTCAACCCTGGCTTTAACTTAGCGACCGCAGACGCGCGCAAGCGGTGGTTGAGCAATCCTACCATGGTAAAGAGTCTTCCGCTTCGACAGGCAGATTAGCAGCACTACGCTTGCCCTTGGCGGTGTTATCAGAAGAAAATGTGACGTCGTGAGATTTCGGGGGGACATCAACGTCCATCTCATCTTCGAAGTCGGACATGTTGAATTCCCGAGCTTCAATAATGAGCTCGTCGCAAGCTTTTCGTCGAGTGATTTTCGGCGATAGCGATTTCCTCTACGACGAACGTCTCCTTCGAGAGGATGAACGGAGTTTTGTCCAAGATGGAGAGCTTATCTAGTATCAGGAAAAGTCTCGGCAATTCATTACACAATGTACGAAGGGGTATCTCGGTATAACCAGGCCTTTTTCTTTCAATTATTAGACACAAACGGGTTCTGGAGTAAATGGCAGAAGACGCGTAAATTGGATGCTTAACGCGTTTCCAGGTAGACGTAGTAGAGCCAGTAATGGTGGGGCACTTAATGTAACCCAGATACCCAGGTACTTGGGTACTTAGGATACATATCTGCCATTTGTGGCTAGTGCGGCTGCATGACCGTGGCGTTAGCTTTGCCGAGTGCCTCTCCACTAAATTTGAAGCCCTACCTTGTTGGGTGAGGCTCCCCAGGTACCCAGGTACCTAGGTATGTACCTACTTATTCTTAAGGTACCTACATGTACCTAGGTACTTATTTTACCTGATCTCATGGAACTTCGACTTTACGACTTCGACTTTACAACGTCGAAATTGCGAACGAGGACTCTCTCTCAAATCATCAAGCACGCGTATCTCCTAGTCATGCTTACTCCTCCGTCCCCAGCTTCATAGTTGGAGACCATCATGACCGGTTCAGCTCGTTTAGATACTAAATACGCAGGACGAATTTAAAAAGTTCCCATCGTCGATTAAGCCGGATCCATGAGCACCGAAGATAATATCACGTTATTCTGATAAAACTCGGAATACCTCCACGCCGTTTTACTATTTAGAATTAAACGCGTCATCAATACGCTCCACCGCTGCTACTATCGCAAAGCGGTCACTAAATCAATATCGTAAGATCGATGCTTTAGCTCTGATCAACGCCTGCAATCCATGTTCCATTTCCTCCTCAGGCTCCTCCTCAGGCTCCTCACTCTCATCCTCATTAACCTCATCAGTACTCTCAGGGAGAGTCTCCGATTCGCCAGCCACGAGCATTTCGCCTTCGCTAGATGAAGATGAAGACGAAGACAGAGACGAAGCAGCAAATGACGCCATGGAAATCCCGTCGAAGTCACTGACTGTTGAGCCGTCTTGGTCTTCTTCGCATTCATCGGCAGCCGTAGGGTTGCGGACGGTTAATCTGTTGCCGTATCTCCGGTGTTCTCGGTTGGGTAGTATAGAATCACGTCTGGGGCTCGCGCCGTAGTCTGTTGTCTCAAGCGGCATCATGCCCTCATCCTCTCTCAAGAGGGCCTGTAGCACATCCGAATCCAATCCCGTAGCATCGATACCGGAGCGACTAGCCTTCGCCGATCTACCTAGCCCATCGTCAGCAACTTGCTGGGCTTCCCGCATAGTTTCGATCTTTCTATCCTCGTGCCCCTTGGTATCGGCTAGCCATAGCCATACCTTGTCAACTGCTTTCCGGGATTCATCCTGAGGGAAGCTTGTCTCGCCAGAAGAATTTCTCGGGCTAGAAATGTTTTTATTCCCGTCGTTTTCGGCGTCATCTTCTTCTATTTCTCTTGCCTCGTTCAACGGTAAGTGGTCATCGGAGCTTGCGCCATTCCGCCCAGATTGCGACTCTTCAATGGCTGGCTCGACAAGCCTCTTCTGAAGTGCCTCCGTGTGGAGTCTATATCGTTCGTGATGACATTCGGAGGGATAGTTGCAGTCTATCATGCAGTTATGCGTACGCTCGGCGAAAGCTTGATCTCGGAAATGCTTCGTTGCCCGGCCGTTAACATCCAGGCCGAGGACCTTCCTGCGCCAGGCTCCCCAATCGGCCCATCCGCTATAGTCGAATTCGGACGTGCACATGCCACTGCTACGGCGACGCTTCTTGCCTCGGCTTGTGTTTTGCGGGGTCGACGAAAGGCAGAAGCTGTGGGAGCAGTTGAGGCAGCGGCGAGTGCAGCTAAGCCGGTAGGCGGTGTGGCACGAATGGCACCGCCATATCCATGGGCGTGGCTCCCTAGGTGGAGGCGGAGGTGTAGGCATACCATCCGGTGTGGAGGGTAAGATATTTCGAAGATGTAGGCGAGCGGGCGGCGTTAGAGGAGTAGAGGCGGTTCGAATGTCAGGCGATGGGGACGAGGGGGCAGGAGTCGGTTCCTTAGAACGTCGCGAAAATAGAGAGAGCATCGGCAATGCCCTTCGCGAAGGCATGGTTTTCTAGTCTCTGCGGTGTTGTTATCGCGTGTTGTGACACCGAACAACTGGTTAAGTGATTACCTAGGTAGGTAGGATACGAAGCAAATTGTTTGCTTGTAAAGAAGAGGGAAAAAAAAAATATGACTAATAATGGCCAATCTGAATCTTCGTGACTCGATAGTAAAAGCTTGGTTTGTTTTTCACAAGACGAGTCGTCAAATTATGGTGGTACCTCCAGGGTTCGCAAGAAGAAAATATTGTCAAAAGGATTTATTTCGATCTCGGACGAGACAATATCAGTTTCCAGTATATGAAGTGGAAGAAGAGAAGAAAAAAAAAAGTTATGTAGAGATAAGGAATGTGATTAAGGAAATGTTCAAGAGTAGAATAGACAGAAGGAAATAGTGAGAGACAGGCGCGGGCCCCTGAGACCGAATTTCATATATAGAGTTAATTCCCCCATACCTCATCCCACCAGGAGTTCTCAGGCAGTTATACACGAGACAGCTACTTTGTTCAACCATCGTAGACAAAGGCGTTAGTATGCACACCTATATGAACAGAACCTCGACCCCTCGCCCAAAAATCGAGGCGCGGATAGATTAAGCTAGCGCCTGGACCCGTGAGTTATATAACTCCCTTTGTGGGATCGTTTTTCATTCACGGCTTAGAAATAGAACACGTGTGGTACCAGTGATGCGGTTATCTATGTTTATGCCATTGAGCAACGACAAAGAGGAGGCATCGAAGGGACAACGCCGACTTGTTGATCGTCGGTGGTAAAGTTACAGCACCTAGGAGACAAAGCAAAGAGAAGTAGGGGAAATAGGAAAAGGAGAACTGCGATCGAGGATCGAAACACAGAAAGAAAGAAATTTTGAATGTCCCGGAGAATTGAAGGGGTCGGCAATCATGAGTTGCTAGTTTTCTGAAACTGGTCCTCTAAATATAGTGAAAAGTAGAGTCGACCTCTCTAAATCTCGTGTCGAAAGCATGTCTCTGCAGAGGAAATTTACATGTTTTAGGGAGTACGGTCCGATTACTCTTTCCAATGGTAGTTTTGTTCTAGATAAACGCCATTGATAGACCTACCTATTATCGAATCCAGTCACACAATAGGTATCTTTGGGGTTCAAATATCACATACTGTCCCTATTCAACTAATCATACCTATTACCTACCCAGAGCCTATACGCATTAGAAGGGGTAGTCTTTCACATGTTTGAAAATTCACTACCTATCGTCGACAAATTCTTACGACAAAAGCCCTGATTAATATCCTGTCATGAAAAATTTAGAGTGTTTATTCACTACTCGCAATAAATCCCCTCGTGCTGCATTCAGATTCAGGGAGTATCTGTGTATTCCCCACGTCTATTCTTACTAGAAATAGGTGATTAAACACAACGATTAGCGTTATAATGGATTATAAAGGGATAGCAACACTTGCTGTAATATAATATACTTGTGTTGGGGGACGAATCATGATATGAATACTGGCATGCTACATCGGCCAATATTTTCCCCAGCTAGATTTGAAATTATCTCGAGCGCCCTTGCACAGTTGATATCAAGATCAGACTAACTTCGATTTCCACCTTACGGTAGACCTATCATTACCATTTGGCAAAAAATCAAGCCCCAACCAGGTACTCAAAGCGAAAGAAGCCGCAGCAGATTGAATACGTGAGACGTTATATAAATATTCCTCGATGAAGGGAGATCGATCTCCGGTGCCGCCATCTATGATATCCCCAACCTCCCAACCTTCCCTTCCAGCGGATACCTATTATGACATAGAAAAGGAGCACGAACGCCGCCTTGAGCAATAACGCTATAACCCAAAATATAAAGCGCTCCAAGATCGTAACCCAACCATGTCAAATGGAAAGGGGGATATGAGAAAAGAAGACGGTAGGAGTCCAAGCGATCCTGCCAAACAAGTCGCGGCTCTACCGTTCACCGTTTAAACTTGAATAGACGGGGTTGAAGGGCCACCATCGTGCCATGGGCTTCCCGAACTTCGGAGGTCAAGCCCGGTTCGAGCTCATTCTTCTCAGCAAGCTCGAGCAGCTTCTCTGCCCATATTTTCCATTTATCCAACCACTTGCGCTGCTCGTCAGTGGTGCCTTTTCCGATCTTCTCCTGACATATCTTGGAGCCGGCCAGCATAACGTATTGCACCGCCACTCTTATCAAACAACTCCTCCTGACTCCGGGAGGGTTGTCCTCTTCGAGTGCTTTCGGGATATCGACGCAGGGATACTTGCATCCGTCCTTGAAGTGGTCGTTAAGACCGGCTTCGATGCACCGAGCAACGAAGGCGGAAAAGTTGACCCACTCCCCGCACTTCTTCTCAAGTTCAGCGCCGTCGGCGTTGTCTTTGGCTATAAACTAAGTTAGCGCATCCGGCATTAGTAGTAAAAATATTGGGGATCCATACGGGAGTGGCCGTCCCATTTCTCGTCCATTATACGTGGAAATATGGGTTCGCTGTCGTAGACTATGTGGTCCTCCTACGCCGTAGGTGTAAGTAAAAAATCGAACAAGTCAAGCGGTCTTTGAGCGAGGTGGGGTTCGCATACATTTCCAATCTTCACCTTCTGCGGCGGCAGATTCCGGAGCTCGAAAAGAAAGTCGATGAGAGAATATTGTAAACCGTGATGATAAGGTATGAGCAGCACTAAGTCGAAAATAACTCCGTATAAGCCGGTGAGAAAGTTGGTCATCCCCTTATCCGGTTCGTTCCTTAGCCCCGGATTTGACGGCAGGTAGGTCTCCTGATAGTAACTGTCGATTTGCTGAGCTGCTTCGGAAGGCAAAGACCCCCTCGCCGAAAACAGAGTCCGCCTGAAGATTTTAAGAATTCCATGCCTGACGGTTTGCGAGTCGGAAGCTGCGATTTCGCTGTCCAGGAACTCGACCCAGGGTAGTTGGTTCTGACGGCCGCGATTGTTCGTCCCCATTGTGTCGTAACAAGGAAGTTCGTTGTAAGTTTGCCGTCTTTGACTACTCGATAGGGCAACAGAAGTCCAATCCCGTCAAGTTCCCGGCGAAAGGGTTAGCCGAAGGGACCGCAGTGGAGTCGAGGGTAAGCGGATCTAAAGAGCTTGCAGATCTCGGGACGCTAAAGCTATATAGAAGAAGCAGGCAGCACAGTAACACAATCCCGCAGCGGTCCGGATGATATATGCTCTCTCGGAAACGGTACCCTCCAAGTAATATCGAAATTAACAAGCCGGAATCGAAGGGTTTTAAGTTCCTAGGTTTACCAGGATGGCAAGGACATAAGAAGAGAAGAAGAACAAGGCAGAGCCCTAATAAATACGGGTGGGACAACGCTAGGTGACCTAATAAGTTGCATCTCATATAGACCATGAATATCCATGAAAATATCCACCAGTACATCAGCATTGCCAGCGTTTCCCCACTGCTTCGTTCTCTTGATGTGACAATTTACTAACCTAGAGCATCCAAGTGCTTGGTTGGCGGGTCCTCTTGGTGCTGGCACCAACAGCAAGGCACTGTTAGAAATGCGGACCAGTCTTAATGTTGCGTTAGTGCTACTACCTCGCACCCATGAGCGTTCTATAAAATTCTTTAACGGTAGATGCCATTGCCATTTTCGGCATTTAGAGAGTATGATGAAATCTGACATACATATTTCCCTCGACGCTCGGGAACCGCTAATGCAGGGAAAAAGAACGTTTATTTTTATACCGTCTTTTTATCGTATTAGACCGCGATGCCCTTAAGACTCACCTAGGTATCTGGTAGGCAGTCTAACACCAGCTTCGAAAATAGGTAGGTAATCAATGCGGGTTACAACCTTGCCAGGGAAGCAAAGGGAAAAGGGAACAAAAAGTCGAGGTATGTTACCGATTACGAGTAAAACGTGTACCGCATTTGGACTGACCGCCAGACTCCTCGCCGATCGCCTAAGTTACAGGGCTGGCTTCGGACGCGCGATAGGTTCACCGTAGACAAGGGTCGCAATGCGCAAGTCGAAAAGGGCACCACCCTTTCTGTACATGGTATTCCTTCGAGAAGCTCTCGAGCCATTCCATCGATCTTCCCACTTACATAATGATTTGTGACCGGTAAACCTAGGTCACGACCCAGTCGGAAAAAAAAAGGGCTCGAGATACCCTACCGCTACCGTATTTTTTTCTTTTTCATTTTTTTTTTTTTTTTTTCCAAATGATACATTAGAAAGAGAGATTATTTACTTCTAAAAAAAGCTAAACTGCGTCTAAACCTTTAAACTCTTATTAAACGGGTCGCTACGTATTTTATTTTCCTATTATGTAACGCGAAATATTATAAAATTATTTACTACTTATATAAAAAAGAAAATATAATATACGATACGTCGGACCGTAAAAAAATTTTCCGTTAAATCGTTAAATCGAAAAATTTTTAGATATTAAATTTATTTTTTAGTTATAATTACGTAAAAACTATAAAAAGTTATAAAATATATATTATTAAATTATATAATTATTTAATTAAATAATAAATTTATAATATAATTAAAAAAAATAATAAATTTATTTTTATAAATTAAATAAAATTATAATAAAAAAATCATCGCGAATATATAATATTAAACGAATAAAAAATTATTAATAAATAATCGAAATAAAATTATACGATCGTATAATAAAAGGTAAAAAAATAAAAAAAATTAATTAAATTATATATATTTAAAAGTTATAAATAAGTTAATTTTATATTAATTAATATTTATATTTTTTTTAAAAATTTATACCTTAAATTTTTATCGCGTAAAACGACGAAATATTTAATAAAAATATATTTATTATTATTATCGTTACGGCGAATACTTTAATATAAAATTATATTATTATATACGATTTTTAAAAAGTAATAAATTATCGATAACGTAATATAAAATAATTTTATTATTTTATTTTAATATATATAAACTTTATAATTTTTTTTTTTATTACGATTCGATGTAATTAATTTAATTTTATTAAATAATCGATATCGAAGTTTCGATCGATTACGTAATTAAAGTTTATATATAAAATCGCGGTTTAACTTTAATACGGCGCGTAATATTAAAGATTAAAAATTAAATTTTATTAATATTATAAAAAAAAAAAAAAAAAAAATTAAACTACGATTTTATATATAAATTTTAATAACGTAATTAATTAAAACTTCGATATTTATTATTTAATAAAATTAATTTAACCGTATTAAATTATAATAATTTAAAAGTTTATACGTTTTATTATATTTTTAATCGAATTATTTTAACTTTTAAAATTTTATAATATACGATAAAAATTTTAATGTCGTAAAATAAATAAATAATAAATAAATATAAATAAAAATATAATAAAATAAATAATTATTTAAATGTATTATATATATAATAATATTTACATATAATATTAAATATTAATAATTAATTTTTTACGTTTAAATTTTTAAATTTAATTAATTATATCGAATAATTAAATTTTAATATTTTTAATTATTTTAAAAACGAAAGTTAAAATCGATATCGATTTTTCGATTTAAATAAATATTAAAAACGATTTAGAAATGGTTTTAAATACGTTATTTACTTATATGTGTTTTTTTACGTTTATAATAATTAAATTAATTATTTAATATATATTAATAAAGTAATATATATTATATCGGTAAAAGTATTTATTATTATTATTATTATAATAATATTCGACGTAAATATTATAAAAATAATTAAATAAAACGATGTAATATTAAAAGGAATTTTAATTTATTTTATAATTTACGTAAGTATATTTTAAAAGTAAAATAATGTTAATAATTATTACGTAAACGATTATAAATAATTAAAAATCGTATTCGATAATAAAAATATATATAAATTAATTTACTTTCGAAATTATTAATTAACGATTAAAATTATATTAATTTTAACTTTCGATGTCGACGGCTTCGATTATAATTACGATTATTAAAAGTAATGGTTTATTTTAATTTAAATTAATAATGAATATTATTAATTAATTAAAAAAATAAAAAAACGCGAAATTAATTTTATTTATCGATTTCGAATTATTTTTATTATCGATTTATTTACGAGGGTTTTTTTAATTTTCGTTAAAATTTAAATAATATAATCGATTAAAATAACGTTATCGATTATTTTCGATTATTCGTTATTATTATTAATATAATAAATAGTCGATTATATAAATTTTAAAAAAAAATTTTCTTTTTTTTTTAAATTTTAATTAAAAGATTTTATTTAATTTTAATTAAGATTTTACTTAATGTTAATAAAGTTAATTACTTTCGATTTAATTATTATAAAGGTAGTAAGTTAATCGTTTTATTTAAAAATAATAATATTAATATATTATCGTCGAAGACGAATATTTCGTAATAAGTTTATTTATTATTTATTTAATTTATTCGAAAATATTTTAAAAGTAAATATAATAAAGTTTTCGAATTTCGTTAATTTAATTTAACGTAGTAATATTAAAAAATATATAATATATTTAATCGAAATTTCGAAATATAAAAATTAAATATTTAAAATTATAAAATAAAATTAATATATAAATATTTTAAAGGAAATAAAATATAAAGAAGTTATTATAAAAAATACGAATTATTATAAAAAATGCGAATTTTTATAAAAAACGCGAATTTATATAAAAAGATATTATAAAAAATATATTTATTTATATTTTAAAATATATTAATAAATAAATTTTAAATAAATTTTTATTAATATTAATTAAATTATTATTTTTAAAATATTTTAAAAGGAAAAATTATCGAATATAATTTATTTTTAAATTATAAAAAAATAAAATTAAAAAATTTATTAATTTAAACGATAATTATAATTAATAAATTTTAATATTATTTTTTAATTATTTAATAAGTATTTAAACATTTATCGATTTATTTCGTAAGTATTTATATTTATATATTAATTTATTTAAAGTAAATATTTAAATATTTATTAATCGTATTCGATTTAATTATATATTTTAACGAAAAACTTTAAATTATTAACTATTTATTTATTTTAATATTTAACGTAACGTTAAATAAATACGAAAAAATAGGGATAAAAGTAGTCGAAAACGAAAAAATTACGGTTAAAAATGTTATAAATTTAATATAAAAAAAAAAACTAATAAAATTTTTAAACGCGTTACGAGCCGCGTTATAATATTTACGAAATAATAATTTCGTTTAAATTATACGAATAATAATATAAATAAAAATAATATTATTTTTAAAAAACATTATTTTAATAAAAGTTATTATTTAAATAAGAGGTTAATTTAACCGGCTTATAAGCTTTAAACGGTATTAATAACATTATTTTATATAATAGTTTTATAATAATTTAATTACGTCTTTAATTAATTACCCGTTTAAATATTATATAATATAAATAATATTTAATAAAAAAATGTATACGTTTAATAATATATAATAATTTAAACGTATATATAAACCCTTCGAAAAAATAAAAAAAAATAATAAAAAAAAAAAAACGAAACGTTTATTTCGTTTTAATATAAAATAACCCATCGATAATTATTTTATTATAATTTTAATAATATAAATATTAACATTATTACGTTTTTATACCGTTTATTATTATTAATTTTTTTTTAAATTTAAATAACTTTTTTTATATAATAATTAAATTAAAAAATTTACCGTATTTATTAAATTTAGTTTATAATTAACGTTTTTTCGTTAATTAACCTTATTCGTAAAAGTGTATTATTTAAATTTATTCGTTAATAAAATTTAATCTACTTTTATTTTCGAATAACTTAAATATTTATTATTTTTTTAAGGATATTATTTTTACGTTACTTACCGTGGAAAACATAAAAAACGACGAAAAAATAGTAAATAATATACTCGTAAATTTAATCATTAATAATATAATAATAAATAGCGAAAGATTAAATAAAAAAAATAACGTAATTAACTCGTTTTTTTTTAAATCGATAAACGATTTTAATAAAGTATATTATTTTTTAAATTTTTAAATTAAAATAATAATAATCGAATAATTTACTTTAAAAACGTATTTAATTAATTATATTAAATATACGTTAAAATATTTATTTTAAAATTATTTATTTTTTATTAATTAAAAATAATATTGTTTCGACTTATATTAATATTAAAATTATTTTACTTCGTTTATTTTTTTCGATGGTATTAACGATAAGTCGAAGTTTTCGAATAGTATTTTTCGATATCGAACGAAGAAATTATTGATATATTATCGAATAACGACGTTTTAAATATACTTTTCTTATTTACGTTTAATTAAAATATATTAAAAAATCGTCGTTTTACGGTAAACGGGTAATTAAAACGACATCGATAAAAATAAAAGTAAACGTAATTTTTATTAACGTAATATCGCGATTATCGCGGTTTAATGCGGTTAATTTAACCCTTTTAAATAATCGATATTAAAGTTTCGATCGAATGTACCGTCGAAGTTTATATATAAAATCGCGGTTTAATTTTTTTTTTTTTTTTTTTTATAATATTAATAAAATTTAATTTTTAATTTTTAATATTACGAGTCGTATTAACGATTTTTCATTTTATAAATCGATATCGTTCGTTTAAAATACCTCGATATCGAAAATAAAATCGATAATTAAATCGTTTAATTTTATTAATAATAAATATATTTTACTTTATTTTAAAAAAATAATTAATAATCGTAATATATATAAAGATAAACATTAAATATTTAAAACTTTTCGTATCGACATTATATTCGAAATAGAATTAACGTTTAATTTTTCGGTTAATTTCGAGTAATTTTTAAAGAGTAAATATAATATATAAAAAGCTTTAAACGTTATTAAATTTATATAATTATATCGATTTTTTTTCCTTTTAATAAATAATTAAATTATTAGTATTTAACCTTTAATATTTAATACATATAAACATTTTAATAAGGGATTTAATAATATATCGACATTAATTTTTTATAGCGATTTTTTTTAAATTATATTACGAAAAATTATCGTTTCGTTTCGAAAAGTCGCGAATTAAAAATATACGATAAAATTATTAAGTTTAATATTAATAAATAGTGTTTAAATATACGGTTAATTTAAGTTATTAAACCGTCGATTAATAGATTTTATACTTTTAAATAATAGAAAAAAATAATAAAAACGGTAAAGAAAATAACGTATAATTATTATATAATATTATAAATAAAACTTTTTTTAAATTTAATAAAAAAAATAATTATAATCGAATATATGTTAATTTATAAATAGAAACGAACCGTCGAAATAAATACGAATGTATAATTAATAAGTTATTTTATTATATTATTAATTATATATTTATATTTAACGATTTATTTTTATTTATAAATACTTTTTATTATTTCCTTTTATTTTCATTTAAAATCATTTTATATAATCGAAGTAAAATAAATGTTATCGATATATTATTATTTAATATTTAACCTTAAACGACGAAGTTTACCGTTTTAATCGAATTTTTAAAAAACCGAGTTTTTATTTTTTTATTTTTTCGATTAACGCGTTTATTTTATCATTCGGCCCGTTAAAGTACGGGTTATTTAACGGGATATCGAATATTAAAAAAAGATTTATACGTAATATCGACGTTAAAATTAACGACGATATTAATAACGAAAGAATAAAATATATACGTATATACGTATATTCGATAAAACGAGCGGTAAAATAATTAATATAATCGTTAAATTTAAAAGCGAACGATAAAAATATTTTTTAATTAATGTCGAATTTAAACGAACGAAAACGAATAATCGTTTACGAAAATTTCGTTAATTTTAATTATTAAATTTAAATTCGTTCGATCGTTAACTTTTTACATTAAATATAAAATATTTATTTTTTATTCGATACGATTTTTTACGTTTTTTTTTATTTAAGCGGATTTTTAATACGATTTTTTCGACGTTCGTAAGTTTAAATTTATACGGTTTTTATTTATAGTTTAATTAAGTCGTTTCGGTAACGAAACGGCGAGGATTTTATACTTTTAATAATTTAAAAATATTTCTTTAATTAATTTCGTTAATAAAAAAGGTTAATAATATCGAAAAAAGTAATCGTTAAATATTATAATTTTTTTTTTTTTTTTTTTTTTTATAATTAAAAAAATATTTATTTTTTTTAATAATTACTTTTATTTATTATAATATAATCGTTTAATTTTATAAATTTATAATTCGATAAATTATAAACGATATAATAAAAGTTAAGTAAAATTTATAAATAATAATAAAGTTATTATATAAATATAATATAATAATTATTTTATTAATTAATAAAAATAATTTATTCGAATTTATAAAAAGGTTTAAATACGTATAAATATTACGGTTAAAAGTTTCGTATACGTATTTTAAGTTTTATATAATAAAGATTATAATAATATTTAAATTATATTATAATATTATATATTAATATTTATACTTTTAAAATAAATCGTTTAAACTTATTATATTTTAATAAGTAAATTAGTGTATTATATTTATATATTTTTAAAATTAAAATAATTTTTATAATAAAAATAAAATAAAAAAAATTTTAATTATATATATATTATATTTTATTAATTTAGGTATGTTATATTTAAGATTTTATAATAATTTATCTTTTTAATTTAATACGTTTATTAATGGAGTTTATAATATTTTTTTACGTTAAGTCGTATATTATATATTATTTATAACCGCGGAATTTTTAATCGCAATATATATTTTTTTTTTTTTTAAATTTTAAATATATTTTTAAAAAAAATAAAATAAAATAAAAATAAACGTATTTATTATTACGATAAATATACTTTTAAAATAATGACTTTAGATTTTTTATATATATATATATATATATATAATTCGAATTTAATATTCGTATTTTAATAATATATATAACGGTTATATACGATTCGACGTTTTAAATATTATTTATTGTTAATAATTCCTTTTATAAAATTTAAATTTAAATAAATATTTAAATTTATTTATTAATTTTTTTAATATTATAATTTAATGGTATAATATTACGTAAATAAGTTTTTATTTTTATAATTAATTAATTCGTAATTATTATTTTATTAATTAAATTTATTTTTTTTAAAATTATATTTTTTTATTTAATAATTAAACGTTACGTATTATAATTATTTAAATAAACGTTTTATATAACTTTAATATTTTAAATAACGACGTAATTATAATAATAGATATTTTTTTTATATTAATTAGGTTTTTAAAAATAATTAAAAGTAACGAAACGATTTAAATTTTTATAATTTAAATTATAAAAATTATAAATTAATTATATTTAAAAAGTTTTAATTATTATTATAAATTTATAGAGATCGATTTTACGAGTATAAATAATTAAAATCGAATTTATTTTTTTTTAAATATTTCGTAAAAATTCGAAGGGTTTAATATCGAATGAACGATTAAGTAAGAAATATTTAAACGTTTACGCGGAAACGCGGATATTTTAATAGGGGTTAAATTTAAATTTATGCCGGCATTTATTATAAAATTAATTTTTTTTACGAAAATATTTAAGTAATTTTTATTAATAATTATATTCGATAACTATTTATTTATATATTTAAGTTACGAAAAAAACGACATCGATAAAATTTTACGGGTAAAAAAAATAATCGTTTTTTATTATAAAAATAATCGAATACGTTTCGAAAAATTTAAATTAATTTTAATATTTATTTTAAAAAAGGTAAATAAAAAGTATTTTATTTTATATCGAAATGAATTTTTTCGTTAAGTTTATTTTAATAAAAAATATTCGAATTTTAGATTCGATATTATTTTTTATATTAATTAATATTATATTAACGATTATATTTTCCATCGTAAATTATTTAAGGTAAAAATATACGATTTTATTAAAACGAATGTACGAATAAATATTAATTAAATTATTACCGTAAAAATTATCCCCGTTAAATAATATAATTTTAAAATAATATCGATAATAATATGTAACGAAATTAATATCATTCGACGGTTTACATACTTTAATTTTATTATAATTTAAAAAATATAATCGAAATACTTCGAGTTTATAAATTTTATAAATATTTATATAATAATGTCGTTAATTTTTTATTTTTTCGAAAATTTCTTTTTTCGTTAACGCGTATAATTTTCGATTTTAAATCTTTTATTTCGAAAATAAATGCGTTTATATATTTTCTACGACGCGTTATAAAAGTTAAATTATATATATTTTTAAAGTATTATACATCGAAATATTTCGTTAAATAATTTTTTTATAACGTACGATTTTATATTACGTCGATTTAAAAGGATAATTAACGATTTCGAATCCGTTATTACGGATTTTATAAATAATTCGAGATAATTTAATTTTAAACATATCGTCGTTTTCGAATGTTAAATAAACGAAAGTATATATAATCGATTTTTCGATATATACGTTTTAAGTTATTATTATTTAATTATATTAATAAAATTATTAAATTTAAAATTTATCGATAAAACGTGTTATAATATGTTAATAAAATTATTAAATAATTAATTACGTAATATTATAAAATCGATTAAATATATTTATATTAAAAATATAATATTTTTTTCCCTTTATAAAAAATTTATTTCGGCGGTAATTTTAAGATATTTGATTTAATCGTTTTTAGATATAGTATTTTTTTTTAAAAATTAATAAAAGGAAAAAAAATGGTATAACTTAAAAATTTACGATTTTATATAAATATAATTAACGGCGAAATTATCTTTTCGTATTTCAACGTTAATATAATAAGGTTAAATTAATACGTAACATTATAATAAAAATAAAATTTTTTTTATTTAAATATATATAAAATCGATTAAATTTTTTTTATAGAAAATTAAATAAATTAAAAAAACAATGAATTAAATTTTATTATTTTTTTTTTATTTATTTATATATTTATTTATAAAGTTTATATTTCGTAATATTTTATATTATAAAATATATATAACATATATATAAAAAGTAAAAAAATATTAACTATAAGTGATTTTTATATAATTATTATTCGTAATATTATTTCGTAATATTTTTAATATAAATATATTATTTTATTTAAGTTTATAGGTTAAAAGTTTAAACGTTAAAAATAAAAAATAATATATTAAATTATAACTTTAAAAATTTTATAAATATTAAAATAAAGCGGCGAAATTATTTCGTATTATATTATCGATTACTTTTATAATATTACCGTTAAACGATTACGTAATATAATAACATTTAAAAATAAGTTTTAATAATTTATTTTTTAATATTTATATATTTATTTATTAAAAATAAATAAAAGCGATTATTTTTACGAAAATAATAGTTAAAAATTTTATATATTTATTACGAATTATATATAATAGCGATTTAATTATTTAACTTTTATTAATACGTTAAATTTACGATGCGTTATTTATTAAATTTATAGTATTTTATTAATTAAATTATAGTTTTTATCTATTTATTAAAGTTATAAAAACTTATTTATTAAATTATAATATTTCATTAATTAAATTTTAATACGTTATTTATTAAATTTATAATATCTCATTAATTAAATTATAGTTTTTATTTATTAAAATTATAAAAATTCGTTTATTAAATTATAATATTTTATTTATTAAATTTTAATACGTTATTTATTAAATTTATAAAAAATTATTTATAAAATTTATATGTAATATTTACGATATTTATTAAACTTATAAAAAATTATTTATTAAATTAATAAAACGTTATTTATTAAATTTATAATATAATATTTATCGAACTTATAAAAAATTATTTATTAAATTTATAATACGTTATTTTTTTAATTTATAAAACGTTATTTATTAAACCTATAAAAAACTATCTATTAAATTTATAATATATTATTTATTAACTTTACGAAACGCCATCCGTTAAATTTATAATGTACCATCCGTTAAATTTATAATACGTTATCCGTTAAATTTATAATACGTTATTTACTAACTTTACGATACGTTATCCATTAATTTTACGATACGTCATTTATTAATTTTACGATATGTTATCCACTGAACTTTAATTTTTTTTAATAATGTTTAAAGTTATTATTAAAAGAAGTTTATAAAATTCGATATATAAAACCGTTATAATATTATACGATAATTTAATTTTATTAAAAAATTAATAATAAAATTCGAAATACGGTTTCGCTTCGATTTTTTAAATCGCGAATTAATTTTTTTTTTTTTTTTATATTATTAATATAATAATATTTTAATTTTTAAAATTCGATTCGTATTAAATCTATAATTTAAATTAATTTAAAAATAATTATATATAAAGTCGATATAATAACGATTATAAATAAAAAATCGATATAATAATAATCGTCGATAAAAAATCGAAAAATAAGTTTTAAATTTTATAAATAATTTTTTTAAATATTATTATAACTTTTTATTATATAAAATGTTTAATATATACGGTATTTTTATTTTCGATTTTTATATTTTTATATATAATTTTATATAAATCGATATTTATATATTATTTATTATAAATTAAAAATTAATTTATATTATTTATTACGCGTAAAATTAATATTTTCGAAATTTATAACCGTATTTAATTGTAGTTAAATTTTTATTATAAATTATTACTTTAAAATTAAAGTAAAAATAAATATTATTAATTAATCGTATCGAAGGGAAATTTAATCGAATATTAATTTTTTAATAATATAATTACGAAGTATTTATATTATTTATAATAAAATATATTAAAGCTTATTTTTTAAAATTTCTTTTAAAATATCTTATTTTTTTAATTATATTTTACCTTTAATTACTTAAGTACCGTTTTTTTTTTATTATTTATTTCTATTTTATTTTTAACTTTTAATTTTTATTTTAATTAATATAGATTTCGTCGCGTAATTAAATTTTTAACTTAATTTTATTATTATAATTAAATATATAATTAAAATTATTTACGAATTATTTAAAATAACGAACGTTTTAATTTTTAATTAAAAATAAAAAATATTTAATATTTTATAATAAATTTAAAGTAAAATAATTTTTCCATTTTGAAATTTACGTTAACGTATTCGAAGTTAATATTATTAATATTAATATATAATTAAATAATATTAAAATTTATTTTATTAATTTAAAAAATCGTATAAATAAATTTAAAATTCGATTCGATAATTTTAAAATTCGATTCGATAAATTTAAAGTTCGATTCGATACGTTCGAAGTTTAATTTAACGTATTTAAAATCCGATTTAATAAATTCGAAATTCGAGTCGACGTCCGATTTAATTTTTTAAAAGTTCGTTTAAAAGTTTCGTAAATTATTTCTTCCTATTTTTTCTTATTTTTTTTTATTTTTTTTTACCTTTTCTTACCTTTCCTTACTTTTTTTTACCTTTTTTTACCTTTTTTTACCTTTTTTTATTTTTTTTTACTTTTTTTTATTTTTTTATTTTTTTTTTTTTTTTTTTTTTTTTTATTTCCCTGCTTTTTTTTTTTTCTTTATTTTTTTTTTTTTTTTTTTTTTTTCTTTTTTTTACCTTTTTTTATTTTTTTTTTACCTCTCTCTACTTTTTCCTACCTTTCCTTACTTTTTTTTATTTTATTTCGTTTCTTTTTTTCGTTTTTATATTATATTAAATTTTTTAAAAGTTTTAATATTAATTTAATTTAATAGTAGCGACGTTAATTTTTTAATAAAGTTTTTTAATAATTATATAATTATTAAAAATAATAAATTTAAATTATTTCGATTTATTTAAATTAATTAAATTATTACCGATTTTAAAAATAAATCTTTAAACGATATTAAAAGGATAATTAATAAAAAAGCCATTAATTAAAATTAAATATATAATATATTTATCTTTTTTTTAAATTTCGATTATAACGATATATTAAAAGTTTTAAACTTAAATATTTTTAAAATTACAGTAATACGATAAAAACGGGTTTTACGTATAATAGAAATAGTTAATATGTATTTATAAAAGTAATAATTATTTACGAAAAATGTAATTATATATATAAATAAGAGGCGCGGTATTTATAAAGTTAATAAAAATGAATATAAATAAAATAAAGTTATAATAAAGTTTATTTAAATTATTTTTAAGAGATAAATTATATTTAATCGGTGAATTAATGTGTTAAATTAATATTATTAACCTAGATTTAAATTAAACTTTTACTTTAATGTTTAAACTTTAAATATTTATAAATATTATAAATTGTAAAATTTAATATAGGTACGAATACGATATTATATTATTATGTATTTATTTAATTTTATTAAGTTATTGATAACGATATACGAAACGGCTTTATTATTTACTTTTTTTATATAAAATTATAATTAAAAAAAGTCATATTTTAATTTTTTTTTTTTTTTAATAATATCGATATAATTTACTTTTAATTTTTAAATTTTTATTCGTATTAAATAAAACGGCGAAATTATTTTTAAATTTATTATCGATTAATTAATTTTATAAAATAAACGTATAATATTATAATATTTATTTTATTAATAAATATATGTAATTTATAATTTTATAATTTAATTTTTTATTACGTAAAATAATAAAGTTAATTAATAAAGTTATATCTACCGTTATTATCGTTACGATAAATATTAAAGTATAATGTTAATATTAATATATATCGAATAATTTTAAAACTTTATATAAATTTAAATATATACGTATTAATTATTAAAAAAAATTTTAATATATTTAAAATCGATTATTTTATATATTATTATTAGGTTTTTAATTTCATCGTATAATAATAATAATTATAATTTATTATTATTTTATATAATTAAATTATAATTAAAATCGCGGTTTTATTTATTTTTTAAATGTTAATTTTTTATAATATTTAATTTCGTACGATTTTAACCGTTAACGGATATTATATTTATAAGTTTTAAAACGACTTTTATTAAATAAACCGGTCGATTTAATTAACGTATTATTAATTTTTCGTTTTTTAATAATTATATTATATTACGAAAAGTAATCGATTATAAGTAGTTTACGAAAAAATTTTATAATAATTTCGTAATAATCGTTATTAACGGTGTTAAAATGGTTATTATCGACGATTTTAAAATAAATGTTAATAATTGATTTAAGATTATCGATAATAGGTTTAAAACGGTTATTATTAATCGGTTTAGAAATAACTTCGATATATAAAAAAATTATCTTCGATTATTTTAAACCGATTTGATGTTTTTACGTATTTAACGTTTTAACATTTCGTATAAACGTATTATATCGTTTATTAAACGGGGTAATCCTCGTAATCGATATAATTAAATTTTACTTTTTAGTCGACGTTAATTTAATATAATTTTAATTATTATAAAAAATAATTAATTTTTTAATATTAATTATCGCCGATTAAACGTTATTAAATTATAATAAATTATTTATAATAATTTTAAATTGATTTTTCATTTATATTATTAATTTCTTTTAATCGTATTTTTTTTTTTATTAATTTAAATTTTCGTTCGTTTATTTTTTAACGAAATAATTATTTAATAAAAAAAATAACCCGTTAAAAATAAAATCCCTTTTTTTTATAAAATTAATAAAATTAAATATTCGATAAATTATTATAAAAGCGGTAAATAAAATATCCTTTAATATTAACGTTAATAATAATTTTAATATTAAAGGAAAAAAAGAAATAAAATAATACGATTATATTTACCGTTATATTTTATTATCGAAGTAAAGTTATATCGTAAAATATTTTTTTATCTCGTAATAAAAGGGTAAAGTTATTCGATAAAAGTTAATTTCCGGTTTTTATAGGAAAAATTAATAACGTTTTCGGCGAGTTAACGGTATAATATTTAAATCGAAGTGGTTTTTTTAACCGTTTTAATTGTTTTATCGTAGTTTATATTAACCGTAATGAAGAGGTATAATTATAAAATGTATAAATAAGAGATTTTTTTTTAAACGAGTTGTTATTTCGATCGTTATTTCGAAAAATAAAATTATTAAATATACGAATAAAGGATTTTTTTTTAAATAGGTTAACGTTTTAATTATTATTTTATAAAATAAAGTTATATAATATACGAAGAAGCGGTTTTTTTTAAAATAAGTTATTATTTTAGTTATTATTTCGAAAAATAAAATTATAAAACGTATAAACGAAAGGTTTTTTTCGAAACGAATTATTATTTTAATTTTTATTATAAAAAGTTATTTTTTTCGTTAATCGAAAAAAGTTAAAAAGTTCTTTATATAGATTTATTAAAGGTTTTCGTAAAGGGGGGTTAATTCGTTTACGATATATAAATACGAAAGTTTAATACGCATTAAAACGTTAATAGTTTTTTTTTACTTACTTTTAAAATATACCGCTTTTTATAAATATATACCTTATAATTAATTATTTATAATCTTTTAATTAAAATATTTAAGGGGGTTAAATACGTTTTATTAATGTTAATTTAAAAATACGATCGTAAAACGACATAGAAATTACATTTCGATAAATAGTTTATTAATTATTTTAAAGTCGATTATAAAATTATTACAATTATATTTTTAATGTAAAATTTAATTTTATGTCGAATATTTAAATTTAAATATATTTTAAATTAAAAATATTAAATTATATTTAAATTTAAAGTTACGAAAAACGAAATTAAATTTTAATCGTAAATATTTATAGTGTTTTTTTTTTAAATTTAATTTAAGTATTTTTTTTTTAAATTTTCGTTATTAATATAGTATTAATAAAAAATTTATTCGATATTTAATCATATAATATTAAGGTTTAGTTTATATTTTAAAAAATTTATACGATTTTTTTCGACATTTAATTATTTAATATTTTTATATTTCGTTTTTACGTTTATATATCCGTTATTAATGTTGTTTAAAACATCGTTTCGTATTATATTCGTTTTTTTTTTCTTTTTTTTTTTTTTATTAATTCGAGCGGGGTAGGATTAAAAAAAAATAGCCTCGATTCGTAGTCGATACGCCTACCGCCGGTAAAATAAATAAAAGAAATAAATATAAATGAATTTTATAATACGACGAGGTTATAATAAATAGCGAGTAAATTAGTAGGGATTATATTTAATGAATTTATATTTTTTATAGATTATTTTATATATATACGTTTTTTTTTTTTACGTCGATATGTAATATTAATAACGACGAAATAATAAAATAAACGGTAATAAAAGTAACGATTACGTTAACCGTTATTAAATAAAAAGTAAAAATTTTTATATAAAATAGCGATTATTTAAATATACGCCTTCGATAAAATATAAGTGGAATCTTTCGAATATTATAAGTAAATTATTATAAAAATAATAAATAAATATTATTATTACATTTATTAAATTAATTAAAAAAGGAGTAAGTTAAAAGATAAAATAAATGCGAATTAAATTATATTTAAAAAAAAAAGGGGTAAAAATACGTTTAAATATATTAGGGGTAAATTAATATTTATTTCGTAAAAACGTTAATTATTAAAATTTTCATTTTTTAAACATTCGTATTAATATAATACGCCCGCTATAAAATAAAACCGATAAAAAATCTCGTATTATTTAAAATAATTTAATTTAAATAAATTAATTTTACTATATATTATTTATATATATATAAATTTTAATTTTCGATGTTTTTTTAAAGCTTAACGCTAAAAATTTTTTATTATTTAAAGCGGTTTATAAAACGTTTAAATATAATATTCGAAAATATAAATCGTTTATTATAATTAATTAAAACTTTAAAAAAAATTACGATAAATTTATTATATATATTTTTACCGATTAATACTTTATAATCATTTAATACGCTTTTATTTAATAAAATCTCGTTATAAATTTATAATAATTTATTTATTTCGAAAAAGTTATATTATTATATAACGTAACGCGTTAAAGTTAAAATTAATTAATCGTTAATAAATTAATGTAAGTTATTATTAATAAATAAATTTAATTAAATATCGATTTAATTAATACGATTTATTTAATTATAATCGATATATAAAGTTAAAAATTATTTTACGAAACGTAAATTTAATATAATATTATTAATTTATTATAATACGCTTATTCGTATATATTCGAAAAATATAAAAATGATTTTTCGTTATAAAATTAATATTTTATTTTTTTATTATACGAAAAAACTTTACTTCGTTTATCGCCGTTAAAAATTCCTTTTTTAACGTTTTATTTAACGTTTTAATTAACGTTTCTTTCGATAATTATTTAATGACGTTTTTTCGAATTATAAACGTTTACTCGCTTATTTATAATAATATAAGTTTTCGATTATAATCGAAGAAATAATTAAAAGTTATAATTTTTAATAAATATTCGAAATAATTTATTAAAATATTTTATTTTTAATTAGCGATTTTTATTAATTAAAATATTATAAAACGGGTTTTTTTATTAATAAACGATCGATAAAAATGTTTTACGTATGTTTTATTATTTTTTAAATGTGTAATAAATATGTCGTATATAATTATGAGAAAGTTACGTATAAAAACGGTGAAATAATAAAAGGTAATAATTATTTTTTTTAAATTTCGAAAAAAAAGCGAAATCGATTAACTCGATCGAATTATTCGATCCATAAATTAATACTTTAAAAAAAATAAATTAAGATATTAATATTAAATAAAAATTTCGTAGAAAATTATTTAACGTAATTTAAAAATTAATCGAAACGATTTAAATAAATTTCGAAGTTATTTTCGTTAGTTTATTATAATAAATGTCTCGTATATTTTATAAATATATTCGTTTTTTTTTATAATTAACGGATTTTATTAATAAAATATTAAGGTTATAATGTTAAAATTATCGAATTACGGATTAATTTAATTATGGTTAATTACGTGCGTTTAGTTATTTTTTTTTTCTTAAGTTTATTTAAAATTATTTCCTTTTTAAAGCTCGTATCGATAGTATCGAATACGGAAAATTTCGATAAAAAAAAATAATAAGAAGTAAATAATAACGTAATCGAACGGTTATTATTTATAATTATAAGTAAATAAATACGATTTAAAAATTAAAAATAATTAAGTTTTAAAAAAGTTAAAATAATAAATAAATTAAATATATATTTTATATATATAAAAAAAAAAACTATAAAAAACCGGTTTTTAATTTATAAATTAATTAAAAATAATTTTAATAAATTTAATTATTATATTACGAAATTTAATAAATTTAAAGTTTCGTAAAAAATTAATTAATTAATAATATTTAAAAAATAAAATTTTTTAATACGATATTATTTAATAATTACGAAATAAATATAACGTCGAAACGAATTTACGATTTTTATAACGTTATTTAAAAACATAAAATTTTTATAAAAATAAATATAACATCGATATTATTTAAAACGAAATTTATTAATTTTTTTAAATTAAATTACCTTATAATTTAATCGTTAAATATTTAAAAATAAAACGATTTAAAGTTAAATTAATTTATCGAATTTTAAAATATAGGTTAAAAAAGTAAAAGATAATTCGATATAAATTAATTTTTTATACTTTCGAATTCGTAAATTTTATATAATATTTATTTTATTTTACGAGATTTCGAAATGCCGAAATTTTAGATTAATTATAATACTTATAGGGGATAAAATTGATGCGAGTTTTTTTCATTCGAATTCGAATGAAAAATAATATAAAAAAATAGATAAATGATTCGAACGAACGATATAATATAACGATTTAATTAAAAAAATTCCTTAATAAATATACGTAAACTTTAAATGTTTTTAAATATATAAGACGAGATTTATTATAAAAGCGCGTTAAAAAAATCTTATAAATCCTTATATTACGAAAAATAGTATAAAACGTATATCGTTTATATTATTTTTAAATTATACGATAATACGTCGAATTTAAATTATAAAACGCGATAAAAAAAAAAACGTAATTTAAAATTTCGAAATTTAATTATATGTAATATATAAACGATTATTATAAATTACGCTTTATTAAGTTCGAAATTTACGTAATTATCGATGTATACTTTCGAAAAATCTTATAATATAACGTTAATAAATTAAATTACTTTTTTATAAACGTATTATATTAATTTTTTTAAACGGTTATTAAATTAAAATTTCGGTTATAACTTATTAAAACGAATTATAGGGTAAAAACACCTTTTTTAATTTAAGTATAATATTAATTTACGATGTATACGAAGTTATCGATTATTATCGTAAATTTTAACGATATAAAAACTTAACGAACGTAAAAAGATCGTTTTTTAAATTCGTATAAATACGATATTAATAAAGTTAATAATAAAATCAAGTAATAATAGTTATAATTATTTTTAATTATTATTATATATTAAATTATAAATATTTATTATCGAAAAATTATTAAACGTTAATTAATAATATTAAGGTTTTTTTTAAGGGTTAGAAAATTTAAGCGATTTTAATAAAAATAAAGTTTTCGATTAAATAATAATATATTTTTTTTATAAAAATATAATACGGTAAAAAATCGCCGATTTTATTATAAAATGAAATTAACATCGAATTAAATTTTAATTATAATATAAAAATATTATAATTAATTATATTAATTCGATGTAATTAAATATATTTAATCCCTCGAATTTTATAATAAAAAATTATAAATAAAATTTAATATATAATTTTAAGTTATAATAATTAACTTATATATTAAAAAAGTCGTTAATTTATTACGATTTCGATAATTTTTTTATATTAAAAACATAGATTATTTATAATAAATAATTAACGAAATACCCGTTAAAAATACGAGATTTTATACGATTATATAAAAAAGAATATATTTCGTTTAAAAATTATTTAAAAAATTATTAAAATATAAGTAAAAAGTCGAAATTAATATTTAATAAAATATTTCGTAGTAATATAAAATAATATTATAATCGTATATAAAAGGTTAAAAAGAAAATGGAAATTATTAAACGAAACGTTACGTTTTAAAAGGATTCGTATATAGATTAATTCGATATAAATATTTATATTATTTAACGTTTTTTTATTTTTTTAATTAAATATTTACCGTTAAGTTTAAATTTAAATAATATTTTTTTATATTCGTTATAAATATCTTTTCGTTATTTATAATATTTAAAATTCGATGATTTTAAATACGAATTATATAATTTTTATAATGAAATAATTTATAATTATTAATTTAAAAAATCATTTTTTTATTAAAAAAATATTAAAATATAATAATCGAAAACATTATATTTAAAATAATATATATAATTTATAATTATATAACTTCGTATTAAAAAATTTATCGTAACGGTAATAATAATAAATATACTTTTATTAAATGTTTCGTTATTTTACGTAACGAAGATTTAAAGCATATATTTTAAAAATGTATATAAATAACGATTAATACGAAATTAACTATTTTATAATTTTTATAAATAAAATAAATTAATTAATACATTTTTCGTAACTTTTTTATTATATAATTATATGATATTTTTTTTCGATTTATTTATCGACGACTTTTTATCGTTTAATATAATTATAAACTTATAATATTACACTATAATAATAAATTATTACTATAATATTTAAATAGGTATATAATTTTAATTTCGAACCGTTAAATATTATATAAAAATAAGTGTAATAAATAAGTTTATAACTATTTTTTTATAAAATTATTTTTTTAAAAAAGTATTAAAATATAATAATCGAAAACATTATATTTAAAATAGTATATATAGTTATAAATTTATAACATTATATATAGTAATAAGTTATTATTATTATAATAATATAACTTCGTATTAACGTATCTACCGTAACGATAATAACGATAAATATATTTTTATTATATATTTCGTCGTTTTATATAATAAATAATTAAGGTATAAATCTTAAATAAAAATATATTTATAATTAATACGAAATTAATTTAATCGTATTTTTTACATTTATAAAGTTTAATTAATTTATTTTTTTTATTACTTTTTATTATACGATCGTATAACGTTTATTTAATTATTAATTAATGATTTTTTACTAACTTAATAATTATAATAATAAATTTAAAAGTTAATTTAAATATTATATCATTTTTTTAATTAAAAAACCTTAGCACGGTATGTAATATTAAAGATTAAAAATTAAATTTTATTAATGTTATAAAAAAAAAAAAAAAAAAAATTAAATCGTAGTTTAAAAAACCGCGGTTTTATATTTAAACTTCGACGATATATTTAATCGAAGTTTCGATATCGATTATTTAATAAAATTAAACCCATTATATCGAATCGTAATAAACTTTTAATACGAGTTTTATAAATGTCGATTATTTTATATATTAAACGTTAATGTATAAATTATTAAAAAATATAATAAATAAATATTAATTATATATATTAAATAATTTATTTTATTAAATATATGAAAAAAATATATTAAATTTAATGGTTAAAAAATTACTTTTAAATATAATTTATAATAATTTATTAAATAGATAAAAAGCCATCGATATATAATCGTAAAAATATTATATAATCGTATAATAAAAAAGTTACGAAAAAGTATATTAATTAATTTATATTTATATAGAAATTTTAAAATGATTAATTTCGTATTAATCGATATTTATATATATTTTAAAAGTATGTATTCTAAGTTTTTATTACGTAAAGCGACGAAGCATTTAATAAAAATATATCTATTGTTATTATTATTACGATGGATTTTTAATACGAAGTTACATAATTATATAATTTTAATAATAATATATATATAATTAAAATTTTTTATTATAATAATAAATTATTACTATATATATAATATTATAAACTTATAATTATATATATTATTTTAAATATAATACCTTCGATTATTATATTTTAATACTTTTTTAAAAAAATAATTACGTAAAAAAATAATTATAAATTTATTTATTATACTTTTTTTTATTATATTTAATAAATTAAATTATTTAATAAATATATAATTAATGTTTATTTATCGTATTTTTTAATAAAATATTTTAATTATATATAAATATTATTTATTATTATATTTATTTAAAAATAAATTTTTAATTATTAAATTTAATATAAATTCGTAACGTTTTTTTATTTAATTATTTATTATATTTTTTAAATATATTAATTAAATAATTATTTTATATATTATAATTAATAATATTAAATTTTAATACGACGCGTAATATTAAAAATTAAAATATAATTTCGTTAATATTATAAAAAAAAAAAAAAAAGAAAATTAAAACGCCGTTAAAAAACTTACGGTTTTATATATATACTTCGACGGTAAAATCGATAATTTAATAAAATTAAATTATCGCATCAAATAATAATAAATTTATTAATTATAATTTTTATTATAATAAATAATAGTTATTATATATCGTAAATTTATAATTATTATTATAATTTAATATAATAATTTAACTTTATTAAATAATTATAACTTCGGCGTCGATGGGTTTATATAAAAATACGATTTAAAAAACCGTATTTTAATTTTTTTTTTTTTATTATTTATAATATTAATATAATTTAATTTTAATTAATAAAGTTATTTCGTGTCGATTATAAAAAAATAGATAATATTTTATAGTTTTTAAAATATCACGTGACTACAGCTAAAAAGTGGGTCTGACATCTGGAAATTCTTTAAATTGGCGGTTTGGCGGAAAAATTGCTTATGGTCCGGCGTGATACGATATATTAACATTCATTCATACCGCGCAGGCGTTACACGACCGCGATAGCGCGCGTTGCCGTTCTATAATCGCCTCTCATTGGTTCCCGAGCATAAGAGGCGTCGAATTTAACCGTGGTAGGGATGTAATAACTATAATCTTACGAGTCCTTCTAGAAGCAGGCGTTCTCGAGCTTCACCGCCGATCGTATGCAGCTGTTCCTGACCCCAGACCGATGCTAAGACCCAATTCCAAGCTAGGACAACCTAGGACAATGCCCAGGCTCCAGAAATACTTACGTCGATGGAGAAACACACACCTATCTGACAAAAACCTCGTCCGCAAGCTTCCCTTAGCGCCCTCTCGGGCACCCGAGCGACGCTAAACAGACGATCTTCAGGGTCATATGACGCCAAAAATTTCGACTATGAGACAAGGAGCCCTAATGCTAGGAGCTGTGCTAAGAGTTGATGTCGGCCGTATTTGTCGTCATGGCGAGAATGCTATGCACGCATGTTTTCTTTTCATTTTCTCGTCGCGCATGCCGGCAGCTTTGAAACCATATCTGTATTCTCTCCCATTACCCATAGGTATAGGACCAGAAAATACCTACCCTGGTACAGTACATTGCTATCTATGCCGAATCCTTGGTGTAAGGAACCGTGCCCGTGTCCGTGGTAGCTCGTTCAGCTAACTCCCTGGCGGTTGTGTGGGTCAGACTCTTAAGTCCACGGACAACATACAGCTTAGCGATCCGATCCCCCGTAGCAAGGGCAAAATAGTAATAAGAGCAAGGGAAATCAGCGGAGAGAGCTGTGAATGTCCTGAAATACCCGGGGACCTGTCTTGATAAGGGAAAGGTACTCTCCATATCCAGCCGCACCTACATACATACAAGCCCAACAAAATGGAGCATCCCTATCTGCGCGGCGAGTTGATCGACCCGTTCATCCCAATGACCGCGCAGATCCAGTTTGGAGGTCGCCGAAAGATACGTACGCGCTCTAGGCGATCGTCACATAGAAACAACGCGGTCAAAAGTAGGTATGTAGGTATGTAGGTGTATGTTATGTCTCCGTGTCTACCTAACCTTGGGTATGTGCACACATAGTCGTCGAGTGCCGGGGTGTTTGAACCGGCGAGAGAGCCCCTAGATCCAAACGGGATAGCCGTCGCTCAACATTACCGGTAGGCGCGAATCCGCTTGGTCTAGGCTAGGAGTCACCATCAAAAGTCCAAGGCGCCCCTAGTAAGGCAAGGCGAATAGAATTAGAGGGTCCCATTCGCGAAAGCATACCGCAAGTATTAAAGTAGACACTATTGTATAATAAGTTACCCGAACCATCTGACGTGGCCGGTCCCAAGATGGCCCGTTTCAACCCACTCGCAATTTACAGCTCACCTCTCTTTGCGGCGTAAAAGGCTTTGTGTAATGTAAAACATACCTAATGACGTGTGTCTCTTCACATTTCGAAATCCTCCGGGAGAAAAAAAGGTTAGGTATGCAGCAGGATGTGGAGCGTTAGCATAGTACCTAACCCATTGACCCGGAATCTCCCATATAAGACGAGATACATATAGTTCTCACGCCCAAAACGTAAGGATTGACGAAAAGCTCCGGGCCAATAGCAACATAAGCTGGTCAGCTACCTAGGTGCCTGAAGTACCATACCCCGAGGCGTTGTTTCTCCCGGCCCTGAACGGTGTCATAACGTATACCCCCTGAGTATAGAGGAAGCTAAGAGCGGCGCATAGATTACTAAACTATTTCTATTCATAAAGATAATAATAAATCATACATAATTTCCAGTTCTGCCTTACACAACCATGAAATTCCCCTTCACATACTATAGAAATTACAAACTGAATCGAGTACGGTAGGGTTGTTTTAGTAAGTTACCCTGAAGATTTTTCTCCCCAAGACATTCACTCCCTATCGGAGCGCCCCCTACCCGATAACAGGCGAAGGGGACGCGAACAAGAACTCATACCTATAAAATCAATACAACCAACCTAGCTCAGCATGTGGTTGAATATACTTGCTCGCGTATATATATAGGTACTTAGTAGGCATTACGATATACCCAGAATCCACGCCTCTCGCCGCAGCACCCTGATGTCCCTCGAGCCAATCGCCCAATGAAAAGCTACACGGAATCCCAAACAAGCATTTCCTTCTTTAGATGGCTCAGTACTGGCCAGAAAGGGGCACCACGTCATGAACTATTGTACGAACTATCCCCTATAGGACCTTGGTATGTATATCTCTCCCCAGGGACGCCATATAAATAGTAACATACCTATGAATGATGACTTATATAAGCCCAAATTTGTACTATATAAGTTGTATGGTACAACTCTTGCAGCTACCATCATCTCTTCTCTTGATTTCTTTGTTGGATTAGGTAACAACTAAGTGTTCCGAGTGACGGACTAAGGTACGTGATCCATAGTTGATTACCTACGCCAACCTCGATAGGTGAGGAATTTTATAACAAAGGACCGGTGTCCTGCATCCTAGGTACTCAGTCGATTCGCTTTAAGGGAGTATAAAGATTTCAAAGACACGCTCGAAATCTTTTTACCCGTCCATGGCTACGGCGTGGTCAGTATCGTTGACAAACACTAAGATCGAAACCACCAAAAAGGTATTGATCACGTGTCAAGCTACCAGAAGTCAAGTCAAGTCAAGTCAAGTCAAGTCAAATCGAAGGGATATAGTATTATTCGTTGTCTCTAGCAAAGCCTCGAGGGATTTGGCAACACAGTCTCTACCTCAACTCATCCTTACGAAGGAATCCTCTAGGCTTAGCCTGTCCTACTGTTCCGCTTGCCAGCATCACCTCTCCAGCGCTTTTGACCTGTCTCGGGCCCCCCACGAGATGCCATAGCAGATAAACTCAACTCGGGGCCGAGGAAAAGAACTCGGCGCGACCGTGATTCCGTAATTATGTCGTCGTAATCATCCGTCTTAAGTTGCAAGATCGCGCTGCCCACATTCGAAGGGCAGAGAACCTCATCCCACGTAACAGAAACACCCCAGAAGCGAAAGAGCGTGTACACGGGAAAACTCCAAAAATACAAGGACCGCAGATAGCTTATGCCTCGATCGCCTTATTCTTCTTCTTCTGTTCGACCTTAAGTAGTAAAGCGCGGTTGATGTGGGGTAGGACACCACCAAAGGCGATTGTCGCGCGGATCAGAGTGTCCAGTTCCTCGTCGCCGCGAATGGCAAGTTGGAGATGGCGGGGGGTGATACGCTTGACTTTGAGATCTTTGGCGGCGTTCTAGGCAGATATGTCAGCTTCCGTTCCAACGTGCAGGCAGCAACAGCCCTTGACACCGAGCAGAGGCTACGAAGGCCAAGGTGGCTACGAAGGCCAAGGTGGCGACGCAGGACAAAGAGGCGAATAAAGAAGGGTGACTCACGCCTGCAAGTTCGAGGACTTCGGCAGTCAGATACTCGAGGACGGCTGTGACATAGACCGCAGCCTTGGCACCCACGCGCATCTTGTTTTGGGTGTTTTGCTTCAAGAAACGCTTGACACGACCGCAGGGGAACTGTGGGGAATACTCTGTTAGCGAAGTTCTACAATGCGGATGATATAAATCCTGTTCAAGAAAAAAAAGAAAAAGAAAAAAAAGCGCTGTCTTCAAGATGGATCACGTCGAGAAGACGATGCACCCAGGCCCTAGGTCAAGAAGAGTGTCGTCGTTGCCTTCTATCGCATTCCCGTGAATAATCCCGATGGATATAGGTATAACGTTGGTATAATGCGGTCGAAGAGAAAGGTGATGGTCTGCTGCAGTAGAATCTGAGCGGCAAATCTCGTAGTCGAGATGGAAACTTGTGGCTTTAATATCGTGCGAAGTCGTCGTACGTTGGAACGTGTCGTATCGTGTCGTGCAAGAAGAAGTGCGCGTCATTCTGCGAATCGAGGGGTAGGAAGAGTATCGACGGGAGCTCGAAATTTCGGATACGGTAGCAGCTCGACAGGCCGGGCGAGCGAAGATGATCGCGACGCAATCAACGATACGAGATAAAAATAAAATCAAATAAAAATAGCATCTTACCTGAAGGCCAGCGCGAGCGGAATGGCTCTGCTGCTTCTTGGGAGCTTCGGCAGCCGACGTCTTCCCACCAGAACTCTTGCCGCCGGACGATTTGCCTTTTCCGCCAGCCATTGTTTATATCGATATCGATGTGCGCGAAGTCGATAATTGTATCGATAGATTTTTAAAATTTGCGAGGGCCTTTCGGATACGGCGAGAAAAATATGCTGTCGATTTTTGTGTTGGATGGTTTTGAGATTTGCGCGTCGGGATTGTTTGTTGGCGAAAATTGTTTTTTTCTATGTTTGTGTTTTGATTGTTACGGCGTCGGGGTCGGATGCGTTAGAAAATCGAGAGGCGGCGCGGTGTAGTTGGGAAGGGCGGGCTACTTTTGGTCTGTGGGTGGATAGGTGGATAGGTGGTAGGTACCTGAGATACCTACTATGGTAGGCACTGGGCGGGCTGGGGCGAGAACCAAAAGCTGCGAGTAAGCTTCTTCTTTCTAGGTGAGGTGGTAAGTAAGCCTGCTTCTAGGCGGCTGCCCGCTTGCCTAATTAGTTTGACTCAGTGGCCTATTGTAGGCTGGGCAGGCTGCTGCGTCCCCCAGCGCTGAGCACTAAGGCAAGGTAGGCACCCAAGATCACCTAGGTATAGTTCCAGAAGCCCCGGAAAGCCTGGAGAACACCCCTCCTCAAGCTCGTAGCGCTTAGAATTTTCTTGAGATTGGGGGGCGCTAAACCTTAATGAGCTAGGGATATGCTGGTCAGCCGGTAGATCTCCGGCTATATTCGCCGTCAGCCGCTTGAGGAGAGACAGTCTGTCTCGATGAATGCCGGAGAAAAGGGTATGATATCAGAGGTCGGCCGCATCGACCGAATACAGCACCGAAGATAAAAAGAAGTAGAAATGGCGTATGATGACATACTCGCATTGCTTTCGTATGAATTAGCCAAAGAGAGGCCATAGGCCCGAATAGCAAGGCATCAACCACCGGCCGTGGACTTGCAAGTTGGCCCAGAGGACGGCGGCATCATGTTGGACGAAGGGCGACGGCAGCATACATGCCGCATCGCAAACGGCCTAGGAGCCATCTGAACACGTCGAATATAATAGGCGACCGAGGCTCTGGTATAAAGTTCCGAATAAACGAGGAAAAGCCGTAAGGGTCGTCGGCGCACAAAAAGATGGACTTGGACGTTGAAAGCAGAGATTAGCTTGCGGTCGCTTTGGATGGCGGGATCGACGTCAATCCAAGCGGAAACCGAAGAGCCGACGCGGTGTGGCTTGCCTGCATTCATGCACAGCCACATGATCTATTAGGCACCCACATGTATCGCAGTATTACATAACGCACTTTGGTACTTTGGTACCCTGGTACTTCGGTACACGGAGCACTCTCAGGGGGTAAAAGTCGAAGTCAACCAAGTCATACTCTTCATACGTCGTCTTTCATTTAGAGAAGTCTGATGATTCGCTCTAGTCCTTACTTCTAACTTTTAAATATCGTACGTATATAACATCATAACCGATATGTGAACTCTAACCTCAAAGACATTCAGCCAAGAACCATTTTATGGGCGTAATCCTGTAAAAGCCCCTTTTCATAAGACATCTTAGGCTCTATTATGAAGACTAGAGAAATACCTATAAAAATTTACCATAAGTGTTTCTTATCTCCTAGATAATCAATTGCTAACTCGTTCTACCAACCAAAATAAGAGCTCAGGTTTTCATATGCTAGGGCATGTTTCTACTCCATACCCGGGAAAATCTAAAATAGGGAGAGAATATACATAGAACTTAGACGTCTATCTTGTATATATTTACGGCCCTCTATTATCTCTCTGTGGTTACTTCTATATCGATATTACTGCGCTTATCCTCATCCTTCAACAGTTTTAATGAAGATCAAAAGGGGTACGAAGCAGCCGGAAATAATAGAATCTAAATTTCGTCCATGAATGTTTAGAATGCTTCGCTTCGGTTAGGCGCACAACGAGAACTCTCTGTCCATGTAGAAGCGTACTGAGCAAGGAGCATCTACACATGGTGGGAGCACATAGTATGGATGGGTGATGTTGCCTAAACTCCGGCCTGAACAACCACATCCATATCCCGAACTTGCCACAATATAGTCCCAGGGAATTTTTCAAACAGATGGGACCGGTTAGGCAATTTCCCCGACTAGGAACAATATCTGACATAGAGGTAAGTTGGCAGAGTAACCGCCATGTCAGAGCCTCAATGTTACGTTGCCACCTAATACCAGGAGATATAATGCTACTCCCCTAGTATCTACATGTTCATCACAACGCTCGGCAGCACGAAAAGGCAAACTTGACAAACATTCTGCTAGCCCTAAACCAGAGATAGGATATTCCTGTAGTTCGACGCGTACCAAGTAAGCTAATGGATTTGTTCTACCGGCGTACAGTACTGGAGAATGAAGGCCCAAACCGCCATAGAAAGTTGGACTAGGTGGTCTGGTGATCTCTATCTTCAAGTTTGCCTTCGAACCGCATGTTATCAACCTCTAGATACCTGTTCTCGGCTTATAGAGCCCACTTGTTCTACTATTCGCGACGTGGCCTCGAGTAACGAAGCTGATTCTCACCGATGCTTCGTCCTGGCCACGGGCAACTTCGTACCGTGTAGGCAGGTGGAAAACCCACGTGTTGTCATAACTTAGATAGGGCAATTGTGGACGAAAACAATCCTTGCCCGAATATAAAATTCATTATTCAGACTACGCAGCTTGTCTCGACGAGTCCCCCAAAACAACCTCACCGGAACTTACTCTCTTCGTACTCTCATCACCAAAATGTTAACCAAACTTATCACCACAATATTCCTATCCCTCACCTCGGGCATCACGCCCGCCAGCGCCGTCTGCCAGCCCCCTCCCCCCGCCCACTCCAGTCCTCCTGGCCGCCCGCACGCCGACTTCGACACCAGCGGGCTAACATGGACCATATTCTCAGACAGGAAGAACTCCGTCCTCAACTCCAAGCAGGTGAAGCTGCGCCCTCAGCCCGGCGTGCCAGGGGGGTCCATGGTAGTCGTAGACGACACCTCGCCCCCGCTCGTCGCCACCCTGCGCGACGGGGTGCTCTACAGCGCGGCGCACGACCGCGCCGGCAAGCCGTACGACCTGGGGCCCACGGGATTCCTCAACGCCAGCGGGACGACGGGGGGGTCGCGGATCATCAAGTTCGAGTTCGGGTTCGGGAACGCGAGCGCGCCGACCTTCAACGCCAGCACCGCGCGCGACGGCAGGCCCGACGCCAAGTGGGAGCTCGCGTCCATGGCGGACGGCGTGAGGCTCAACCACGACTTCCCCGGCGAGCTGATGGGGTTTACGGCGTGCGAGCAGGGCGAGGAGGGCGGCAGCGGGCCAAAAGGGCGTTGGTACAGGATCTACTTCATGCTGAGCCTCTTGGGCCTGCAGTGGGATATGCCGGGCTGCGAGACCGTGGCGATTCGGACGACGGTGAAAGCTACCTAGTAAGGAGGATGGCGAGGGTTCTCTGGTTTGAAAGGGCCGTAGTCTTGATTTACTTGGGGTACCTACCTACCTACCTAGATGGGTAACTACGGAGGACGGCAGCCCTGGGGGATTAGCTTAAGGGGGAGGGGGGGACTCTTTACCGGTTTTTATACTTGCTTGGAAGATATCGATTTTGCCGCTGGCCTTTTGTTATAAAGAATTTGCCCAAATAGTATTTCGACGTAGTCAATTCTGACAATCTTTTGCGAACCACGATCAGTAATCCAAGCCAACTCGTTCGGTATTGCTAGGACAGATTCCTAGTTTTTGTCTTGAATTTGATAGAGCCCCGATTATATAAATTCGCCGTCTCATTTATAGATAATTGTCGGCGACTAGCTCACATAACCCGACGCAGCCGCGCTACACCACGCCGGTCTGGCTGATCTGTGTGAGGTCTAGGTTGAGTTGGCTCGATAGCGACGACGGCGTCTATTGCTGGAAAGTTCTTGTATTCCTATCGACTTGATATTTCGTAGTGTAGGTCACGCTCGAAGCGTATGTACCACCCATTGGATGCAAGATGCCTATTTGAATCCTACCGGGTCGTTCCATGCGCAGAGACAGCTCGTCACCGATTCACCAGGTGTGACAACGGGGGAATCACGCTCACGAAGCTTGAGAGATACGCAAACATATAACCCCCCTTCGCTAAATCCTCCAGCTGGGCCGAGCTCGACAAATATCCCTTTAATTCTTGATCGACGCGCCACTTCGTATCTAACGAGTGTTTGGTAGGCGTCATGCCTGCTCATTGATAACTGAAACGCCACATCCCATTCGACCCGACTGCCTATGAAGTCTGGTTGTTGCTAGCAACGTATCGAGGTGTCCTACTGTCGAGGTTTGCTTGTCCGCCTTGGAATAATTGACATTCTAACCTTGATGTTCACGTACCTAAGAAAGAATTTTGCATCTACATCTATTTTGAGACGTATCTTGCTCGGGATATAGTAAAGTTGGGCAGAGTTCTTACCCTTCGAGGATAAACAAAGCTGGTGATCGTTATCGACCCCTATACAGGCATCCGAAATTTCCTGGAACCACCACTAGATTTACACAGAGGATATGATCTCTGAGACCGCCTAATATCCCAGGATGGGTACGTGCAGTTACAAGATGCTTTGCAAGCAACAGTTCTAGGGGGGCGTTAAAATTACTTTGGATTAGACTGAATGATCGTGGCGGAGTGTCGACTCGATATATTAGTAGCGACCAATTATAGGGGTTTCTGTCGACTGAGATAGGTTTGGTTCAACAGGGCTCCACTGGTTATACTTATTACTACGCACATAGAGGTGGGATTATTAGATGGTCTGGTACCGATCCCCTTGACGCCACGAGGGTAGAGGGAGCCATTGTCAACTATTCTGGTATCCTTGGTTTGTGGGTAATCTGTATCACTCTGGCCTGGGGTTGTGGGAGAAAACTGACGAATGGTTTGGCAGATAGAAAGGGGATCCTGGCAGCCGGAATGGTACAGTTTGGACGTGTCGCGGCCGCCTGCTTGCTGCCATGCTTGCCGTGGCGAGCTTGTTTAGACGGCGCATATACAAGACTTAGTAGATGGGAAATTAAGCAATATGGCCATGCAGGATTTGAGGAGGCAAAGTAAGTCCACGTCAACTGTTGGGCGCCTGGTAGGTAGCATCCATATGAATATGACAACGAATAATTTCGGCTACGACGTGAAGCCTGCGAGTTAGACCATAACGTAGCCGATCTGTTGGTACAATTACGCTATCCTAATGGTGTAACCAACTCCTCATGAGGGTAGTTTCGAATGCGAGGGCATCTACGTGAATCCTGTATCTTCACGATGAAAAAGGGGTCTCGGCCTGACTGACACAGTCACCAGCCAGGAACACGGCTGATGGTCTAAAATAGTGAGTGAAATTTATTGCCTTGGCAGAGAAATTCTGAGAAAATACTACTTTACGGTTCGCGTTTCGTTCTTACGGGAGAGCTCGGTCCGAGATACTATTCCTCCCCTGTTGTGACTACCTCTTTACTATGTGCATTTAAATGTGAGCTTATGCAGCCCATTTCCGCGCCTTATATTAGGGATCCTTCAGATAGGAGAGGGGAAAGATAAAATACGGGAAGTTGCCGATTGGATGACTTAGCTCAGCGTTACCTCTCGTGCTGCCAGCTCCCGAGACGGAAAGCTTGGTGTCTCCCTCCCCACCAAGGCTGGGAAACAGGACTACCAATATTTGGTAACATCTTGATCATGCGTAATCCTTGCTGGACCTGGTGTATTAGTAGCATTGGCAGGCAGGGTGTAAGTAGGAGGACAGCCTGCATTTACTTTTGTCACTTAAACATCCTGGGTTTCAAAGCCCAACTTGTTCCACTTATCAACGTATCCAGGGGTTGGTCCCCTCGGCACGGCGCTCAACCTGCGGTCGTCCACATGAGCACGAAATATGGTCGTCTTATGTCGATGACGAGGGGATGGTTATCGATCCTTCTTGCGGGATACCTCTCATACGGTAACAACGGACTCGACGAGGGCCGACCTAAAGCGAGTCTTGGATCGGTGTGGCTGAAGTCCTCTTCAACGGGCCTTCTCCGAAATAGTCTCATTTCTGCTGTAGCTTACCTTCGAGGACCAACGGGCCCTCTGCTCATCTTCCGTACGAGAGATGGCCTTGGGGCGAAGCAGACTCGACCGACCTGTTAGAGCCGGCATGGGTGGTCCCTTCTGTCTAGCCTCGAAAGCACATAGTCCGCGGCAACCGGGAAATCGTACTAGAGAGACATCGTGTAATTAGCTGCTTAGCGAGTCTTATGGACTCGGAACGTCATCGATGTGACGTTAGGTTAGGAAGGCAAGGAATAAAACGGTAATGATGGGTAAGAAAGGAAATGACGCAGACCTGGGAAAGGAGAAAAGCTACGTAATTGAGGGCTCTTGCAATGGATAGAAGACGAGTTCCAGAATATGCCAAGATTCTAGGTTCCATAGAGGGTTGCCTCGATTTTCCTCAAAACAGACGCAAAACCGCCTCTGATTTGCTGGCCTCGGTGAACGATCATTTCGAATCCTAGGGGTTCGGCTGGGAGGTTGGGACCATCCTGCGATCCGATCTCAGGACGGACCCCTGGGACTGGGTACGAGGCCGCACAGACGAGCCGACAGGCTGGAGATTGATAGGCTACGGAACACCCTTACCGCGGATATCGAAGGACGCCAATACCATGGGAGAGGATTTCTGGAGACCATTCGAGTGTTGCGAGCTTTGAAGTATTACTCACCTACCCGATGTAGGTACCTGTGCATACACGTACCTAGCGTACATATAGCACCTACATACGTACGTGCATACCTACCTACCTACGTACATACAAACGGGATTAGGGCCAGTCGTATATTTGAGCAAACGGAGAAGGATGGGTTTGCGGCTCGACAGATGGGGTTGGGCACCGGTGCTGCGTAAGATTGGACCGAAATGACGGGCCCATCTCGTTGGTGCGCGCGGGGGGTGAGGCGTCTGTGGTAGGATTGCAGAGGAAAAGAAACTTGCAGATGGTGACATCCGCTGCATGTTGCGCTTCGCGCGTTAGGTGCTGATTGTAGGTACCTGTGTTGGGTATTGTAGGTATTGTACCCTTGATCAGCGGGCCTGCAATGCAGAGTGCTCGTGATCTACATGAGATGGATGCAGATAGCTGCGTACAGGTGCGTCAGGCACACCCAAATCACCAGATACGGCGCCATAGGGAGTCGAGATTGAACACTTGCCGGGGGTTTAATATTTCAGAAGTTGGGCTGTGACGTTGATCTGATCCGATTGGCATTTCTGGAATTGTTCTTGTAGGGATCTTGGATCGGCCGGCTGCTTCGAGAAGTATGTACCAACGAGACAGGTACCATTTCTTTTATTCGTCTTTTATTGTTTTGGTTTTCGAGAAGTGTTTAGGGGGGGCCCCGAACCATGACTAAGACCTCGGGAAATGAGGTCAAGTAAAATGAAATAAAACAAAGGTACCTGGGGTTAGGTCGTGGAATAACACCTGCGGATATGCAGTGTCTGTGAATGATATTCGAGACTTTTTGGGATGATAGGTCGAATGGGTTTTAGAGAAGTCTTGTTGCTGGCCTTGTTGCTGGGCCCGGACAACGACTATTCGCCCGCGAATCTTAATACCTTTTTCTTCTTCTTACCTTGAAGATCTGGGAAAGAAGGGTTGGCTTGTCGAAGTCTTGTTCGAATCTGCGGCCACCGTTCTGGGACCTACCGGATGATCGAGACGCCACACCTGCATGTTTCACGAATTTTGACTAATGCTGTCTCTGTCAATCTTATATGGTCGCCCATAGAGCCCAATAACTTTTGTCCGAGGCTCCACAACCACCCCCCCTGAGACGAGCTACAGATGCGTACATCCAAATTCCCGTGATTGATATCGATGATGCCACATCCACTATTGTATTGGAGGGTAAGGAGAGGGTAGGTAAGATACCTATGTAAGTAGGCAAGGTCACTTGATGCTGTGCTGAAAAAGCGGAGTGGTAGGGGGAAAGGAGGGTGTGATGCGACTGTTCACGAGGCTTCTGATATTTCGGTTGGTAGCCTTGTCCCGTGATAAGGCCTGCCTAAGACGAGACTAGGAGGCTTTTGAGACCAGGGGACTTTTGTTCGAGTAATAGCACGGATAGGTGAGTATACGATGGGTGCGGGGGGTTGTTTTGTTTTTTATTTAATTTTTTTTCTTCCTTTACAGCTGCGTTGCTTAAACTTCTCATATACCTTGGTACACACCTAATGTATGGTATAGTATGGATAAGTGGGTAGATTACCTAGGTACCTAGGTAGATGAATGAGTGAGGGTAGGTCTATAGTGTGCTATCTCAGATCTCTCGAGTTAAGAGTACGTGTAAAAGGCTCAGAATTGGGACTGAGGGGGTTTAAGGCTTGCTGAATGGGCGCCGGGAGCCCTTCGTCTGGTATATACGTTTGTTAATGTCACGGTTGATGTCGACGCGTGCTCGAGACTGCGATCTATGCTGGCGCATCACCGTATTCACGAAAAAAAAAAAAAAAAGGAAATGAAATTGAAAATGAAGACGGCGATACTTTCCAAATGGTTCAAATATTGTTGATGGGGGAAACAATTCCGGTTGCCCTGTGCACCATGACACGTTTTTATGACGGCCCAGTCGAACTTGATTAGGTATAGCACCGTATAGCACAGTATTAAGCTGTGCTGCGCTGCACTGTGCGGGATGGTGGACTTGGGCGGCATAATGGCTGTTTAAGGTTGGCTTCTGCGCCCCGAAGAATAGACCCATTAATGCTCCGAGCACAGTATAAGTACTCAATCTAATTTTACACGGTCCCCCTGTTCGCGATGTATCTCATACCACGTACCTTAGGTATACCTTAGGTGTACCTTGCGTTGTATCTGATCTCCCCCCTAAAATTCAGTGCTAGTCCAATATGTAGGTAGCTGTGGCTGACGGTGAGATGTATACGCATTGCTTTACTGAGTACCTACCTATCTACCAGGTAGGTACCTAGGAACCTGACCTTAGCCTTCCTCATCACTGCTGAATCTCTCTATATGTATCTCTCCAAAAGCTCTTGGTATTATTTCTTTTTCCTGTTGGCTGGTACCTACGGATACATATTATATATATGTACCCACCTGTCTTTGACGTCTGTAAAATTCGTACCTTAGCAGGTACTGCCGCTACCATCTCCCTAGGTATTGTACATGCACCTAACCTGACCTAAAACCCATTAAACCACCAATGATCAATGCCCCACCTCTACCTAATCCTAATTAGCCCCCCTCCTGTCCCCATTGCCCCCATTGCCCCTGGGAACCCTCAAAGTGCCAAGTTCCCGTACCTTTACTCTGGAAGGAGAGGACAAAAAAAATAATCTAATCTACCTAGCCTCCATGGGACTTATTTTTTTCTTCGTCCCCTTCTCGAAGTTCTTCGATACTACCTAACCTGACCTTTTGATAACCCATATCCATAACCATAACCTCCCTATTGCATTCCATATCTATCCAATGGTTCTTGCCTTCTCATAAGGCAATATTGCCGTAATCGTTCCCCTTTCTCTCTCTTCCTCCTCCCTCCCACCTTTGCGACATCCCATCCCGCGGCCTCCTCCGAGCGGTGCCCTTCCTATTGGATCCTGCTAGGCACGTCTCCTCACTTTCTACTCGAGCTCTGATTGGCTTCTCCGTCTTTGTCTTGCTTGTATCTCCAGCTGCACCCAAGATCTCTACAGCGCCCTTCTGGGCAACCTAAGCGGAATTCGGATTACGCTGCACTGTCTTCCCTCCCTGCCCCCTACCTCCCCTACCTTTCAGCACGGTACTTCGAAGGCCAGGCCAACCTTACCTATCCGACCTATCTGACCTATCTGACTTAACCTGAGCCTGTGGATTCGCTTTAGACAATCAGAGTGGTGGGTAATCCCGTAGGCTAAGGGCATTTTTTATTTTCCCCTTCTCTCTGCCTCTTGAATATTACCGTTACAAGCAACCAAGCCTACCTCTACCAGCTCGAGTTGTCCGAGTCGCAACTTGATAGGCAAACTGGTTCCAGCTCAACTTCGGTCAACCACCCAATCTTATCTTTCACCTGTTCATCGCCGAGGTCCCTCGAGCTGTCTTCCGGGTCCCGTCTCGAGAGGGTTTCCCTGGTTCGACCCATCACGCCTTACGGTACCCTTCGCAACAACCCTTGTCTACCACCTATCTACCATAACCAACCCCTACAAAGCCCGCCAACTTGGAAGGTCGGGTTTATTGGACCTAACGATTTCGCGCGTCGCGTACAAACACAGCCTCTAACTTCTACCTCTCTATCTACAGAACCCTACATTATCTCTACTACCATCTACGGTTACCCTGTCGCTGCAACGAGAAAAAAAAAGATAGCTTATCCTGCTATTCTTATTTTTGATCTACTTATCCGACCAGGCTTCGTAGGATATACGTGGGAGCAAAGTTTTTCTTTTTTTTGAAGGGTGCTGTCAAGCCGACCCGGCATCCAGGTTTAACCCTTCGTTCACCTAGTGGAAGGGGAGGAATGAGGAAAAATTAAAAGTCCAAGGAAAAGTAAAAAGGGAAAAAAAAAATCCTTAACTTACCTACCTAGGTTGGGGGAGGGTCCCTGCGGTCAAGCCCGCAATTCTTCGCCGCCTTTTTTCAACCTGCCTCTGCTTTCCTGCAGGCCATTTTTTTCTCCACTGCATCAACTTCCAGGACAGGCCCGAGTCCCCTTTCTAGAGGTTTAGGACCTATCATATATACCTAGGGGAAATATTTGGCGACCTGGCATCTCAGGAGTCAGCTCTCCCTCGGTATTTGAGCTCCCGCGACGGTGTGCTTCCCGACCTAATCTTCGTTTCGGCTCCTTGCATTTTTACTGCATAGCCAATCCTGCCTAACTTTTTCAGCCAACCAAACCGTGGCCATCGCTGCCCCTTCGACCGACTCTGCCTATCTTCCTACCGACCTCACGCACGAGCATTAACCTCGCCTCTGCAACAAAAAGGGAAAAAAGGAGAGAAAAATAAAACGGCTGCGACTCTTAAGGGGGCGCTGCTTTGTCTCCTGCTCAACCTTCTTTGGAGAGACCAAAGACATACGTCTTGAGTTCTAGTCCAGACCTCACCCAGGCGTTTACGCCCGTCTATATACGTGTAGAAAGGGAGCTGCAGTCTGCTGGCTCCCCCACAGCAGCTGCATCAGCCCTCAATACTATTGTGGCAATCATGAATCCACAACAGCAACACGATATCTATTACGACTATCCGACAACCGCAAACCGGTCGCCGCCGTCCACAAGACAGGGCTACGCTACCGTTGGCCTCCCCTCGGGCCTTGGTGGCAATCGATCGGGTCAGAGGCAGCTCGAGTCTCTCGGTCAGCACATGGCATCCGCCTCTATATACGGGCACGACGACCGGTTGGGCGGCGCTTCGGGCTACGAATCGCTCACCAGGTTTGACCGCGTCGGACCGAGCGCTATGCAATCCGGCTACATGTTGGAGAATAGCCAAACATGGGGCTATAATGGCGGAGTAGCCACGATGAACGGCCCCATGAACGGCAACGGTAGGTTAGCGGTGAGGGCTGTGAACCGACGAGCCGCTCTGCCTACGGTGAGTGACCCTTGAGGTGTATTTATGATGCGTGAAGGGTTTAGCTGATCGAAGTATGCCGCTCTAGACTTGGACCGATCAATCTGGGATGGGTGTGCATTCGATGCCTCAGCTGTATGATCCAAACCTATCGATGAACGGAAACGAGCATGACCTGTCGGGCATGGCCGGCGCTGTCGCCGATACCCGAGGAATGATGGCTACTCCAGGGACAGCCGAATCCGAGCAGCTGATTCCCACCGCCATCGTCATCAAGAACATCCAATTTCAGTGTCGAAAGGAGATCCTCCAGGGCCTCATGGCTTCGATGAATCTACCCCAGCCGTATGCCTTCAATTATCACTTCGATAAGGGGGTGTTTCGGGGGCTCGCCTTCGCCAATTTCTCGACAGCGGAGGACACCGCCATCGTGATCCAGAAGATGAACGGGTTAGAGGTCATGGGCCGGAAGCTGCGCGTGGAATATAAGAAGATGCTGCCGCAAGACGAGCGTGATCGAATCGATCGGGAAAAACGTGAGAAGCGAGGCCAACTCGAAGAGCAGCATCGGGCGCCGCTGCCGATGCATCAGCAGAGTGCGCTACAGGCTCTCGGCGTCAGCGTCAACAAACAGCCGAGCAATTCGCCGTTACGTGAGTTTCCTACTTATTCTCTCTCGATCCGAGGTGTTCCTGGCTAAACTAAACTATGCATAGGCGACGTTGACTTGAACGATCCGACCACGCTTGAATTTTACACGCAGCTGACCTTGTTTAAGAACGACCCATCTCGCGAAGTACATATCTTCTCCCCCGACGTCACCCCTGAGCAGCGTCGACAGATACATATCCTCGCCCATAATATGGGTCTGGAGCACAGATCCGTCGGCGAAGCTGATCGAAGGCAGATTCAGATCATGAAGCGGCCTCAGAACTCCCCTCCGATCCATACTCAGAGTCAGTTGCCCAACGTTTCCTGGGAGGATCACAGACGCGGATTAAGTCGCGCAGCTACCTACGACTTCACAGAATCTCGTATTGGATCAGGCGCCTACCACGCGCTCGGTAGGCAGGGGCCTACTCTAGAACTGCCGGGTAGCCCGGACAACGGGATACCCAACAACCTCAGGGCTGCCAAGAGCTTTGCGGATCTGCGCACGCACAGTCCGAGCCCTGCGCCCTCTGGTTCGAGCTACGCCGGCCTTGGGAATGGCCTGGGGGCTCGCTATGGTGACTTTTCCCAAACCTCGCTGACAACGCCGCCCAATTTAACCCCGACGTCAGGTCAAAACGCTACATCGAGTACCGAGGCCCTGCTGGCAAGCAATATGAGCTCCATGAGTCTAGGCTTCGATTCAAACGCCTCGCACATGCGCGCTAGAGAGACCCCGGGAGCCATTGGAAGCCAGCGCCCCGGAGCCAACGGGAACGTGGGCCGCAACGCTCCTGATAGGCAGCCTCGCGGCCCCGAATGGGGAGAGGCTAATCAAGGATTTGGTGGACGTAGCCGTGGCCATATGCAGAGAGGCAGTGGTGAGTATCAGTGCTGAATAGGTATCCTACCGAGTCGTCTGATACTGACTTAACCCACACGTAGATTCGTCAGACGCCGGCCGTAGCTCTGGCACTGCTCGTTTCCATTGATCTCTTGCCTTGTTTCCACGCAGACTGAGAAGGGCGAGGCTACGCTGAGCATCGGCAGTCGGTCAGCTGTACAGCCTCGAACCTCTCGTACGATTTTCTCAGTTAATAGCGGCCTCCCCCCCTAGCTTTACCACCACTGAGTTATGGGAAGGTGAGGCGGTCACGACATCAAAGACTCTGAAACTCTTTCGAACAACCTTCGCCCTATCCGCAACGAGCGTTGGATATCCGTCGCAAGCATAACCCAACGAGAGACGACTTATGACATAGACTTATTTACCTTAACCTATGCGACGCCTTGTTCCAGTCCGCCGCGGCACGATTCTCGTACTCCCATTTTACGGTTCAACCTGCATTATTGTGTTTTGACTCTTTTTTTTTTTGCTTTCCATCATGTTGCTTTGAACTAATACTATCTTGTAATATGAGAGTTGATTTGGAATTTTGTTTTATTCGACTTCCATCTGAATTTCTCCGGCCGTCCTGGATTGGGAAAGAACAACATACATATCATGGAGTTTGCGATGGTGAAAGGTTGCAGTGTTGCATGGAACAAAAAAAATATTCAAGGGGAACAATGAAGCGTACATCGTTCCATTTTACAATACCCCCTCTTCACGATGATCGACAAATGAACCATCTCTGGATACACCATACAGCAATTTATGGGCGACCATTCACGGCATCACGACTCGAACTCCCTATACCCTCCGAGGTGTCTTGAGGTCTTGGCGGCTTCCGAGGGGGGGTTTGTCAAGCCTGGAGGACCTCTTTACGATGGTTACGCTGTTATGACGCATACGCACATCAACTAGATGGCAACGCGATGCTGGCTGGCCGACTAGACTTAGGGCGATTCCCCTACTAATTACTGTTCTCAAGAGCATCTACAGGGCGTCCCAGGCGATAGGGCCGGCGTAGCTTCGGAGCGATTGGAAACGACGGACGAAGCAATGAAGACGAAGACAGCAAGAAAGTGAATTTCGTTGCTGAGCAAGGAATGTGTTTTCACTGGAGGACAGAACAGAGAGAGAATGAGGGCAGACGGAACACAAGAAGATCTGATAAAATTATTTGCATTTGTATATGGTTATCTCACCGCACCAGTTCGACGCCGTGCTTGAGGATTTTCGTCTTGTTTCCTCGATCCGCTCATCACCGCGACCTCCCGCTCATCGTAATTCAACTCACCGTTTTCCCCATCTATTGAATTATGGCTATCGATGGTGAAAGAAGAAACGCTATCCGGGAGGAAGCTAGGATATAAGATCTTGGGTAAGGGGGAGAAGAAGAGGACTAATCGACGGAACGGGGAGAGACACTCGCTATAGGCGCTATGCTGCAATACAAAAGTACTTGTTTATTTTTAACGTGGGAAGTCGTTTTTTTTTTGTTCGTAATAGGGTCGTGTAATTGGCTTAATTCTTCGGAAGGTGAGGTTCGGCTCGGGTTCGATGTGTCTGATATTGGGTAAGGAAGCTGTTCTCGGCTCTACCAAGGATCGGGCCTCTTTATAACGTGCCGGGCCGAACCTCGAGGCTAGGTTGGCTAGGGACATCCTGTTCGGCCAACGAACTAATCATCTCACGCAGGCACCATTCTCCAGCGCACGATGCCGGGCGAGCACGTCATGCTGCCCTCGATTCCCGTCGTGCCCCCAGCCTTCTTGCTAGCATCTATAGCCGACCCAAGCACATCAACGACGTCGGTGCCGCCCACATACACCTGTTCGCTAGACGGCGGCGTCGCGGGCTGCACCTGGAACGCACACCCGCCCGATGAGAGAAGCGTGTTGAACCCGTCCGTCGCATAGTTCGCCAGGAAGAAGTCTCGCGGCGCGGAGACCTCGGCTGCGCGTAGCGACGCGCATGCGTCTAGCCAGGACGCTGACGCAGAGTCGGCGGAGGAGACGGGCGCGAAGGTGCTGGCGCCGCAGTAGTCGCTCGGCGGAGAGCTTTGCGCGTACCACGCCCAGCACGCGGGCGGGTTGATGGGCGTCTCGGCGTACTTGTATAGTCCGCAGGTTTGGGCTGCCGCGCGGAGGGCTAGGGGCGATGGCGGGTCGATGGCTGGGCTCGTCGGCAGGCTTATAGCCGTGGCTGGTATGAGAAGGGAAGTGAGGATTTGTCTGAGATGCATTGTGAAATATGTAGGCCGGGTAATAATTTTTCAAATAGTAAGTATTGGTATTGCCGTTGATACTTGTGTCTTTGAAGGAAGGATTCGTCTATGGCTCGATCGCCTCAGGCTTCGCTGTACTACACTCTAATATCTCTAATATTATGATATTCTACTTGAAGCCGACCTCAACCTTAAGGTATGAGATGATGGGTAGTGCGTGTGAAAAGCTTTATATACCTCCTCAACTTACATCCTCGGAAATCGTCGTGAACAGCCTTCGGTATCTAACTCTGTCACAAGTGGCCGGCTATGCTAGCCTGCAAATAGATCACCGCCAGAAGCCACCTACCTAAACTAACAATGGCAACGTGATCACATTTTCAGGTCCGTGGTATGGCTCTTTACCACCTCATCTCATCCTATTGCCGGCCACGGCCCATGGTTCGCATCCATGCACGGGCTCGTCACACAAATCAAGAGCCTTAGGAGAATTAAAAAGATCTCTGCCGCAAACCTGGGTGTTGGGACCTGATCGGCCAATGGCAAGGGTGCGTTCGCTCATAAACCCTAAAGGCTTAGGAGGGCGTGATATGTGCGCCTGTCCAATCAGACGTGCGACCCGACGATCGCCGCCGCTTGTGCTTAGTTCGAGCACGGCGGCTAAAACAGCCCCCTTCGGCACGCGAGAGGCCCAACGCATTCGTTCCATCGACGCCGTTGGTCGGAAGCGGGTGGGAACGCGGCCAATGATAGGAAGGGTAGATACCTAGATAGAAGGAATTAATTAAGACTTCTTTGTGCCCTCGGTGCTATCACCTGAGCATCGCGATTCTTCTTCGAATTGTTATAGGCTTGTTATATGTAGGAGAAAAAGGTGCGCAAAGTACGCTCAGCTTGCATGCCGAGCCAACAGCCCCTGGCCTGGGGATTTCATGGGGGAATTTGCCCTTTTCCTTTTTCGGATCGACGAGTGTGACTTGCATACCGAGCTTGCATGACATCACACCGATATGGCCGGTCTTTGCTTGTTTAATTCGTCTGGCCTGGTTAGACACTTGACGAACGTGATCTAACTCGAAGGTAGGTTTCCAAGCCCTGTAACATCGTGTCTGAGATGTGGTGAGGACCGAGTAAAAGGGTTATAAAAGGGGGTATGCCAATCGCGTCATTGAATTTTCATCAACCTATGGTTAGGGGCTGAGCTGAGGCTTGGATACTGCGTAGCAGGAGGATGCGACGATGCGCTGTAGATGTTGGGTCCCTACGCATTGCGCCAACACATACGACTTACACGAAACTTTTGCTTCTATAAGCAGGCATTTATATACATAATGTACATAGATTTACATGGATTTACATAGATTTACATAGATTTACAAGGTGGATTTTCGTGACATACGACTCTTAACATTATGCCCAACCCATACCCCCCGACGATGATGCGTCGACGCCGATTCGCGTGGTGCCCGAGACGCCCCTAATTTCGCCGAACTCATATTTCAAGCCCATCTCGTTAACGAGCCAATCTCTATTCTTGCGCTTCAGCGTGCTTAGGCCTTCGAAACGACTTAGCATCCATGAATCGCACACGTAATACATGGCTCCCGCGACGGTACTAGGGTCGACGGGCATGTGCGGCCACTGCAATAACAGGAGTTAGCCATAACCAATCTCTGCGCGTCGAAGGTCTCACGCGGCGTCGGTTGTCTCGGAAGTGATAACTCGTAGTTACCCTAACCGAGGGGTTCTGACCCCGGAGACGTGCGAGAAAGGGTTGAAACAAACATATAGGAATACGTACAGTCATGAAGAATGAGGCGACGACGACGAGCACCATGACGCAGAGGATGCCCACCGCAGACCACGTGCAGGCCTGGTGTAGCACGAAGGTCTGCGTGACACGGAAGGGGATATTGCTCAGGAAGATGGTTAGGAATTCGGAAAGGATGGAGGTAAGCGCCACAACGGCGAGGTAACCGTGACGCCGCCGCACCGAGGACCAGAGTCCTGAGAAGGCATTGGTTGGCGGCGCAAGCAGGATCGAGCGTCGCGCGAGTTGCGGCTTCTTGGCGATGAGTTGGTAGGGGCTTAGGATCGCGATGCCTTTGCATACGTTAGACATTCCATTCCTGATTCGTCGGAGGGCACACGAAGAGAAAAGGGGGCTAAATGGGTAACGGAAAGAGAGCAAACTCACTGCTGAAGAACGATGCCCAGAAGAAACTGATTATGACACCGAAAGTCGTGAACAGAAACCGCACGCCAAACGACTCGCTATCCATGAAATGCTCAAACGCCGTATCGCCACCAGTGTTGTTGTAATACAATATCAAGCCCAACAGCCCACACAAGACAAACAGGAACAATCCACGACCCGCAATTCCCAGCATAAGGAAAGGGAGATGGTGCTTCGGCTCCGCAGGCGCGGCGTGATGATCCAGGGGCTCCTTGACATCGTCACTACCGTGCCCCGGAGTATAGCCATCCCCATGGCCTTTCTCCTCACAGACCATGATACCATACTCGAGCGTCCCGTTCGTACCGTGGAAATACCCCAGCTTGAACCATCGGTCCTTTAGCACGGACTCGAGCAAGCCCTTAGGCATCTTGCCCGCGTCGACGCCGGCGGGGAGCCCGGTGAACAGACGCCTCACCTCCTGGTTGAGCGCGAGCGAGGCGATGCCGCAGATGCTCCAGGGGTTCGTGCTGAGGCCCGAGCGCCAGCGCACGAGGATGACGAGAAGCATGAGCGTCGCGGCGCCCATGAGGGCCAGGAGCGCCGCGGTAGCCTTGGCGGCCTGGTCGAAGACGCTCAGGACGTAGGCGCAGTTGCGGCCGGACCCGCCGCCGGCGACGCAGCCGATGCCGCGCAGGTCGAACTTGACGGCCTCGGCGGACACGGGGATCAGCAGGGAGGAGGCGAGCACGAGCACGGTGGTCAGGAAGACCAGGGTCTGCCCGCCGAGCAGGGAGCGCGCGCTCGCGACGACGGACCGCAGCCCGGACGTGTTGAGGCACAGCGACTCGCGCCCGGACGCGCCGCGCTCGTGCGCCAGCTCGCTCCACGGCTGCAGGATCTTGGCGTTCACGTCCAGGATGCGCACCGGGATCGCCAGCGCGATGGCCAGCATCGTGGGCAGGAAGCTCCCGATGAAGTACTGCGCGTGGCTGATATTGTAAACTTTCATGACCACGCCCGTGCCGTCGCTGTTCCTGTTGCTGTCGCTGTCGTCTGATGGTGGAGAAGGAGGAGGAATGACGGGGTACAGTGTTCTTGTTGCGGTTGCGATCCCGCTCGAGTCCGTCTCGGTCGTGAGGGATGGTGTTACGAGAATGGTGGTCTCCTGCGTGGCTGTGGCTTTGCCCTGGGAGTCGGTTAGAGTGGTTGTTTGGGGCGTTGACACGGGATCCGGGATATCTGTTGAAGTCGACGTGGCTACGCCCTCGGAGTCGGTCAAGACAGTGACAGTTGGCGTTACGAAGGTGGGTGTCTGGGGCATCGTGGTGGTCGCCTTCTCCGAGATGGTGACGGTGCCGACCTTACCATGATCCTCGGGCCCGGTCGTCGAAGTTCCCTCCTCTGTTACCGTCTTGGTCCCGACTTCGCCGTAGTCGTCGGTGGCGACGGACTCGGAGATAGTCACGGACCCGCCAATCTTACCGTAGTCGCTCTCCGGCTTGGAATATGCTATCGTTGTTCTACTACTAGTCTTGGATGAAGTGTCGGATGTAGGTCCGGTGGGGGTCGGGCTCGGCAGCGGCGTTATGGTAGTTATGGTTGATACGTCCCCCACTTCAGAGACGGTTTGGTCGCCAACGTGCCCAAAGTCGCCTCCAGAAGGTGTTGCGGCTACTGTTGGTGTAGTGATCTCGCTAGATGTAGGTGTGAACGTGGGCTCGGAGGCATTCTCGGTACGGCCAACTAGAGGGGCAGGGGCGGGTACAGGGTCGAATCCATCGTCTGCGGACTCAATCTGAACTGCTATATAAGGGGTTATCGTCTGGACGTCTCGTTTGTGGATACCCTCGGTGATGATTTTGAGATCGTTGTTCAGGACCGGTAGAACGTGCAGAGCCCACACCATCAATCCCAGCAGTGCAAGTATGACGAATAGTAAAAGGGTGAGGAAAGGCCATCTTAACGCCGATGGTTTATAGTTGGGACGCTCCCGGTCTAGCATTAACGCAACGTCTAGGGGGGTTTCGTCGGAAGTGATCATGTCAGGCTTGTAGCTAGTTGAAACCTGAGCATAATCGAGCCTCCTATTAGACCACGACTGGCCGCTGCTGTATGATGGAGGACTCTCGCCCTCGTTGCTCGATTCGATCGAGCCGCTATAATGTCTCCCTCTGGATGAGACGTTCTCTCTATCGTATCGCTGCCCACGTTGTTCCTCATATCGTCGATCCGAATGGCCGTCGTACTCGTATGCTCCGTCATGACTCCCCGAACTGTCACTCCGAGTATGTGATAGGGGAAGAGCACCAAAGCCCGTCCTCCCCGTTCGCGGCGCCGTTGCAATGTGCGACATGGCGTCGTTTTCACTTAATGGCCCCTCGTGCTCTTCGAAATCATTGCTGGGGAGACGTCGTGGTGCGTCCCGGCCCGAGTCTCTCGGTCGAAGAGAAAGAACGGAATTCAACCTTCATCGCGGATTGGGGGCCACACACGCATGATATTGTGTTTCTCCATCCTTGGCGGAGCGAGGCCATCGTTGCTACTACTGCACTGCAACGCTGCCATTCATGGGATCGTAGCCTATATGCCGTCGCCGTCGCTCGCTCCAAGTGGCTGGGAAGCCTTGGCAATGTTCAGCTCTGTCTGCTAAAAGCTGGGAATTGCCATGTCATCAGCCCCATATCTGCAGAGCAACCCGGTAAACTTGGTCCGGGACCTGATAAAATAAATTTAGCTGAACTAGCGCCCTGAAGATCGGCGCCATCAACCTGGACGGCGCATGGTTCCTGATGCCACACGGCAATGTACGTCTTAGTCAGATTAAGGATTCGAAACAGTAGAGAGGTCGAGCTGATATGTTCATGGATATCCAACTTCTAATGAATACAACCTTCCCCCTTACCAATGGGCTATTAGGATCCATAGGATAATTTCTCGTTTTCTTGGTTTGGGTATGTTGTGATGAAAAACAGACTAGAACCTCGTCGGATGCGGTCACCAAGTCAACGTCCGCTGGTGGGACATCGTCCAATTGGCAAGACTACCTACCTTATACGTTCTCTCGCAAGAAAAAACAATACGCAGATACAAGATCCTATACTGGACGTGAGCTAACGTAATATATTTGTATATGAGAATAAAAGGCTATGTAGGCGGTCGCCGCCCGAAGACGTACATACGTGTGTCTAAAGCTAGTGAGATGTCTCAACGTGAGATCGCCAAAGTCCGGATCCGCTTAGTGCCGGTCCTAGAACTTACCTAAGAGTAAGACCGCAAAGCCGGAAAGGAATGGCTAGTAGGCTTACTTCTTCCTTGTAATTCCTTGACTCCAATGCTAAACAATGTGCATTTTCTATTATCATTTTTATTTGCTTATTACTCCGAATATAAGTTAAAGCCACCCTTCATTAGGTATATATGAGACCTAGGTGACCAAGCCTTCGAGACGAAGACGTGTGAGGTGGATACCGCACCTTAATTCTGAGGGAAAATAAAAGGATATAGCTTTGCCCAGGGCAAAATGACTTCAAACATCGCATCACCGTTGAGGTCACTATTCCTGACCGAGGGCATTATGAAGCTTGCAGGGGGCTTGGTGTTCATGATCTCGCCTCAAACCCCCCTGTCCGTTGCCGTGGGAGAAAAGGCACCTGCTTCAGCCCTACTACTCACCCGGCTTCTGGGCACCCAGACTTTCACACTGGGTATTTCCATGCTCCTTGCATCCGCGAAAACACCCAAGGCGGCATCGAGCAGAAGGATAGTATACTGGACTGTATTCGCAAGGGACGCCACATTGGTGACTGTGCTCGTGTTGCAGCTTTGGCTAGGGGATAATGCTGATGTGCTGGGTTTCTCGCCGAAGGGACTCCGTGCGTGGCTTGCGGAATTGACGCCTTTTTGTCTGGGTCACTTATGGGTTCTAATGACGAAACCTCATTGGTTTTGATAAGAATAAGCATGCGTCCACCCATAAGATCGGCGAATTTGCGCTATATCGGGGCTTAGGGTCAATATATCTTGCTCGTAAAGCGTCGTACAGCCAGCCACTCGATGAGTCCTTTTACTCCGCTATCACCATGCGGGGGCCCATGCAGCAAACGTGGTGGTTGGGGACATGTTAAGAAAGGGTATATCGTCTATCAACATCAAAAGAAGCTCGCTGCTCATCACATCCAAAATTGTTCTCCTCTCGTAGGACCCCTTCGATGGCTCCAATTGCTCCTAATATCACACCTCACACCCCTCAACCAAGGGCTTTCTCAACGCCAGTGAGGCGCATTCAGGACGAATCCCATGAGACACCCAGATATGATCCCAGCGCAGGGTAAGGTGAGAATCCATCCCCCGTAGATCCAGGCGATCATCCGCCAGTTGAGCGCTCGCCAATCGCCGTTGCAGAGACCGACGCCTACAATAGCGCCAGTGATGCATTGCGTAGTCGAGACAGGGAGCTCTAGAGAATTGCACAGGGTTAGATCATCTATCTTAACAAAAGATACGAGAAGTAATGAACGGCTCGGGCATAGTTCTGGCACTCACTCAGACGGGTGGCGATAATGATGGTGACGGCGCTTCCGAGTTCCATGGAAAATCCTCGAGAAGGCGAGTTCAACGTCAGCCGATTACCTAGGTTGGCCATGATGTGGTATCCGTAGGTCCAGAGACCGATGACGATGCCAACACCACCGAAGGCCAAAATCCACAGAGGTACCTCGGGATTCTTAGGGACCTCTCCCTGTTGCCAAATCTGGTAGATCGTTGTGAAGGGGCCAATGGCGCTGTATAAGGCTCGTAAGTATTCATTCGCGAAGCAGGTAGGAAATGCTGATAGAGATACTCACTTCGACACATCATTAGCGCCGTGGGTAAAAGAAGCCGTGCAGGCAGTCATGATCTGTAGGAAAGAGTACATGAACTCGGCTTTGTTGTCGTAGTGCGCAGCTCGGGCGTGCTTCTCCTCAAGATCGCCGGATAGTATATCCTTCTTTCTCTGCAAATTGACAATATCCTGATCGACACCGTTGAAGAGCGCCTTTTTCAGATACCAGAACAGCATCTCGCTAGAATGCCATGGGAGACCTTCGGGCCTAGGGCCGACCAACGACTTCTTCTCTGGGACCCCGGCAAGCTCGTCCGATGTAGAACCAGAGTGGGATTGCCCCGAAGACTTAACAATAGCGTCGGCGATGTTGGATTCGTTCGCGGTCTCCTTGGCGCCAGCCGCCTCGATATCCTTACGGACCAGCGCGGCCGCGCGTTTCGCTTCGAGTTCCTCCTTCGTGAGATGGCCCTCGTAAAAGTTGCGGATGGCACCCTGGAAGTTTGACGGCGGGGCCGGAACTTCGCCTCGCCTCAGCAAAAGGGGTCCAAGAGGAATATGATACCATCGGAGTTCCCAGTCCTCCTTGACGACCACGCGCCATAACCAGGGCATAAGGAATATGGTAATGACACAGGCCCAACCAATACCGCTAGCGATGATGACGGCTACGAGTTCGTTATCGTTTAAGTTGATGGTATACCCGCCGCCTTTCCACAGCAGGAGCATGACCAAGAGCGACGCAGTAAATCCGAAATAGACGGGAACCAGGGCAAACGCTTTCATGACCGGATTCTTGCGCAACATAACCCCGTACTTTGTGATCAAGAATATGGTAGAAGCGAAGATGGCTGAGAGACCCGGAGCGATGATCCAGGCTAGGAAGACCGAGACCACGCCTTTGTTGATCACATCGGTTCCCGACGTGCCTGGCGGCGCAACCCACGTGATCTTATCGGCGCCCACGGAAGCTATTCCCATCCCGATGACACCACCCATGATTGAGTGCGTCGTGGACACGGGGAGACCGATCCTGGTAGCCAAAGTAAGCCAGACCGAGGAGGCAACGACGGCGCAGACCATCCCGAGCATGAGCACCTCGGCCGACGACTCGTATAACTCGGGGTCAACGATCTTAGTTCGGATTGTATCAGCGACGCGAGCTCCGACGCCGAGAGCGCCCGCAAATTCCATAATGCTGGCCCCGATCATGGCCTGGACGAGAGTCAGCGAGCGGGAGGCGACGGACGTCGCCCACGAATTGGCGACATCGTTGGCTCCTGCGATTTGAGCGAGGTCAGTAACAGCTAGATCGGCGAGTTAGCCTAGGTCGCGTACCGATATTCCAAGCATCCAGGAAAGCAAAGATCACGCCTATCGCGAAGAGGTAGTCATATTGGGCTAGCACCATCTTGATTGGTGATAGATAGGTAAGACTACGAGTATGCCAAATAAGGCACCCTAGAGCTGATGTTGTGTGAGGTTGATGGTTTATCGTCTGGAAGGGGGGACATATTATATATGGCTCGTCTTAGTTCCACTTCAGCTGCATAGATCACAGGCTACGCGTAGCTGAGCTGATCGAGACCGTGATCAGCGTCGGAATAGGGCTAGTTACATCACTCTTGAGGCGACCGTACACATGTGCAAAATCTGCTGTTCCATCGAGCCGTCGACAGCTCCACAATCCTCCCGGGTGGGTGTGTAAACCAGCCTCCAAACTACATCAGCCAATGCGAGGCCGCACGGAGGCAACGTGATGCCCTAGGCAGGGAGTAGGTCGGGGAGGCCAGCGACTTAGCTATGCCCCCGACCGAAAATTTCGAGGAGAGAGAGCGGGTTAGAGTTTCGGTAGGGATCTCTTTCGGAATATCCCACGCGCTTGGCTCTTGGCGGGTTAAACATCATCATATGTGTAAGTGGGTTATAAGTACCCGCCGAGACTCACCACGAGGACTTGGCCGAACGATGTTGAGAAGAGCAACTAGGGATCTTCATAACCAGCACTTGCTATCCGGTTAGGATTTCGCCATCATACCAGTGTAAAGCCCCCGGGTCTCTACTAATGTCATGGTGTACCACTACGCCGGGAGACATAGCTATATTCCCAAATGGATTATGCCAGGACTGAGATTCCAGAACCTTTGAGGCGAGTGGCGGCACATCCATGAGGTTCTATAATGTATCCCCCTCAGTACGGTGTTGATCCATGATAGGTATTGAAATGGTACCTAGAATGTTGAAATATCTTGGATGAGCTTTCCATCTTCATGTGGCTCGGGGTAACATGCTCAGACTCCCACGAACCCGGGTTTGCGAGGCTATGGGTAGCCACCTGTAATCGCAGGTTTCGGAGAGTTGGGGATCTCATTTCGATGCAGCCAGTCTCGAGTGTCCGTCGAACGCATCTTCCCTCGTATAGTGTAGTCATGGCTTACCCTTTCGAGTTCGAACGGCGACGCCCAGCTATCCGGCACCACTTCCCTCGGGCTTTCCTCGATTTTCTGCTCCTCGACGTCTAGCCCGTAGGAAAACAGCCTGGTGTGTTCGAGAAAGCCAGAAAGTCAAATTCGGCCAAGAATAACTCTGTCCTTGGCCGGTGCCTTGGCAGGTCTTTATACTTGATGAAGTGCAAAGGCTTGTTAGCTTGAGGCTCTTGGCGGAGCCGCTAGCTATGCCTTGGCCGCATGCCGAGCCGAGTATATCGGTGATGGTTCTACCCTATGATATCGCTCGTTCGTTACACGTGGGATTTTGAGATGATATAAAGGGATTCTTTCGATAGAGCGGGCCGTGATATTCACCTTCGACTACCCACATACGACTCCCTTGTGGGTAATACGTATCATATCCCGCGAATTCCTATCACGTAGGAATCACAAAATAAGAAGAGCTCATACTCGGCGTAATAGATATATGAATCGCTCAAAAACCTCCGTGATCAATTTCCAACATTATGAATATAGATAGTGCCAAAGGCTAGTACCCCATAGACGCGTTGTCTTTGCGATTATGTCGACCTGAATTGACCAGGCCCCTCGATCGTCACAAATGGAATAACCCAATATACAGTTTAATATCCCCTAGTTTGGCTCCTCTGAGTAACATTTCGAATCCATCTCTCCGTATCTAAAATGCGTTTGATATTATAAAATGCGATGAAGTAGGCCTTAGTGCTAGCGAACGCGAGAATGCGATTGCCCCTCAAAATGACGGCACTTACAAGACCTCGGGACCCCAAAGATGAAGATGGCCGTCTCCGTGCCTAGTAATGAGGCGTTCGACCAGCCTGCGATCTTTTAAATGATTTGTGCGACAACGAGATCTAGATAGAATACAAAATACCTAAGCAGCCAACTAGTAAATGTCCCCGCCATACGGCCAGCCATATCAAAGGGGGGACGATTTCGTTGTTGCGCGAGCTATCTTGCCAATGAGAACAAATGGACATACATCTTAATGTCCAAAACGTGGCGGCAATTAAGTATTCGTCAAGGTCAATAGAAATGCGAGGATGACATCAAATATTACTGTGAAAGAGAAAATGTTCTATGTGAAGGAAGCACGAAATTTATGCAGTGTAATGTATCCCTCAACAGTCCCCGATTACTACACATTCCTTTAATTAATACGTAGTGCCTAGAGGGCGCGTCGAGGCGAAGCCAGTGGTAGCACCGTCTTGTCTTATCCATTAGGTAGAGTTATATAAAGTATGATCATCGAGATCGTTGAACGTGGGAGCTCTGACGCGACAGGTCGGTGACATAGGTAGGTTCAATAGCGATCCTATAGGCAGGTAAGAACACCAGTACCTTAGGCATATAAATAGGTAGGTACTCGAGAAGGTTCGTGAGTAGGAGCAACAATTCTCAGCTTCTTCGAACTCGAAACTCAACTATCCGCGTCGGGGATTGTGGTCATTGCGAACCCAAATTTCACTATGACGGTCTATATTTGCGAAAATAAATCCGTGCGCAAGCACTCCAGCTTTCTAAGAAACCTCCCTACAAGCGTTAGGAGCCCTCTTGTTGTGCTGTGGCTACTCACAGAGTCTGACTTGGAAACTTTCATCGGCCCAACCACCGCCTTCGGGATATGTAGCGCGTTATTGGGACCACTGCTAGCAACCCTCTCGCCAGGCTCACCGGCGAAACCCAGAATTTCGGGCGTTCTAGCACGTCTCCCGCTAGTCATCTTATTCAACTGGTCAAACCTACTCGTCCTCGACCTCGTTAACCAGCGCCTGCCGGATCCTGCTCGCGATGACGCCGTTAATAAGTCACGGCGGCGGCGACCCGTTGCCAGGGGTCCGATTACGCCGGAGCAGATCCGGAGCACCGCAATCTATACGATCCCCCTCGTGATAGCTCTCAACCACTTCCTCTTGGATGTTGGCGTTGAAAGTATTATTATTAGTGTCCTGGGATGGCTATATAACGACCTCTGGGTCGGCCACCAAGATTTTGTTGCGCGGAATTCCATCCTCGCTGCCGGGTTCTGGATGTTTAACATAGGGTCTGTCAGGGTTGCAGCCGGAATAAGCGTCACTCGTAACGGCGGCATCCCGTCTTCAGGTCTCGCTACTAGGGGCTTAATTTGGGTATCCCTTATTAGCCTAATCATCTTTACTACCGGTAAGAAGCACCCTAAGCACCTAATCTCTTCCTTCTCTTGGTGCTTCTATCGGTTCCGTCCTCGTTTCTAGCAACCCACAGTCTCAAGCATGTACCAAAAGTCACTTAAAAAAGCTGTCTTCCCTAGACCGCCAATGGATAAACGCTAATTTTAAGTCTTGTAGTGAAGATACGGGGCTTAAAAGACCAGGAGGGTGGCAGAGTCAGAAGCCGCCGTTCTGCGCCGATAGTCTTTGGAGACGGGGCGGCGCGTTGGATGATTGCGGTGCCCACGGCTTTCTCGTCGTGCTTCTGCGCTTGGTACTGGAGCCTGGAATCCGTGTCGGGGATCTTGCAAATTGTCCTAGGCGGTGTTGTTACGGCCCGCTGTCTGACACTTTCCGGATTCAAGTCCGATAAGACAGCGCGGAGGGTGGGGCGTCTCTGGATGGCAATGTTATATACATTGCTCTTAAGTGCCAAATATCGTCGAGTTATGTGGTAGATACGGATATTAGGGGTGTGTCCAAGGTCTGCTGCCTCGTTACGGCCGTTCTCGAGGCAGTTCAGGGCTGAAGGCTAAGCTTGCTGGGTTTCAACAACCAAGCGTTGGCTTCGATAGGGTTGCTTGAAATATCAGACTCCTGCAGGTATAGATAGAATTAGGCTATTGGCTGTCCCGTTGAGAGTAGGGCCGGACTACAGTTGCCTCTCGCATAATGTGAGTCTCTCCCTGATATACCGGCATTGTAAAGAATTCTACCAAAGCATTCTGGGATAGGGGGTATTTGAGAGGAAGAGAAGGATAATACGAACTTAGTCAACTTCCCATTGGATGGGTGCAAATAACTACCTGATATTCCACAAGTTAGGTACATTCTAGTTTATAGTAAGAGATGTAAGGTTGCGTTGTGTAAAGTTGAAGAATAGAAATTGTATTCTAATTTCGTGAAATCCCTTGATGCATACAACTCTTTGGATATAATAAAAACTTCTCGGGCCGTCGTTTAGGCGTTTGATACGTTCTCCCTGAACGTAGAGACCTACCTGTGTACTGAGCCGAAGCATAAGGGATAGCATGGCTTTAATGAAGTATTGTATAATTTGAATAATCTGGGGAGGATGAGAAGCCAAGGGGGGTGATGCTGTTGCAGATCCATAAGAGATATGACGGGGAATTGAAAGCTCGTGGTTTTATAATCAGATTGCTGCTCTTTTGGATACACGTTTGCCCTTTGCACCCCTCTCTCCTTTCTCCTTTGCCTTCTTGTCCTCTATCTGGTATCGTAATCAAACGTCAACCTTGCTCTACGAACCACCAGGCCCACCAAGTAGGGCGAATCTTCGCACGATTCCGGGACCATATTCTTGATACTATACAAAATTAGTCCTTTCGTAAGTAACGAATGATGTGTAAGGGGAGAACTTACCTCAGCCTTGGTATGGCAGTACGATCGGAACTCAGGAGTCTGCCCCAACAAGCTGCCGCCGAACCACGGCCCGTGCCGTTGTCGCTTGTGCGTGATGACTTGCACCTCCAAGCCACCGCTCTTCGCTCCCCCGCTGCGGACTTCGCTAGCTCGGATCCTAGCATCGACTAGATGCTTGATATCCCGCTGTAATCTTCGCCCGAAGTCCTTATATAACGTGCTACCACCCGACAACACAATGTTCTTGTATAATCCTCGCCGGACGTCGATCGGACTGGACTGAATAACGCCGTCGACGACGACGGGGAGGGGCGTGAGGAAGTCGGAGGAGTAGATCTCCGGGTTGAAGAATATTTCGGGGGCAAGGAACCGTTCGTATCCTACGTCAACGGTGACTTGGCGGCCGCCCGGCTGCGTGACCACATGCTTTGCGAATCGACTGCGATCTCGGTCGAACTTGGCAAACTCCTTAACGATGTCGGGACATACGTAGCAGTACTCTTCCTTGATCTCCTGGGCCGTCTTCAACGAGCTATCGGGCTCTCCCCGGTCACGTAACAAGGACTGGACGAAGTAGGTGATGTCTCGGCCGGCGATCGGGATGGACTTGATCGACGAACCGATTACGTAGCCCTCAGCAACGGGAATGACGTGCGTGACGCCGTCACCCGAGTCGATGACGGTGCCCGTTAGGGAACGGTCCGAAACTTTGGCGGACGTCCAAGAGGCCGCAAGGGCGAGGACCGCTTGTACCGCGATGTAGAGGCCGGCGCAGTTGAACGACTCGAAGAAGATCTCAGCCGTGTTTTCTCGGTTTTCGGGAGGGTTCAGGGGCTGCCATGTGTCAGTGATTTGTTTATTCGGAGTTGCTAGAATTGATGGCGGGTCCGTACGGGCTCGGTCAGGAGGAAATAGTGATCTTCGGGCTCGACTCGAAGATATTTAAAGATGGAGTTCGACCAGAACCTTTCCATATGGTCCTAGTATTGCAATGTTAATATCGGCCTTCACGGTGGGTTATTCGGAGCCAATACCCAGTTCTCTATTTGACCGTGTCGGATCGGGTAGTGTAACCCATAGCCTACGCCAACTGTCAATATATGGGCTGAATCGTATATATCCGACTGTTACCAACTAACCCTGTCCGGCCGCAGCGGTGATCGCCTCGTCGCCAATGAAGAAGTCTAAGTCCTCCGTGCCTCGTTTCGTCGACAGATGACCCGTGGGACCGGCGCCTCCCGTCAGGAAAGACGGTTTATTTGCCACGGCAGGTCGGCCCGACCCAGTTCCCCCGCTGCCTCCTGCTGCGCCCTTCGTGGCTATTGCTGTCGGGAAAACGAACGAGGGAGAGTCGTTGCCGGCGAAACCTGTCGTCACGAAGAAGCGGTGGGTTAGACGGATTACAACCAGCAGAGCATAGGGCGGTGTATGTAGGATCAAGGCATGAATATCCGCTTACCAAGCTTCGAAAATCCCGTGCCGCTGTTTTCGGGCAAGTTAGCATCGATTCTCCCCTATTTCGAAGGCTACGAAGCATATAGGGATAGCTATTAGTTGCGGGGTTGAGGAAGACGTACTTGTCCATGACAACGGCAGGGGTTTGGTTGGCCATTTTGTATGGATGGGAGCTACTCGAGCCTCCTGGAATCTCAATTCAGGGCCGGCACAGGAGAACAGAAGGAAAAGAGTAGTCGTGGTGGTGAGAAGACGACCCGCGGGGTAGCTTGTTGAACTTAGTTGGCGATGATGCGGCCTGGAAAGTCGAAATTACGTGCCTATCGTGAGGTTTAGGTACCCGGGAGCAAATTGTGGCTGTGCGCGCTAACCCGGCCACCGGCGGGGCGGCAGCTATACTGAATCCACCTTGACGGGGCTGGCGTGGCGTCAGGGGGGCAGCTTCAAGTGCCCGGGTACCTGATATCTGCCTAGGTACCTAGGTACCTACCTACATGTGGGTATGTACTACAATGTATGCCACGCCGCTTAGACAGCTTCAAATATCCATCTTCCACATCTTTACGTATTTTAATCATTCATCATTTCTTCCCCAGCTAGGTTTAAGCGTATCCTTTGTAAATAACTGGTACTCTTATATTGATATATACTAATATGCTCTAAGCTCAATTTCCCTCTTCGGATGAAATATTTCTATGGTTTCTAATGCTTTATTTTACTCCCATTTCAAATCCGAGCATTGGGTATATGCTGTGAGAGGTTTACGTTCCCCTAATGTGGAACCTGCCTAACCTACATGTATATTCATACCTCATCGACTCGGGTCTGGGAAAGTGCTTTAAGCCGAGACGAGCCCATGCTTAATTGAGTTCAGGGCAAGAGTAAAATCTATATACTTTAAGCTACCTATCAGATATAGCGTCATATTCCGATGTCCCAGAAGCAAGAGCAGCTTCCATCATACCGCTTGCCTCATGTATTGTACAGTACCTTACATAAGCCACCCGCGTCAATGCCTATCTCACTCCCTCACTACCTCACAGGTACCGACGGTGGGCCATTTGACCTAAACCGCCAAACCGCCAAAACTCATGGTCTCATAGTTTGATTACATAATAGGCCCGCACTATACGTTATATTGTATTTTTAAACGCTAAGTTTATTATAATTATAAGGTATTTTAAGGTATTTAATATATTATTTTATAATAAAATTATTATAATAAATTAATAAATTAATAAATTTAATTAAATAATTTATCGTTAATTAAAATAAATAATTTTAAATTTATTAAATATATAATTATATATATGTAAATTTTTACGATAATAAATAATTTATAAAATAATATAATAATAAAAATTAAATATAAAAATAATTTTTTATATTATATATTATATTTTATATTTATATGCGTTTAAAAAATAAAATAGATATATTTTAATTAAAAATAAATGTAAAATTATAAAAAAAAAAATATAAACATTTATAATTAAAAAATAAAAAATATTTAAAAGGATAAAGTTAATTAAAAAATAAATTAATAAATTTACGAAATAAATTTATTAATTATTTTTTATTTAATTACTTTAATTATTATATTTAAAAATAAGTTTATTTTCGTTATAAAAATAAAAATTTATTTTCGATATAAAAAATATCGAAATTTAAATTAATTTTACGAATATTTATTTTCGTAATTTTTTATTTTATAATATTTTAATTATTATTTTTTATATTAAAAATAAATAAAAATAATTTTAATTTTAAATTTTTTCGAATATTTTCGTTAATATTGTCGTTTAATTAATTAATATATTATATAAATCGAAGTCGTTTAAATAATAAATTAATTAAAATATTTTTATTATTATTTTTTAAAATATATAAATTATATAAATTATTTTAATAAAATTTATAAAATTTAATATTAAACGAATTAATAAAACGTACGTTGTCGTTAATTTATTTCGTATAATTTAAATTTTTACGATTAATATTTTTTTCGAATATAATTCGAAAATATTTTCCGTTATTTTACGACGTAATAAAAAATTCGATTTATAGTTTAAAAAATTTATTTTTTATATTTTTTTATATAAAATTTCGTTTATATTTATCGATAAATTTCGATAAAAAAATAAAAAATTTAACGTTTTTAACGTTACGAAAAAATAATAACGTAACGTTAAAAAATAAAAATTAAACGAATTAAATAAAAAAATATTTTATAAAAACGTATTAAAAAAATAATATATATTATTATATTAATTTATTATTTATAAAACGGTATTATATACTTTATTAAAATAATGTAATATATATATTCGTAATTTAAATATATTTTTTATTTTAAATTTCGATTTTAAAATTAAAAATAAATTATTATAGTTAAAAAATCGATAAATATTATAACGAAATAAAATAAAGTTATAAATTTCGTATAAAATGTTATTTTTTTCGATTATAATTATGTTTTTTACGTATTTTTATATATTATTTATTATAAATTACTTTTTAATATTAAACGAAATTATATAAATATAGTTAAATTTAATTATATTTTTAATAATATAATAAAATTTAATATAAATTTTATAAGTTAAAATAATAATTAAAAATATAAATAAAAATTTTTAATTATTTATAACGTAATTAAATATAAAAACGACATTTAAAATAAAATAATTATTTATATTTAATTAATAAAATATTTCGATTCGTAACGTACGTTACGATTATAAAATAAATTTTATTTTATTTTTAAAAAATATTTATTTTTCGAAATTTAAAACGATAAAATATTTTTAACTTATAAATAAAATTATTAATTAATTTTAATTATATTATAATTTATAAAAATATAATTTATTATTTAATTATTTAAATATATAAAAGTAATATTATTTATTATTATTTAAAATTAAAAGGATATTATCGTCGAATATTTTTATACGAAAGTTACGATTAAATAATATAAATATCGAAAGAAAAAAATTATTATCGTTTTTATTTTTACGATTATTTCTTTTTTTATTTTCGTATTAAACATTTTTAATAATAATATAATATACGTAATATATTATTATATAATATAATCTTTTATTATCGAATATATATAAGTTAAATAATAAATAAAAATTAATAAAATATTTTAAATAATAAATATCGAAAATTCGAAAAAAATATTCGTTACTTTTATATAATGAAATTTTAAATAATTTAAAATATCGAAACGTTATATTAAAAATATACGAAATTTTCGAATTTAACGAAAAAAATTTAATAATTTATAATATTAATTTTTTATTATAATTTAATATTATTAATAAAAAAATAAAATTAAAAATATGGAAATAAAAACGTTATTTAATGTTTACGGCTTATATAATACGAATATATAAAAGGAATATAAATATATAATTTATAAATAATTTACGAAAAAATATATATAATTTATACTTCGATATTAATTTCGTTAAATATTTAAATAATGTTTTTATATATTATTTACGTAGATATTTTTTTTTTTATCGTATATTAATATAAAGTTTTAAACTTCGTTAACTTTAATAATTCGATCGTTTATATAATTTAAATTATTCGAAATAATATTTATTTTTATTTATTATTTCGATTATTTTAAAATATATTAATTATTTTTAAAATTTCCCGTATTAAATAGCGACGATATCGATTATAATTTAAATTATTATATTTATTATATTTTAATCGATAACGTTTAAATTATTAAAAACGACACGAATTATTTTTATTTTAATTTTTTTAATTAATTTAATAATTCGCAATTTATATAATTAATTAATAATATTTTACGTAACGAAAAATATTAATTTTATATTTTTCGATTTTTTAAAAATTTTATAAATATATTATAATTAAATTATTCGATTTAATATTAATTAATTATTAAACATTTTATTTTATAACTTTTAATTTCGACTATTAATTATTTTTTTATAATAATTTACTTTTATTTTAATATAATTTCGATATTTTACGCGTTTTTAACGATAAAATTAAATATTTAAAAATTAAAAAACGGAAATATACGATATTTTATAATAAATATTATTAAATTACATAATCGTATTACGGTTACGAATAAATTTATATAATTTTTAAAAAATAAAAATCTTAGTTTTTTTATAATAAAATAAATATTTATAATTAAAAAACTTTTTTATTTATAAACGATATTAAAAATATTTTTTTTTTACGTATTAATATTTATAAAATATTTAATCGAAAAAAGTTTATATCGATATTTAAATTAAAAAATAATAATTATATATTAATTTTTTATATATTTTATTTGTTTCGATCGTTATATAAATAAAAAACTTTATTTTATAATAAAAAATTTTATTAATTTTACGAAATAAATCTTAAATATTTATTTATTCGATTTACGTAAATAATTTTTAATAATATAATTATATAATTTTTCGAAATTTTGAAAGTAAATCGATTTATTTTTTTCGTTTTCGAAAATATTATTAATAATAATATTACGATATTTTTTAAAAATATAACAATATTATTTATTTCGTAAATATTTTAACTATTTAAAAATAAATCATTTATTTCGAATAAATATTTTCGCTTTTAAACTTATAATAATAATAATAATAATAATTTTAACGATTATAAAAATAAATTATATTAATATTATTTCGTTAATAAAAAAATTATAATATATTAAAACGATAAAAATAATAATTTATTTAACGATAATAATAACGAATTTAAAAAAAATCGTTTTACGATTAAAAATAAAATATTTTAATTATTTAAATCGATTAATAATTATAGTTATATAATTTTATATTAAAGAATTTACCGTAACGATAATAATAATAAATATATTTTTATTAAATACCTCGTCGCTTTAAATAATAAAAACTTAAAATATACACTTTAAAAAAATATATAAATATCGATTAATATAAAATTAATTAATTATACTTTTATATAAATAAATATAATAAATATAACTTTTTTTCGTAATTTTTACACTAAATAATTACTTAGTATTTTCCTTTCGATTTATTAATTAATAACTTTTTATTATTTAATATTAATTAATATTTAATTAATAAATTAAATATAAATAATAAAATCTTTATTAAAAAAAAATTTACGAATTTAAAAAAATTTAAGATATAAAAAAACCGTTTATTTCATTATAATTTAATCCGAAAAAACATTAAAATTCGATTAAACGAATAAATTTTAATAAAAAAAAACAATTAATCATTAAACCACCTTTAAAAACTCGAGGCGTTTTACGTTAATAGTTTTTAAAAATATAAAATTAACCGTATTACTTTAAAAATCTCGAGGCGTAATGTATCATATATAATATATTAGGTAATATTCGTATATAATATATAAAAAAACGTTAATAAATTCGCATCTACCACACATAAAAAACCCTACTATTATATTTAATTAATTACTCGAAGCGTTTTACGTTAATAATAATTAATCGAATATAAAAACGATTATTTTAACTTTTATAAATCTTTATTTTCGATTAATTAAACCCGAAGCGTATATACGTTAACGATTCGACTATTTACGAAAAAACCTTTAAATTAATTTACTTATTATTTTTTTTTATTTTATTTTATTCCTTTTATATCGATTACCGTCATTAAATAATTATAATTAAAAATTTTCTTCTTATATAAATAAAAAAAAACTTTTTTATTTTCGACGAAATATTATAACACTAAACTTATTAATTAACTAAAATTTACTTATATAATATCGAAAATAAATAAAATTTAAAAAGATTTTATTAATTTAAATTATATAAATTTAAATTTTAAAAAATTTAACTTCGATAAAATAAAATTAAAAACTTTAAACATTTACTTCGCGAAATATTTTTAAATATATAATAATAATTTTTTTAACATTCGATTATAACGACGATTTAAAAAAAACTTCGACAATTAAAACAAAAAATAATTTTAATATATAATCAAATAATTACGTATTAAAAAAATCGATCATTTATAAAAACATAATATATATATTAAAAACGTTTGTATTTACGTTAAAAAATTAACGAAAATAATTAAAATTATTAAATTTTTACCATTTTTAAAAAATATCGTTAAAAAAATAATTAAAAAATAATTTAACGAATTTATTAATAAAAATAACCTTATTTTTTTACGAAAATTTTAATAAAAATATACCTTTTTAATCGATTAAAAACCTTTAAATTAATCGTAATTAAAGTAATTAATAACCCTTAAAATTATCGTAATAATATTTATAACATTTAACGATACGAAAAATATTATAATATAACTATTAAAATAACCTTAAAACTTTATAATATAACAATTAATTTAATAATAACTCGATTAATAATAACTTATTATTTTTACTATTTTTTAATAATAAATCGATTAATAATATTATATTATTTTTTAATAATAATCGATATAATAATTAATACCGTAATAGTTATAATATTAACTCGATTAATAACGTTACATTTTCTTATAATAATAACGAAACTTATAACCGTTATATCGTTTATAATTAATTTAATAAATATATTAATATTCGATAAACTTTAATTTGTTACGTACTTTTATTAACTTCGTTAAAATATATAATAACGACGATTATAAATTCGAAGGTAATAAATACGATATTATAAACGAAAAAATTAAAATTTTTAAAAATTTATATTATAAAATTAAAGTTAAAAAATATATATACGTTAATATATATTTAACGATATTAAAAAAACAAGCATAATAATATTATTATAATTAATTAATTGATATAAATTATACCTTTTAAAATATAATTAAATATACGAAAATATATTTTCATCTACTAAAAAATTAATAAATGTATATAATTAAATAACATTAAACGATAATATTTTTAATTATAAAAAAAAACTTTAATAAAAATTTACCCGTTTAAATAAAATTATTAATCGAAAAAATTTAACGTATTTAAAAAAAATTAATAATTAATTACGTAACCGATTATAATCTTAAAAAAAATATCGTAATTATCGTATAAAAATATTTTATTTTTTACGTTATAATTTTTCGATAATTAAATACATTCGATAATATTTATTTAAATTTTCGAGTTATCGTCGATATAATATATCGTATTAAACTATATAATATAAATTATAATTAAAAAACACTGAATTAATATTAAATTAATCGAATTTATCGTAATAATAAAAATTAATTTTAATTACGTAACGAAACTTTATAATATATTAAAAAACCATAACGTTAAAAAAAATATTTTATATATAATAAAACGAAATATTAATTTATAAAATACTTTATTTTAAAACGATAAAATAAACGTATAAATTAACGACGTTACGTATAAAAGTAAAACCTCGATTTTAAAAATATTAATAAAAATTATAACTAATTTTTATTTAATTACAAAAAAATCGACATATAAAAAAATAACGATAACAATAATAAATAAAATTACGATATTTAATATATTTAAAAAAATAATAAAAATAATAAAAAACCATCGATCGTTACCTTAAATTATTACTTTATTATTTATAACGAAATTAACGATTAAAACGTAATAAATATATTCGTAAATTAAACGGCGTTTTACGTAATAATCGTAACCGACGTTTTTAACTTTACGATTTATAATATTTTATATAATATTATAATCTACTTTAATAATCGATATATTAATATATTTTAAAATATTATATTAAATATAAAAATAACCGAAATTTTATTTAATAATAAACCTTAATTTAAAACTTTATAATAATTATATTTATATATACTTTTAAATATCGAAATAATAAAACGTTATATTATTCGATTTAACGATAATATAAAATAACGAAATCTAAATATTATTTACGTATTTATACCGTTTAAATTTATTACGTTTTAAATTATATCATTAAATACACCGTTTTTATTATATTTTAAAAATATAAACCGTTTTAATATATATTTTAACAATATTAAAAACGTACTTACACATAAAAATAAAAAATACCCTATCGTTCGTAAATAAAAACATTTATAATTTTTACTTAATAATTGTAATTTTATAATTATTTATTACCACTTTATAAAAATCGAACTTCGTTAAATTCATCGATAATTTGATTATTTTATAATAAATAAATTATATCGTTTATTTATTAAAATAAATTATAATAATTTCGATAAAATTTTAATCGATAAAATTAATAAGTATTATTATTAATATTAAATATATAATAACTAATTAAAACGATTTAAATTTATTATTAAAAATAACGCCGATTTTAATTATAATATATTCGTTGATATAATATATATTAATACGAAATTAATATTTTATACCATTAATTAAATTACGATATATTAAATTACGAAATTTTTAAAAAATATAATAATAAAATATATTTAAAATATATTATAAATAATATAAATTAATACTTACTTAAATCTACTCGACGATATTATTTACGATATCGAAAAAAACTTTATTATTAACGAATTTACGATTAATATTAAAGCTTTAAACATTATAATTAAAAAAATACCCGTTAAATCTTATAATTCGATAAATAAATTAAAACGATATTATAAATTATTATAATAAATTTTTAAAATTATATTTAAAAACTTATTTAACGTAAAACTCGAATATATATTATAAATAACCGTAAAAATTATTAATAATATCGTAAAACTTAACGAATTAATACCTACGTTATTAATATTTAACGCGTATCCACGATTAATCGATAATTTACCTATAACATTATCCTTAAAAATTAAAAAAACGACGATTAAAAAAATTATAATTAAAATAAATAAAATTAAAACGAAACGATAAATAATCGATACTTTTAATATAAAAAATAATTCGAATATATTCGATATATTAAATTTATTATTATAATTAAAAATATATATTTACCGCGAAAAAAATAATTAAAAAAACTTATATACGTTAATCGTTAAAAACGATAAAATATATACCGTTAAAATAAATAATAAATCCGTTAACTTTTATATAATAATCGTTAAATCGTATAATCGTAACATAATAATCAACGTATTAAAATTTACTTCAATCGTAAAACTCGATTTTAATCCCAATTAATAAAAAAACAACGATAATAAAATATACGTATTACCGAAAAACTCATTTAAAACTTAAAAATGAAAACGTAAAAAATTACCCGATAATAAAAATAAATTAAAAATTACCGTTACTTATATAATTACGAAAAAACGTAAAAATTAACTTTTAGTCGTTTAATTACGTAAAAAAAAGAAGATTATAACCTTTAAAAAACTTTTTAAAAAATTAAATACGAAAAAAATTAAAAAATTTATCGATAAAAATATATTTTCGTTTAAAAAATACGATTTCGTTAAGTTTTACGATATTTAATTATTTAACTTTTATATTATTCGAAAAATTAAAAAAAAAAACACCTTATACTTTTTCGAAAAATTTAAACTTATTATTTAAAATTATAATAACGAAGGTAAAAAAATAATATTAACATAATTATCGATTATATAACGATTAAATTAATAAATAATTATAATATTTACACCTACTTTTATAAAAAAAAGAATAAAAGTTTAATTACGTAATATTATATAAATTTATATATAATTAAAATTAAAGTTAAATCGTATCGTTTTAATTTAATTACTTTTTACCTTTATACTTAAATACTTTTTTAATATAATTATAATAATCGTAAAACTTTTATATAATATAATAAAAATTAACACATATTAATAAATTATATATTTTAAACATTATAAAAAAAAGTTTTAAATAATTATATCTACGTATAATTTATATTTATTAATATTAAAACCGATCGATTGTTTCGAATTAATGGGTATATAAATTAATAATACCCTCGAATTATTCGATAAAATGTTCGATTAAATGGAAAATTAAAAACGAAAAAAAATAAAATTTTTAACTAAACTAAAAAAATATCTAATTATAAATTACCCGATTATTTTTAACGAATATATTATCACTATAAAAATTAACGAAATAATCTACTTACGTTAAAAAAATTAAAAAAAAAAAATTACCCCTATTAAAACCAATATTAACGATATAATACATTAATACATATAATAACGTACCCGTAAAATATATATCGCATTAATTTATTAACTTAAAACTACGTATAATATATTCGAAACAATTTAATATTATAAACTTAAAATTATCGAAATTACGAAACTTAATAAACGATTTAATTAATAAAAAGTAAATATCGATCGAAAATTACGATTCGTACCTTTAAATTTAAAAATTATTAAATTATTTGTTTTCGTCGATAAATTATTTACGAATAATAAAAATTTAAATTTTTAAATCGAATATATTATATTTATCGTAAATAAAACACTTTCGAAATCATTTTTTAATATTAAAAATAATATTATTCATTAAAATTCGATTAAATTAAAACGCGTTACACGAAACGTTCTAACAAATAAAATTTACGCTATAATATATAACGTAAATATAATAATAATTTTTAAAACAACAATTTCGTTAATTAATAAAAAATTAAATCATTTAAATCTCCTTATTATTATTTATATTAATTTTTATTTACTTTATAAATATTTAATTAAACTAAACATTATAAAAAAAAAAAAGTTTATAATCGATATTATATTATTTCGACAATCGTACGAAAAACGAAAAATAATAAAAATTAAATAAATTTATAAAAAAAACAACCCTATCGACGTTATAACGAAAAATAATATTAATAAAACGTTAAAAACGTTTATTAATACAAATAATATTACAATAAAATTACAAAAATAAATAAAAAAATAAAAAAAAAAAAATTTACTATTATTAATAATTAAAAAAAAAAAGAAAATTACGAAAAAAAAAAATTACTAATATAATTATATAACTTTATATTAAAAAATCCACCGTAGCGACAATAACGATAAATATACTTTTATTAAATACCTCGTTACCTTAAACAACGAAAACTTAAAATATACACTTTAAAAAAATATATAAATATCGATTAATATAAAACTAATTAATTACACTTTTATATAAACAAACATAATAAATATAACCTTTTTTCGTAACTTTTACATTAAATAATCGCTTAATATTTTCCCTTCGATTTACTAATTAATAACCTTTTATCATTTAATAATAACGCTTTAAATAATAATATATATAATAATATAAATAATAAAAATAACGTTAAATTAAATGTTTATAATATAAATTCGAAATAAATTATTTTTTTTAAATATATAAAATAATATTAATATAATATTAATAAAAAAAATAAATATAATAACGATAATTATAATAATTTTTTAATATATATTACGATTCGATACGATAATTTATTTTTATTAAATAATTAACATCGAAATTTCGAATAATTTTATTATCGTTAACGTTTTTATATATTTTTTTTTTTTTTTTTTTTTTTTATAATATTAATAAAATTTTATTTTAACCTTTAATATTACGTATCGTATTAATAAATATATATAATATATTTAAATTTTACTTCGTTTATTTTTATTTTTATAAATAATTTTAATGTTAAATAACGTTTTATAATAATTTATTTTTTAAATAATTTTTAAAAATAATTTATATATTAAATATTATTTAATTAATTTTACGGTTTATTATAAATGTTTATTACGATATTATATAATTATTTAACGTTATTTATTAATTAATAGTAAAATACGAAACGGTTTCGTTATTTATTACGTATATATAAAATTACGATTTAAAAAATCGTAATTATTTAACGGAATTAAATAATTAATAATAAAAGAAAAAATATTTATAAACTATAATTTATTTATTTTTTATTTTTTTTATTAAATTAAAATAAAATAAAATAATAATTATTTATAAATATTAATAATTTAATAAAAAAAAATTTTAATAAAAGTCGATTATTTTAAATATTATATATATTTATTTTAAATTACGGCGCGTATTTATTTTTATATAATTATATTTTTTATCGAATAACTTTTAATTCGTTAATATTTTATTATAATTAATTCGAATTATATTTAATTTTATTTAATTTACTTTAATATTAAACTATTTCCTTACGAAATATTTCGTTTAATATTAATAATAATTATTTACTTTCAATAATATAATATTTTAAATAATTTCTTAAAGTATAATAATTTTTTTTATATAAATTTAACGAATTATATTAAATAAAACTTAAAAAATATCGTATAAATTATTTATTATAAAATTATTACGTTTTTAAAGTTAAAAAATTATCGAAATTATATTTTTTTAACGGTTTTTATAATTTTTATATTAATTACATTAAATCGAAATTCGTTTTATTAATTATATTTATAACGAAGTTAATTATATCGTTATTTATATTAAATTATATATAATAAACGTAGTTAATTTTTCGATAATTTTTTTTCGATGTAAATATAATACGATAATTATTTTATTATTCGATAAATTTAATATATTTTCGTTTTAAAATATCGCCGTAAATAATAGAAAACGTTATTTAATTAACGGTATTATCGTAATCGAATATATTATTATTTATTAAAAATTTAAAATATATTTATAAATATTAAATTAATTTTCGTATTAAAATTATTAAAATATTTTATAAAAATTTATAATTTAATATTTTATTACGTTTTTAAATAATTATATTTATTATTATTCGATTTTTTTATTTTATTTATTAAAACTTTATTTATAAAATTCGAAAATTTAATAACTTTATTATTAAATTATTTCGTTTTTATTCGAATTAATTATAATTAAAATTTTAATTTAATTATAAAAAAAAATATTAATTTAATACGTTTATAAATAAAAAAATAAATTTATTAACGTTATATTATAATATTATATAAAAATATATATTAATATTAATATAAATTTTAAATTCGATAAAATAAAACTTTTAATATTTATTTATAAACTATATATAATTAAAGTTTAAAATCGTAAATATTTATTTTTTTACCGTTTTTTTAAATCGTTTTTTTTCGAAATATTATTATACGACTTTTAAATATTATTTTTTATAAATATTATAAATTAAATTATAAATAATATTTAATTTTAAATATTTTCGAATAATTTTTTAAATTTAATTTTTATTTAATTTTTCGAATAGATTCGATATTTATTAATAATTATTAAAAAACTTATATAATCGATTTTTAATATATTATTATTCGTTTAAATCGTTAATTTTTCGAATTATATTATTTTTAAAACAAATTTAAATTAAAAGTAATAAGTTAATTTTAATACCTTAAATATATTATAAATAATTTAAAATTTTTTTATTACGTATATTTCGATAATATATAAATTTGCGTATATATTTTATGAATTTTTTAATATAAATAATTTATTCGTAATAAAAATGTTTTTATTATTATAATTTTCGTTCGAAAAATCGTAACGATACGTTAATTTTAAGTCGTTTTTTTCTTAAATATTCGATAATTTAAAAATATAATAATTTTATTTAAAAAAATCGAAATATTTTTATTTTAATATTATTAATATTATATTTTTTTTAATAAATATTTTATTCGAATAAATATTATTAAAATATTCGATGGTTAATTTTAAAATTATATTCGTTTCGAAATTTATAAAAAATTTATATTTATAAAATTTTATTATTTAAATATTAATTAATAATTAAATTTTTATATAATTTTAAATTTATTTTAAGTTATAATATATTAATTTTATTAATTTAAATATATAACCATCGAAAAAAAATAAAAATAAATAAAGAAAATAATTATAATAAAAAATTATAAATTAAAATATAAAATTTTTACGTTATATAATGTTTAATTTTTAAGGAATTAAAGTAAAAACGGTGCGAGTAATTTTTTAAGGGTATATTAAAAAATGTATTATAAAAAAACACACGAAGCTTTTATTTATTTATAAAAAAAAGCTCCTTTTTTATAAGCGTTATTAATTAAATAATACGTAGAATTGTGGGTTAATGTAAAATTTAAAAATGTATACTTTTAATACGTATATATTATTTAGCTTTTAATGTTTTAATCGTTTACGTTTTATAATAAAAACTTTTTATAATATTAATTAATATAAATAATATAAAATAATACGATTTATATTAATAAAAAATTAAAAAAAATTTAATAATCGATTATACGAAATTTTTTATAAATCGTTTATTTAATTATAAAATTATATTTATTTAAATTCGTAATAATAAAATTTATATATAATATAAAATAAAGTATTTTTTATAAATATTATTTAAATTTATTACGGGATTTTAACGTAATTTTAATTTAAAAATTTAAAATTAAATTATTTTAATTTATACGTATCGATAATTAAATATTTTAAAATATAAATTAAAATTATTATTAAAAAATTAAATTATTTACTTTTTATAAAAAAAATACCTTTAATATATATTAATTAAAATAAATAAATTTAAAATATTTAACTTTTTATAAATTATTAATTTAAATATATAATAAAAAAAATACTTTTATTTACGATTAAAAAATAATTATTAAAAATTATTAACGAAACGTTTTTATTAATACGTAATAAAATATATAATAAAATTTTTTAATTTTTATTAACGAAGTTTAATATTTTTTTTTAACGCGTAATAAAATTTTTTTTAATAAATATTTCGATTTTAAATTAATATTTTATATTAATATTAATAATCGAATTTCGATTATTAATAATTAAATAAGATTTTAATTATTAATGGTAATTTTATTTAATTTTTAAAAGCGTTATACGGTATTATAAAATTTTCGATAATAATAAATGGATTTTTATATTTAATTGAAATATCGAAACGTTCGAAATAATCGTTATTATATATAATAATAATTAATTCGAAAAAAAAACCGAAAAAACGAAATTATTTATTATTTTATTTTATAATAATATCGTATTTAATATTAAAATAATTTATATAATATATTTAAATATTTAAATAATAATTAATATTATAAATTAATTTATTTAACGTTCGATATTTTTAAATTTTTAATATAATTATTAAATCGATAAATATTATTTATATTTTAATAATAATTAATTTCGATATATATAAAAAAAATATAAAGTAAATATTATTAAAAATATATAATAAAAAAAAAATTTATTTTATAAAAAAATTATTCGATTTTTTAACGATAATTACCGTTAACGGTGTTTTATTTATTTTTTTTTTCCATTAATTTATTATTAATAAATAAAAAAAAAAATACGAAAAATTTAAAAAGTTATTAAATTTTTCGAATTTATTAAACCTGTTAAATTTATTATTTTTTTATTAATTTATTATTTTTTTAAATTTAAATTTTATTATTATTTATACGTATCGACCTAAATTTAATATTAATTTTTATTATATATAATTTTAAATTAATTTTATTACGGGTAAAAAAATTAAATATAGTTTAATTATATTAAATAACTTTTTTTTATTTAATATCGAAGCGATTATTATAAATATATTAAAAGGGTATAATAATATACGAAAGAAAAATATTCGTTATAAAGTAAATAAAGAAATTTATTTTAAACGAAATAATATAATAATTAAATTACGAATTAAATTATTTTTTTATTAATATTACGTTAATAATATCGAAGAAAAAATAACGTTTATTTTAATTTATACGATAAAAATTTATATATTTATTAAAAATTTTATTTAATATTACGTTAATATATATCGATATAAAGTAAATAAACGTTATAATTTTTTATTTTAAGTTTTTTCGCCTTTTATATAATTAATTTATAAATAATATAATTCGTAAATTTAATTTTAATAAACGAAAATTTTATAAATAAATTAAAAATATAAAATTTATTTCGAAAGTAATTTTATTACGATTTAATAAAGTTATTTTATTATAATTAAAAAATTATAAAAAAATAAAAATAAATTATTTATTAAATTTAAAAACGAATTTTTAAAAAATTTTAAAAAACGTTATTATATATATATTATTTACGGTTTATATAATTATATATCGAAATCGTATAAAAATTTTTTTTTAAAGGTATAATATTAACGATTTATTATTTTTTTTTTATCCGTTTATATTTACGTAAAAGATTATAACTTAAAACGAAAATTCGAACGATAATTTATTTTTTAATGATTTAAAATTTTCGCTACCGTAATCGAATTTCGATTCGTATTTTATTTCGTTATTATCGTTTAATAAATTATAAAAAATAATTTTTTCGAGTTAAAATAAAAGATTATTTTAAATTTATTTTTAAATATATAATAAAACGGTAAAAATTAATTAATTTTTTAAAATTAATTAAAAAAATCGTTAATATTTAATAAAAAATAATCGAATTTATTATACGTATTAACATTTCGTTAATACGGGTTTTTATCGATTTTACATTCGACGATAATAATTTTTTAAATATTATAATTATTATCGAAAAAAAAAATGGTTTTTTTTATTACGAAAATTAAAAAAATTAAAATAAAACGAAATAATTATATTAATATAATAAATAAAATAAGTTATAAATTTCGATAAAAATTTATTTATAACAATTAATATTATATCAATTAAAAAAATTTTCGTATTTTATAATTATTAAATTATTATTAAATAAATTATTTAAATAAAAAAATCGAATATATCGTTTTTAAATAAAAAATCGAAAAAATTTATACGAAATATTATAACTATCGTCGATAAAAAATAATTTAATAATTTTTCGTAAAATTTAAAATCGTTTATTATATTAAAAAAATTAAATCTCCGTATTAAATTATCGTTAATTAATAAAAAATCGTATTTATTTATTAACGTTAACGTAAATTTTATTATCGTTTTAAATTTTTATAATTATAACCGTTTTAATAAAGTATGTATTAATAAATTTTTTATGTTTTTACTTATATATTTTTTACGATAACGTAATACGTTTATTAAAAAGCGTAAAGTTATATAATCGTTAATTAAATTTATTAAACTTATAAGTCGTAACTTTCGATTAATCGATATTAACGAAAACTTTAATAATAATTTATAAAAAAATTAAAATTAATTAATTTTATAACTTATTTAAAAAATATTAAATATTAAATATAATATTTATTAACGGACATTATTATTTAAACTTAAATATTATAAAAGATTTATATATAAAAGATTTTTATAAATTTATTAAAATTAAATAAATTAAATTAAAATAATTTATCGATATAATTATAGTTATAATATACTATTTTAATCGGTGTTTATAAATGTATATTTACATTTTTTTAATCTTTTTTTCTCGTTTTTTTTTTAAAATATACGAGTTTATTAAATTAAATATTTAAATAAATATATAATTTTTATTTACGATTTTAACATTTAAATATTTATAAAAAAATACGACTTTAATATAATACGACTATTTATTACCGTTATTATTATTATTATTATTATTATTATTATTATTATTATTATTATTATTATTATTATTATTATTATTATTATTATTATTATTATTATTATTATTATTATTATTATTATTATTATTATTATTATTATTATTATTATTATTATTATTATTATTATTATTATTATTATTATTATTATTATTATTATTATTATTATTATTATTATTATTATTTTATATATCCGCTTTTTATTATATTATCGATTATTTAACGCCGTTAAAATATCGTATAACGTCGCGATATAAACCTTATTTTTACGATTAAATAAATATAAATGAAATTTTAAATCGAATTTATATAAATATTTACTTATTTAATAAATTTATTTAAATTTTAATCGAAATTTATTTTTTATTTTAAAATAAAAATTTAATATTTAAAATTAAAAAGGAAAATAAAATAATTAATAAAAACGAAAAACGATTAATAAAATCGATTCGAATTATAATTAATTTAAATTTTTTAATATAATTTAACATATTTTATTTTAAAAATTAAAATACATTTTTTAAAGCGAATTTAATTTTTATAATTATTATTTTAATTACGATTTTTATTACGATTTATATTATAATTTAACTTTTTATAATTTTTTTTATTTAATAATTTTTATTACGTATATCGATTATTATATTAATTATTATATTAATTATTATATCGATTATTATATTTATTATTATATCGATTATCGTTATATCGATTATCGTTATATCGATTATTATTATATCGATTATTATTATATCGATTATTATTATATCGATTATTATTATATTAACGTTATTATATCGACCGTTATTATATTTATTATTATATTTATTATTATACCTATTATTATTATATTAATTATTATATTTATTATTTTATTTATTATTATATAAATATTTCGTATTTTTTAAATAAATTTTTATTTATTTTTTATAACTTTTCCCTAATAATAAATTAAAAAATAAAAAATTAATTATTTAAAAATATATTATTTATAAATTAAATAACTATATAACGTTAATTATATAATACGATTATAATTAAAAAAATTCCTTTACTTATATATTTAAATAATTTTAATTTTATTAATATTATATCCGTTTATTTAAATAATTAAAATAATTAATATTATTAATTAAAATAAATATATTTTTACTACGTTTAATTTATACGCTATTAAAAAATATCTATTAAAATTAAATTTATAATAATAACTTTTAATAATAATTTTATTAATTATACTTTATTATAAACGATTAATAAAATTAATTAAAAATCAAATTATTACGGTAAATTTATTAACGTAAATAATAAAAATTAAAGTAAATTAAAAAAATATTTTTTATTATTTTTAATTATAATAAACCTTAAAATTAATTAACTTATTAATTTATCGACTTTTTTTATTTTCGCGTTCGATTAAAACCTCAACGATGTAAATAACGGTTAACGATTAAATTTAAAATTTAAAATAATAAAAAATAATAAAAATATAAACTTTTTTTTCGAAATAAATAAATTAATAACATTAATAATAATTATTATTTTTTTTAATTTAATATTTAAAATATTTATATTATAAACTATTTCGAAAATTTATTATATCGATTATTTAAATGGTTTTAACGATAGTAGAAATTTACGTATAAAAGTAAATAATAAAATTATATTATAATAATAATAAAACTATATACGTTTCGAAAAAAAGTTATAAAAATTAAAATTATTATTAAAATTTATTACGAATAATTTTACCATTAATTATAACGATTTTTTATTATAAATATATAAAAATAATTATTTAATTTCTTTTAAATTTTTCGATTTATTTTTTATTTAAAAATATTAATAAAAATATAAGTATATTTTTCATTATTATAATATATTTAAAACGAGGACGTTTAATTATATAAACGTAAATATAAATATTACGATAAAAAAATTTATAATTATTAAAAAAATCTATATTAAAATACTTTATAATATAAAAGTTATAAAAGAAAAATATCGTATTAATATATATTTATAATAAGTAATTTAACGTTTTAAATAATTATAAAACCGGGGAAATTAATTATTTAAAATTTAATAATAAATACGATATTATTTTTTATTATTTATTAATATATAATATCGTTATATAAATATTAATTTATCGAAATTTAATAACGTAATTAATAATTTTACGTTTATTACGTCGTTAATTAAAAGTAATATATATAACTTTTTAAAAAATAAAAAACGTTTAAATAATAAAAAATAACGTAAATAACTTTTTTACGATACGATTAAAAATTTAAATTTTTTTTATAAAAATAACGTTATATATCGCGATATTATAATTTTTAATATTTTTATAACCCGAAACGATAATATTTTTTTTTTAAATAATATTAATCGATAATTTTAATAAAATTATTATAAAAAAAAAAATAAATAAACCGGAATTAATTTTCGTATTACCTTCGTTTTCGAAATTATTAAATGTAAAAATTTAAATTATATTAATATAATTAACGTATAAATTTTCGCGATAATATATATCGATATTTTTTCCCGAGATATTTTATTAATTAATTAAATAAATAAAAAATCGTATAAAAAATTAATAAATAATTTTAAATATAAAAAAAATAAAAAATTTATAACATCGATTAAATATCGTATATTATAAAAAATATTATATTAAAATTTTATAAATAAACTTATAATAAAATAAATTATAATTAATTCGTTTTAAACAACCGACTTTTAATCTACGAAAAAATAACGTAATTAAATTTACGAATTTTTAAATTAAAATTTTATTTATAATATATTAAAAATTTAAATTTATTATTAAATATACACGAATTTTTTAATATTTTAAAAAATAATCGTTTTAATGTATTAATTTAATACTTTTTTAAAAATATCGCGACTTAATAATCGTTTACGTAAAATAAATAATAAATATTAAATGTAATAATATTAACTTAATTTATTTATATTAAAGTGTCGATTAATTTCGCCCTTAATATATTTATATAAAATTACGGTTTAATTTTTTTTTTTTTTTAACATTAATAAAATTTAATTTTAACTTATCGTATCGCGCATTTTACTATTATCGTAACATTTATTTAACATCATTAATTTATTATAAATATATTAAATTATAAAATTTATATTTTATAATAAATATTTTTATAATAATAAATAATTTTATATCGTAAACGTATTTTTTTATACCTATATTAATTACGGTATATTTATTAAATTTTATTATGTAATATTAAAACGTTAACATAATTATAAAAAAAATTAATATATTTATAATAAAAAATTATTTATTATTATAAAAATAATTTTAAAAAATTTATACGTTTATAAAATATATTTTATTACGAGTTAAGAAATTAAATAAAAATAAAAAAAATAAAATATATTAATATTACGAAAAAAAAAAAAATTTAATTATAATTCGAAAAAATATAAATTTTATATATATTTATTATAACGTTATAAAATCGACTATTTATTTAATATAACTTTATTTTAAAAACCCCCCGTAATAATAATTTTTTTTTACGCTTATATAATTTTTAATAATTAAAATAAACATATATTTATTAATTTAACCGTTATAAAAACCTTTTATAATTTTATCGACGCCGTTTTAAAAAAATTTACGTTTAAAATCGATAAAATTCGACTTAAATCGATAATTATTAAAAGTAAATATAATTATATATTTAAATTAATTAAATTTTTACTAAATAATATTCGAAAATTATTTATTAACTTATTTTCTAATTAATAAATAAAGATATTAATTTTTATAAATCGAAATAACTTTAATTTAATATTCGAATTCGTAATATAATTATTAATAAATCGTATAAAAATATTATATTTTTTATAATAAAGTATTAATTAATATTTAAATATTTAAATAATTAAATATAAAAAAGGAAATAAAAATTACTTACGATATTTCGAATCGAACTTTAAAACAAATATCGAAAATATCGAATCGAATATTTATTCGCGTATTAAAATCGATAATATATACATTTATATAATTAAAACGCGCATTTATATAATTAAAACGCGCATTTATATAATTAAAACGCGCATTTATATAATTAAAACGTATATTAATATTAATAATATTTTTTTACGTATATTAATATAAATTTATAAGTAAAAATATTTATATTATTTTATATTTATTATAATATATTTAAAATTTATTAATTTTATTATACGGTCGATATATTCGATATTTTCGAAATTTTATTATTAAACGAAATTATAAATTACGCTATAATAAAAAAATTAAATTATAAGTTAAATTATTTTATAAAATCGAAATTAATATCTTTTATTTTAATATTAATTATTTAAGTTATATATAAAAATAATTATTTAAATAAATAATAAAATAAAAAGAAATATAAAAAAAAATTAAAATATAAAAAATAAATTCGATACGTTTTATTACAATTTTATTTTAATGTTTAAAAATACATATTATATTTACATATATTTTAATATATTTAATATATATAATATAATAATATAAATATAAAATAAACAATATATATAAATAAATTAAATAATTTTTTAAATTAAATAAATATATATAAAATTTAAAATAAATAAAACTTAAATTTACGAAGTATTTATTAATATAATTAATATATATAATATAATAATATAAAAATAAAATAAATAAAATATAAAAATAAAAAAATATATATAAATTAAAGTAAAAAAAAGTTTTATATAATATTTAAAATATAATAAATTAATTAAAAAAAATAATAAAATCGCGGATAAAAATGCCGTATTATATAATATAAAATTAAGAAAATATATATTAATTAAAAATAATATAGTTTCGAATAAAAATACTCGGGTTATTTTATATATTATATATTATATAAAATTTAAAAAAATATAACTTTAATAAAAGTAATATAATTTTAAGTAAAAATGTTATTTAATATTATTAATTAATAAAATAAAATTTTATTTCGAGGAAAAAAAACGTTAAAAAATTAAAATATTAAAATGTATTATTTTATATAAATTAATATATAATGGTATTTAGATTATTTATTTTATTATTCGCTATTAATATAATCGATCGAAATTTAATATCTATTTTAAAAAAAAATTCGAAATAAAAATTATATTTACGTTTATTATTTTTCGTAACGTCGTAATTTTTTATTATAAAAATTAATTAAAATAAATATTAATAAATAAAAATATTATAAATATTTAATTAAAAAATCGAGTTAATAATTAATAATTAATAATTAATAATTAATTTAAAAAATTTAAATAAATGGTATAAAAGTTACGAGTTTTAAATGGTAAATTATATACGCGATACGTTTCGAAAAAAACGTTATCGTAATACTTATCCGCTTATTTTTTATATATGATATTTTTCTTTTAATTATTAATTTAATTAATTTTATAATTATAATTTTTTAATTTTTTACGGCGAAGTGATTTTATATTTATTTAATAAGTTTTTAACGTATTAATATATTCGATACCTATATATATTTATATAAAAAAAAACTATACATATTTTTTTAACATCGAAAAATTATATATTTTATATAATTTTAATATTATATCGTATATATTTAAATATTTAAGTAAATAAATAAATAATTACTACTATTTTTTATATTAATTTTTATAATATTAAATAATTTTATATATATATTTATATAATAATTATATTAAAAATTTACTACTTTTAAATTATAACGTTTTTTTTAAATTATTTACGTAATAAACTATAATATATTATCGATTTTTATCATTCGAATTATTTTAATTTAAAATCGTTATTTATTTTTAATGTTTTTAATAATAATAATATCGATTATATAATTACGTATTACGTTTTATATATAATAATTAAAAACGTTTAATTTTTAAACGAAATAAAATAAAATGATTAATTATATATTTTTTTTTTTCGAAGTTATAAATTTAATTTTTATTATTATACTTTTAAATAATATTTTATAAAAAAATTATTATTTTTTTTACGTTTTAAATTATAATAATAATAATTATAAATAATATTTATAATTATTAAATGTATTAAATATTCGATTATTAATAAAAAATATTTAAATCGTTATTTTATATATTTAAACTTCGATTATTAACATTTTCCTATTAAATTACCGCCGTTTTAATAAACTTTCGTAAATAATTATAAAAAAAATAATAACGATAATAATAAAAACGAAAATAATAAAAATAAAAGTTTTTTTATTCGATTATATCGGTAGATATATTCGATAATTTATTCGTAATCGAACCGTTCGCGTACGAAATAATTATATCGTCGTTTAAAATCGTTTAAATTCGAACGAAATTAATTATAATTAAAATTTTTTCGAAAATGTTTTCGATAATTTCCTATCGAAATTTATCGTATTATCGAAATATTTATCGAATTTTATTTAAATTATATCGTTTTTTTAATAATAAAAAATTAATTTAACTAAAATATAATACGTAAATATATTAATAATATTAAATTAAAACAAAATAATTTTTTTAATACATCGGTGAATTTTTTATTTATTTATTAAAATATTTATTATTTTTTAAATTAAAATTATTTTATTTTTATCTTTAAACGTATCGAACGTTATTTATTTATATTAATTATTTATATATTTTAATTTTCGTTAAACGAAAAAAAAATAAATTTAAAAATAATTAATTTATATTATAATTTACGGTATTTATCCGTTAATAAAATTTTCGTTAAATATTTTTTCGTTCGTTTCGTATAATTTATTTTTAATAATTTTATCGTATTATTTTAAATTAATATCGCCATTAAAAAAAATTTTAATTTATTTTTTATTTTTATTTATTTTAAAAAAAAACTATAAACGAAGGATTAAATTATTAAAAATATCGATTATAAACTTCGAATCGAAATTTATAAAACCCATACTTTTATAAATAATAAATATAATACGAATAAAATAAAAATCGATATTAATATATTTTACGATAAATATTTTAACGTTAAATTTTATAATAACTTATTTAAAAACTTAAAAATACTTTTTCGATCGTTTAATAATAATTTTAATTTAAATAAAATTATCGAAGATAAAATTATTACTATTAAAAATAATATATTTAATATTTTTAATTTTAACGATTTCGACTTTTATAATATCGATAAATATTTCGAAAAAAAATTTTACAAAAATATGTAATTTAATATATCTAAAAATAACCGTTTATTTAAAAGTCGAAATTCGATAATATTATTTCGATCGTTTAATTATAATAAATATAATTAATTATCGAAATGTTTAAAATTATTATCTCGATTATTTAATTATATTAATTTAAATAAATATTTAAATTTAAATTAAAATATTTAACTTAAATTAAATTTATCGTTATCGATAAAAAGTATAAAAGATTTTAAAAATAAAAAAAATATAAAAACGAATAATATTAATTTTATTTAAAGTAAAAATAAAAATAAAAATAAAAATAAAAATATCGTAATTTAACGCCGTAAAAATAATAAATATCGAAGTAAATTTAATTATAATTTTAAAAATAATTTAATTTTAATTTATTTTTTTTAATTATAAATTATATCTAAAGTATTTTTAAATTTTTATTTCGAAAATTTTTTTTTATAAAAAAAATTAATTACGTTATAATTTATAAATTATAATTATAAATTTTTAACTATAAAAATATATAATTTATAATAATAATTATAATAATAATAATAATAAAAATAATTTTATTATTTTACGTAATAATAAATACGTATAAATTTAACCTTAATACGTATAAATAACCGATTAAATTATTTTTTATTTTTTTCTTATATTTTTATTTAATTAAATGAGTTAAATATACGAGGACGTAAATAAGTTAATAAAAATTAAATATTTAATTTTTATTAAACATTATTTTTTTTTTATATTTTTTTTTCCGTTTTTTTTTAATATTAAGTTTTTAATATCGATATTATATTTATTTTATATTTAATATTTTAATATTATATCATATTTATTATATTAATAATAAAATAAATTTCGAACTTTTTATTTAATATATTTTTTTTTAATAAAATTTATCGTAATAAATTAAAATATTAAATTATTATTTATTATTTTAATTATAAAACGTCGATTTCGATATTATTTTTTCGAATTTTTAATCGAAATTTTATCGAAGTTTATAACGTATATTATAACTTAATTTATTATATTTATTATATCGTTATTAATAATATATATAAAAACGATAAAAGTTTAAACTTTAATTTAAAAAATTTATTTTTATTTTAATTTTTTAATTTTATAACTATTTACGTTATTTTTATCGATTATAATAATAATAAGTTATATACATATTTTTAATATATATTTTTATATTAATTAATTTATTAAATAACTTATATTTTATTATTTCGAACTTTATAAAATAAATATTTTTTTTTATTTTTTTTAAATCGTAACGAAAAATATTTTCGTTTTAAATAAATCCTTTAATAAATTTTTTTACGTACGATTTTAATCGAATATTTTATACCGTTATATTATATTTTACGTATATTTAAAATAATTATATTATTTTTAAAAGTACGAACGTTTAAATAAAGAAAAACGATATATGGAAATTTCTTTTAATTTATAAAATTAATATTATATATATTTTTAATAATAATAAAATATACTTTTATAATAATATTTATTATTTTTTTAATTATAACGTTTTTATAATTTTTTCGAAATTCGATAAAAACGTAAATAATTATTATCGTTTATATATATATATATTAAACCTTTTAAATAAATTTAACGATTTCGATATAAAAACGTTTATATATTATTATAATATTTTTTTAATGTCGATTTTTCGAATATTTATAAAATATTTATTTATTAAATTAATTTAGGTTTTTTATAATAAATATATTTTTATTATATTTAATAATATCGAAAAAAACGACGTATTTTTTATTAATTTTATTAATATTAACGAAAGTTTAAAAAAAATTATTTAAATTTTTTTTTTCGATTAAATTTAACGAATTAAATATTAAAATTATTAATATAAAAAAATCGGATTTTTTTACCATTAAGTAATAACATCGTTATAATTAAGTTAATATTAACTATAATTATATTAATTACGATTTTTACGATAATAAATATACGAAATTAAATAACGATAATAATTTTAAATCGAATTTCGAATTTAATAATTATAACTTCGAAAAAAAATCCGAAGATAATTTAAACGATTATTTTAATAAATTTAATCTTTTAAATAACTTATAAAATTTTAATAAAATTAATATTTATACGTTTTTTATAATTAATTAAATTTTAAATTTATTATTTTTCGTAATATTTTATAATAATAATAATAAAAACTTTATTAATAAAAATTACCACACTTTTTTTAAATATAACAACGTTAAAATCCCTTCGAAATTTATTTTTCGATTTTTAAAATATAAATTTTTCGAGGAAAATTAAATATATATTTATTTTTTTAAGTTTATATTATTAAATTTACATTTTTAAATATACGTATTATTAAATTTATTTTTTTAAATATATAAGTTTATAAAATAAATTTAAACGATTAAATTTTTAAATATTATAAAAATATATATTATAACCGATAAATTAATATTAAAATTATTTTATAATTTAATAAATTATATAAATATTTATAAAAATTATAAATATAAAAAAAAAAAATAAATAAAAATTATTTTTATTATATAATATATTATAAAAAATATAAATAAAATAAAATTAAATAAAATTTTTGATTTTTCGATATAATAATTTTCGTAAAATTTAAATATAAATCGATTAATAAAAAATAATAATATTAATGATAACTTTATTCGTATAGTTATATGTTTTTATATATTTCTATATATAAATTTTATTTAATCGATATTAATAAAAGATTTAACGTAATAAATTTTTTAAAATTATTTAAAAAATATATAATAAACGATTATCGATTATAAAATACTTTAAAATAAACCCTTTTAAAAAGATTTAAATTAACGTTAAATAATTACTAAATATAATTTTAACGATAACGATATAATAAAACGATATATTTCCTAATATAAATTATATAATTAAAAAACGTCGAATGATTAAATTTCGATTCGTATATAAATTATTATCGAAACTTTAAAATAACAATATATTTTACTTAAATAATTTAAACGATTTATTCGACGATATAAATTAAAATTATTAAAAAAATTAAAATTAAAAAAAAAAAAAAAATAGTAATAATATGAAAAAAATTATTAATAATATATAAAATATAATAATATCGAAGTTTTTTTTAACTATTAAAGTATAAATAACGAAATTATATCTTCATTCGAATAAAATTATTTAAAAATTTTTATATTAATATTATTAATATAAAAATATATTAATTTATTTCGTATATTTTATTTATTATTTTATAAGTTTAATTAATATTATATTTAATATTAATTTTCGTATTTTAAAAAGATGGTTTTTTTTATAAAAAAAGTTTTATAATTGAAAAAAATTTTTATTTTAACTTTCATTTTTTTTATACGATTATTATAATTATTATTATTAATAAATTTCGAAAATAACAATAAATTAAATATTAAATTATTATTTAAAATATCTTAATAATAAAATTTTCGACTTTTATAATATTTTTTTTCGTTATTATTAATATTTTACGAATATATATTATCGTCGTTATTAAAATATATTATTCGTTTTTAAAAAACGAAAAAATATTTTCGAAACGTTTAATTTTATATAAATCGAAAACGTTTATTATTTCGAAAATTACTCGATTCGTTTCGAATATAAATAATAAATATAAAAAAAATCGTAAATATTAATCGAATAAATTACGTAAAAATAATAAATATTTCCCCGACGTTTTTAATTTAACGAATAAAAATATTAATTGATTCGATATTCGATTCGAATATATATAATATCGAAATATTAAAAATAAATTAAACGAATCGTATAAAAAAAAATTAATAACTAAAATTATATAAAATTTAATATTTACGATTATAATATAAAAATTTTTATTCGAAAATATATCGAAATTATAAATAAAATATATATATTATTAATATATATTATTTCCCTTCGAATTTAAAGAAAAAAATTAACTTTTTTTTATCGATTATCGTATAAATATTAATATAAAAAAAATATATTATTTAATTCGTCGATTTTTAAATATATCGTTAAATTTTTTAAATAACGGTTTATCGTATTATTAATAAATTAAATATCGATAATTTTAAATATAATATACATTTATTCGAAATTATAATAAAACGAAAAAATTTTATAATATTTATCGTAAATATAAATAATTTCGTTATTTTTTTTCGATAAAATATAAAATTTATAAAAAAATATATTATAAATTCGAAAAATTTATTATAAATATAATAAATTATCGTAAAAAAATATCTAATAATTAAAAATTAAAACGATTAAATAAAATTTTAAAATAATATTAATATTAAAATTATATTATAATTCGATACGATTAATTTAATTTATTAAATAATCGATATCGAAGTTTCGATCGATTACGCCGTCGAAATTTATATATAAAATCGCGATTTTTCGAATCGTAATTTAATTTTTTTTTTTTTTATAATATTAATAAAATTTAATTTTTAATTTTCGATATTATACGTCGTATTAAATAATTAATAAAATGAAATAAATTTATATTTAAATTTTATTTAAATATAAAAATAATATATCTTAATTCGAAAAATATCGTTATTAAATTACGAAAAAAAAATTATAGTAATAAAATTTTTAAATATAATTAAAAAAGTTTTAAATTTATTATTCGAATTCGATTAATATATATTTAATTAAACATTTTTAACGATAATATAATAAACATAATAAATAAAATTAAAATCGATACTTTTATCGTTTAAAATAAAAAATCGTAATAATATTAAATATATATTAAAATATTTAAAATAATAAATTTCAACGAAAAATAATACATTTTCATCGATAAAATTTTTATTTAAATCGTTTTAATCGAAATCGAAATTAAAAAAATTAATAAAAAGCGATATAAATAATATAAAAACCGGTTTTAAATTTATAATAAAAATATATAATATCGAAATAATAGTTATAAAATTAAAAAATTATAAAAATTAAATTATTTTAAAAAATAAAGTTTAAATAAAATTAAATATTATTATAAATTAATAATATCGTTTTAAATAATAAGATTAATTATATAATTTTCTTTAAAATAAATTTAATTAATTCGAATAATGAAATAAACGATATTATAAAAGTTTTAATAAAATATAATTAATATTATTAAATTTATATTTAAATAAATTTTAAAATTATATAAATAATAAATTAATACGATTATTATAATTAAAATTATTAAAATAATTATAAAATTATCGAATAAAAAATAATATATATATATATCGTTTATCGTATATAACATATCGTTTATTTTTTATAAAATATTATAAATTTAAAATTAATTTATTATAAAATTAATTAAATCGTATTATAAATTTATTATTATTTTAATACGGCGTGTGATATTAAAAATTAATAATTAAATCTTATTAATATTATAAAAAAAAAAAAATTAAATCGTAATTCGAAAAACCGTAATTTTATATATAAATTTCGACGACGTATTCGATCGAAATTTCGATGTCGATTATTTAATAAAGTTAAACCTATTACATCGAATCGTAATATATTTAATATTAAATAAAATATAATCGAAATTATTAAATTTATATTAATAAATATTTTAAAACAATATAAATTATTAATTAATGCGATATTTATAAAAATTATTAAAATAATTATAAAAATATTACGAAAATAAAAGTGGAAATTTATAATATATATTTCGTTTATATAAAAATAATTTATAAAAATAATTTTATCGTTTTTTTTTATAAGTTTTATTATTTTAAAAGTTACGACTTAATTTTTATTTTTTTTTTTTTTATAATATTAACGTAAAATATATATTTATTAAATAAATAAATATTTAGATAAAAAAGTAAATAATTATTTAAGTAAATATTTATTTATTTAAGTAATTTTTTAAAGTTTAAATTTATAATAATTTAAAATTAAAATAAATTTCCCATATAATTTAACATTCGATTATTTTTAATAATTTATTTAAGTATTTATTTAAATATTTAACGTATTTTTTTATTATTTTATTATTAAATTTACCGTTTAAATTACGTTTTTTATTTATATATTAAACATATATATAATAAATATTAATAAATATAATTATTAAAATTATTATAAAAAAAAGTTTAATTATTTTTATAATTATAATTAAACGTTAATAATTATTTTTAATATAATCATTTTTATTCATTTAATTAAAATATTTAATTTCGTTATTTATTATATATTAAATAAATATATTTTACGTAATAACGATATTATAATAATTAATTAATTATTATAATTAATAATATTATTATTTATATTATATTTACGTTATATATTTTATTATTAATATTTTATTCGAAGTAATTTTTTTACGTTAATTTTACGTACTTATTTTTTACGTATTATAAATTTCGAATAATTTTAATTTTATTTTTAAAATTAAAAGATTTTAATTATTTTAATCGTAATTAACGCGTTTATATTTTATTATATTATCATTTAAATATATTTATTATAATATATATTTTTTTAACGAATAAAAATTTTAAAGTTTAAAAATTTTTTCGTATTTAATTAATAAAAATCCGTTAATAATTAAAATAAAATAAAATATAACTATAAAATCGCGTTTAAATTAACCGTTTATTATTATTATCACTTTTTAAAACTTTTAAAAAAATTATTATTAAAATCGAAATAATAAAAAAATTTAATAATTATATTTTTCCGATATATTAATTATCGAATATATTAATTATATCTTCGATACCGTTTTTTATATATTAAATAAATAATAAAATTAAAACTTTTATTAAAAAAAATTAAAATATAAAAATAAATTTATTTTTAAAAAAATAATAATATAAATAAAAATTTATTTTAAAATAATATTTCGATAATATATTTATAAAATAATTTATAAAATAATATTACGTTTTAAACGTAAAATTAAATTTTCGTCTTCGAAATTAAAAATATATTTTATATAAAAATTTTTTTAAATAAACATTTTTAAATTACCTTAATTAAACTTTTATTTTTTATTATTATAAATGTTAATTATTTAAAAAATATTAACGTTACATTATATTAATTAATATCGCATCGTTTTTTTATATTTAATGTTATTATTAAATACGAAATTATCGTTAATAATTAATTTTTTTAATAATTCGTTTTATAAAATATTAAGTTATAAAATAAATACGTTAATTAAAAAAACGAAAAAATAAAAAATTAAATTTTTAAAAATTTAATTAAAATAATAAATTTCGATATATTTAATTAAATAGTAATAAATAATATATTAATAACGTTAAATTTATATAATCGTAAAATAAAATCGAAGATAAAAATAAATATAAATAATCGAAACGAAATCGATAAATTAAATATAAATATATAATTAATAAATTTTTTTTTTATTTTAATTTATTAAAAATCGAAAATTAATTTCTTTAAAATTATTAAATTAATTTATATTTTATTAACGAAAATAATAAAATATAATTTTATATTATTTTTATTATTAAAAATAATTTAAATATTAAATTTATTTTTATTGTTTTCGAATAATAAAAATAATATAAATCGCGTTTAAAATTCGAAAAAGTTATTAAATTTCATATTTCTATTCGATTTATATCGTATATCCGAAATTATAAAAGTTTTTTTTATTAATTATATCGTAAATTAAATTTCTTTTTTAAATTAAAAAAAATTTATTTATAAAAATACATATTTATTATTTATTAAATTAAATTAATTAAATATTATATATTCGTAACGTCGAATTTAATTTTATTATATAAAAAATTATAAATTAATAAAAATCGTTAAAAAAAATTAATATTAATTAAATCGAATATTATTATTTTAATTATAAAATAAATTTAAAAAATAAACGCGATAATTTTTTAAATTATTTTTTTTTTCGATATTATATTTATTTTCGAAAAATACGTTCGAATATATTTTTTATTTATAATAAAATCGATAATCGATTTTACTTTAAAATTAAATATTAATTAAAAAATATTTTATTTATCGAATATTACGATTTACGTATTTTTATCGTATATATAATAAATATTAAATCGTTTTTTTAAAATAAAATAAATAACGATTATTATTTAAATATTCGTTAATATTAATTAAATATTTTAAAAATTATTTTTAACGTTAATTTATTCGATCGTTTATTTTAATCGATAATTATTTAATACATTTTTATTAATTATTAACTTATCGAATATATAAAAAAAAAAAAATATTTAATCTTAAAAATAAACTTAAATAAAATATTTTAATATTATTTCGAAATTGTATTTCGTATTATATAAAGTTTAAAAATAGCGAAAAAATATAAAAAAACGAAATTTACTTTAACCGCGTTAAATTATTAAACGTCGTTATTTAATAAAACGTAAATATTAAATATTAAATAAATATTAAATCATTTTTATAATATATTTATATAAAATCGAAAATAATAAAAAATTTTTATCGTAATATTTATTAAAGTTTTTTTATAAAATATATATCTTATTAAAAATATATTTTACTTTTACGAAATAAATATTTCCGTTAAAAATTTTTCGTAAAAATTAATATTTTTTATAAATTTAAAACGTATATAATTAACGTATTAATTAATTTTCGAAGTTCGAAAAAAACTTAATTATTACGTTAAAAAAATATTTAAATAATAAAAAATTTTCTTCGAAATATAAAATATATATTAATTAATAAAAATAAAAAGTTAAAATCGTTTATAATAAAAAAAATTTATTATTAAATCGAATTAAATATTTTTATAAATAAATTAATTAAATAAAAGGTTTTTTAATCGTAAAGTTAAATTTTATAATTATAATACGTTTTTTAACTTAATTATCATATAAAAAATATAAAATTAAAAAAAAATTAATAATATAAAAAATGTTAAAATTTAATAAAATTAACGTTAAATATTTTTAAATAATAAAATAATTATAAAAGTATTATACGATATATAAATAAAATAAAGCTTTTTTTTTTTTTCGTTTTTTTTTAAAAATTAATTTTTTTTATATATATTTTCTTTTTATAAATTTATATATACGTTTAAATTACATATATAAAATACGAATACTTTTATTTAATAAATACTATTTATATTATATAATAAATAATTAAAACTTCGATTAAACTTTATTAAAATATAATATAAATTAATAAATATAATTTTTTTTAAAACTTATTTTTTATTAATATTTATATTTAAAACATAAGTTAATTTAAAAATAATTAATGTAAATATATTATTTTAAAAATTATTACGTTTCGTTATTATTTAAAATACGATTCGAAAATTTTATTAATTTATTTTTAAATTATTATATATTTATATATTCGAACTACTTTCGTAACACGTAACGTTAAAATTAAATAAAATTTATATAAAATTATAAAATAATATATTCGTAATGTTTTATCCTTTTTAAATAATTTTATTTTTATTATTTTACTTTTTTTAATAATATAATAAAAATTCATTATTTAATATATTTTTTTAAAAAAATATCGTTTATTAATTATATTAACTTTAATAAAAAAATTAAAACGTATCGTTTTATACGTTTAAATATATATATAAATAAATAAATTTAATTTTTATAATTATATATAACTTTTATTAACGTTAAATAATTATTACTTTAACCGTTAATATTTAATATATAATTATAAAAATTCGAATTTTTTATTTTATCGATATCGTTTAAATATTATCGAATTAATAACATTTAAAATTTTATTATGTTTTTTATTCGATTTTCCCTTAAAAAATTAATTTAAAAAAAATTTAATTTATCGAAAAATATTCGTTTTCGAATATAACATCGTATTTATTTTTAAAATTAAATTATCGATATTTTTAAACGAAAAAATAAATTTATTAATTATATAAAAATTTTCGATTTTATTAATAATAAATTAAATTTTAATTAAAATTAAATAGAAATTTTTAATTAAAATTTAATAAAAAAATTATTTTTTTTTTCGATTTATATTATACGTTTTTCGTTTATTTATTAACGATTATTATAAATAATTTAAAATAAAAAAAAAATATTAATATACTCGATTATATTATTTAAATTTTAATAAAAATTCGAAAAATATTTATTAATAAAACTATTAATTATATAATTAATAATTTAAATATATGATTATTTTTATTAAATTTTATTAATATCGTCGAATTTATTAAATTAATTATATTTATTTATAATTAAAAATTAAATAGATTTTATTTTTTAATAATTATATTTATAATCGAAATTAAAAATATCGTAAATTAAAATTTATATAATATTAATCGTTAATTAATAATTATAAAAGTAAATTTTAATTAAATTATTTTAATTAAATCGATTTTTAATAAATTTTAATCGTTTACGTTATAATAATTAATATTATTTTATTTTCGAAACGTATTTACACGAATTATAAAATAAAATAAAATTTTTTTCGATATTATATTATTATATTTAATTATTTTTATAACGTTTACGTAAAATATTATTATAATAACGATAAAAATAAATATTTATATCGATTTAATACGTATTAAATTTAATATCGATTTAATAAATTATTATTTTAATTATATTTAATAAACGTATTTAGGTATATTAAATCGATTAATATATTTAAAATAATTTTTATTTTATTATCGATATATATCGATAATAAATAAATTATTTAATAATAATATACTTCGAATATTACGTTTAAAACGATTAAAATTTTTAAAATATAATTATTTATTATAATAAATTAAATTAAATAATTCGAACGTTAAAATTTAATAATAATATCGTAAAATAATTTCGTAAATAAATTAATTAAATTATTAATTCGAATTATATTTTAATATTTAAAATTATAATAAAATAATTTTTAAATTTATTATAATTATAATAAAAAATAACGTTAAAATATATTATAATTATAATAGTAAATAACGTTAAAATTTATTAATTATTATAATAGCGGTTAGTGTTAACTGTATAGTAAAGACGTAGTATATATTTTATATAAACTGTATAATTAGATTATGAAATTATGAGTTTTAGCGGTTTGGCGGTTTCGGGCATTTGGGCCAGGGTATACAGGTACCTAAGATGCATACCTAGCTTCCTCCCTCCCCCTTCATCGTGGGTAATTCTTCAGTCACGACAACTTGACAGTCACTCTTAACAAAACTTTGCTTTGTCTTCAAGGTTTCAACTTCCAACATCAAAAATCCCTGTGTCTCGCTCAGTACTGCCAAGAATCATTTTCGCTGGTAAATTGCTAGAGAGGCATTTGCTTCTACATCATCCTATCTTCCACCGATTCCTCGTTCCACTTCCTTGAAATCTTCCTACTTATACTTCTACGCGCTTCAACAACGTCGTATTACTCCAATACTGCGCATGTCTTTCTTCTATTGCTTTGTAGCACTGATTACATGGTATTAACCCTCTACTTGTGTCTACGGACTACCACATTCCCTAAGACGGTACCTGTCCGCCAAGCTTTTGGCCTCGTCCATTGTTCCTATTACGTAGCTTCGTCTTCGTCGACGCTACCTTATGTATAAGTCGTACCCGGCTGCTACTTAGCCTCCCCGTCCCTCAGCCGTCTAGAGCACCCATTCTCTCTCGATTTGGATATCACGGGTTAGAGCACTTCAACGATTCCTCAGAAAGGCCCTGATATCGGATGTTCTTGGTCATACCCCAGTTCTAGAACTAGCTGCGAGCCCTAACTTGGGTGGGCAGACGACCCTTGGAACCCGAGCCTACGACCGTCTCAGTTTGAGCAACAGAGGAATCGTCTCCTCCAAAGCATATGGGAAGCCATACACAATTTTAAGGTCGTCAAGATCTCGATTATACTTGTGCGGCCCCCATGTTACCCCGAATTGTCTGATTTCGTGTAAGAGGAAAGCCTAGAGAGTGGCGGTCTAGTTCCAGACGAATTCAATATCTTCCACAAGATCCCAGCTCTTAGGTCCCCATATGGATTCGGGAGATTGCCAGGACAACGGCGGCTCGGAATACCATGGCAAAGCTGACGACGGCAACGATAGCATCGACGGCCTACCTTTGGTTTTCAAACGCCCGAGATCCCCTTCTCCGTTAGAAAGTTGCAGCATCCCTTCGATGGATGGAGCTATGGACCGCTGGGGGAAACGCAAAAAGTTCCCCGTGTCAGCAATCTTTATTCATGCCGGAGCCGGGTACCATAGCGTTGCCAACGAGAGCCTACACCTGGAAGCCTGTAACGAGTAAGCAGATTGATACGTTTCGATCCCTCGGGCTAGTCGTCGAGCAATCCTAACAGGTCGTAGGGCTGCTCGTTTAAGTATCAAACTCTTACGCTCGGGTCGTTCGGCTGTAGATGCTGTCGAAGCTGCTATCAAAGTTCTCGAGGACAAAGAGATCACCAACGCTGGCTATGGAAGCAACCTGGCAATCGACGGGACGGTCGAGTGTGATGCCACTCTTGTCGATCATCTAGGTCGAAGCGGAGCCTGTGGCGCGGTTCCTAGTAAGTCGACCAGTAGTCCCGTGAGAGACGACGATTGAACATACTTACGAGTAAGCGCTGTAGACATCAGGAACCCGATAACTTTAGCCAAGATTATTCTCCTGTCCAGCAACAAGCCTCTCTCTCTACGTCGCGTCCCGCCAAATTTGCTTATAGGGGACGGCGCTAAGGAATTTGCGCAGGAATCGGGTATGGTGCTGGTTCCTAACCAATGGCTCGTATCAAGAAATGCTAGAGATCGATATGTTAGATGGCAAGAGGATCTGAAGCGTGCGGAGAGCAAAGGTTCCGTAAGCCCCGTATCAAGCGGCTCCGACCAAGCTGCCAGCAATAATTCCGTCAATGAAGTCCACCAGAGTGCGCATCCGAACCATGCGACTGCTATATTGACTGGAACCTGGAATGAGGGCCAGCCAGACTCGCCAGCTCCAAGTTCGCCGTGGGATAAGGGACCGCCTACATTAATAACCACAGACCCCGCGAAAGCCTCGTCGAAAACGCCAGTAGAGCGTGGCCCCCTGGGATTCTTAGGATCTATACCCTCGAATTCCAAAAGCCTGGAAGGAGGGATATCACCAGCCCCGAAACGCCCGCGTTTTAATCTCGGACCGAGCAGTGAATCTTTGAAGTCGGACTCTAGTACGTCAGTGTCTAATGGCGTAGTTGGGCCGACTCTCCACGATGGCGCCGATCCTGACTTTTCTACGGATTCTTTTCCGTCTCCTTCCGGACCGGTTCCTACTACTACGTCCGCATTATATCCCAATCATTCGCGGCTGCCTCCACCCGCGGATCTATGTAAAAATGGGGATGGGGATGACACCGACAGGATTACCGATACAGTAGGCGCGATTGCGATTGACATGTCCGGGAAGATTGCAGCCGGGTCGTCTTCGGGTGGTATTGGCATGAAACATCGAGGACGGATCGGGCCAGCGGCCTTAGTTGGGGTGGGAACGGCTGTAATCCCAGCCGACGAGAAGGACGGCGATGGTGTCGCCGTTGCCGCCGTAACGAGCGGTACAGGTGAACATATGGCTACCACAATGGCGTCGCAAAAATGCGCGGACCGATTATTCCAGGGCACACGTCGTGGACCGGGCGGAAGAGACGTAGCCGAGGAAGACGAAAGCGCCATTCTCCAGGGTTTCATCGCTAATGACTTTCAGGAGCACCCTGGCGTCAAATACTCCTCTTCGGCCGGGGCCATCGGCGTCATGGCCGTGAAGAAGGCACCCCTAGGGTATTATTTGTATTTCGCGCATAATACCGACTCGTTCGCCGTTGCATCAATGGGTTCCAACGACCTTCAGCCGTCTTGTGTCATGTCGCGAGTCCAAGAAGGAAGTTCCGGCGTGGCTCGTATTGCTCAAGGAGGACGCAAAATTCACCTATAAAGCGACCAAGTAATGTTGGGCGTTAGTTTCCAACCGTCGACTTCCTTTTCTCCTCCGGAACCCTCCGGGAACTCTCCGCGTCGAAAATGCTCCATGGCGCCTATCGGTCTCTTTTCACTTCGCACCCCGGCTATCCGCTAATCCTTTAGGGTCTTCGGATCTTCGGATCTTCACCTCATCCTTCCTATTCATACACCTAGATTTTTGACGAATTACGTTGCATTGGGACTGGGGTTATCGAGATACCTTCGAACGGCCACTTGCATATCAGCCGCTGTTATTCTAGTCCTCTATTCGGCGGGACTTTTGTAGTTTACCTATGGACACCAACCTTTGCTTTAGTCATGGCTAACTCGGGACAACGACTGGCGTTCTGACGGAACGATAGAGTGGCTATCCTCGAATCGAAAGAAATAGCATTAACGACTGGGGCATTGTGATCACCTACACAACTTAGAAGGTACATAATAGAAAGATATAAGGCACGCCTCAAATGAGCGGTCTGTTTCATAATCACGCCCATGCTTCTTTCTTGTTAATTCACAATGTTCTCGTCCTGTGCCAGACGCCGGAAACGTATATGCAAATCCCCAAACCAATATGATACAAGGCCCCCCTTCCAGCCCGTTTTCCATGTGATGATGACTGCGATGATGATGACTTTATCGTAAGTATTAGTACATTAGACGGCCCGACAGCGGAGTACTGCCTCACGGCTAAGTAGGCGCGGGCGTGCCCGTGGCGCTGCCCGTCTCCTCCCTGCCGCCGACGCCGTTGGCGCGGGCCTTCTTCTTCTTCTTGCGGGCGCGGGGCACGACGGCGGGCTTGGCGCCGTAGGAGCCGAGGGCGAGCTTGGTGCCGCAGGTGAGGCACTCGGCGTTGTCGGGGACGGCGCAGAAGATGCTGAGGCAGATGCTGCAGACGAAGGCGGTGTCGACGACGTCGCGGTGGCAGAAGCACGCGGCGCGGAAGTCGACGGTGTCCTGGGTCGGGGACACGAGCGACCGCCGCGCCTCGGCGTCGGCGAGGAACCCGAACATCAGGTACGACAGCAGGCCGCGCGGGTTCGACGCCGCCGACAGGTACGTCCCGCCCGTGATGAAGGCCGCCTGCTGCAGGAACGTCGGCACCCCGTGCAGCGAGAGCGTGTCCACGGGGATGCGCGCGTGCGACGCGGCGAACACCGCGTTCATCGTCGGGATGTACTGCGCCGGCTCCGAGTCCGACACCGAGAGCACCAGGATGCGCGAGTGCAGCGTCGCCGCGGGCGTTACGGCCGCCGAGGAGGATGAGGACGGGTTGGGTGCCCCGGACGACGGGTTCGCTGGGTCTGAGGAGGTCTTGGCCGGTTCGAGGGCGCGCGACATCTTGTTGATGTAGGACAGCGCGAGGGTCAAGGCCCCGGACACCAGCGTAGTCGGGTTGAGGTCGGAGGGCGTGGTGCTGTCGATCAGGGCGCGCAGGGAGGTCAGGATGGAGGTCTCGATCTGGGCGAACTGGGGGAACTTGTTGGCGGAGGCGACTATTTCTGCCGATGCTCCCCCGTCCTGTCGACCGTCGACGTCGGTCATCTCGACGTCGCCATTGGAGGACGACGAGGAGGCGGCGGTGCGTGGGTCGGGATTGGGTGACCGAGGGTAGAGCCAGACGGCGCGGTTAGGGTGTGCGGCGATGATGGCGACATGGTTATCGTTGCCGAAGGCGAGGTGGGCGTTGACGAAGACGAGCAGGTTGGCGAGGGCCTTGGAGATGGGCAGGAGGTCGGCGAGGGCGGCCCAGGCGCGGGGATTAGTGTCAACGACGATGGTGAGGAGAGACGGGATCTGGCTGGTTGCTGATGCTGAATCGCTGTAGTGATTCGAGGCGTCGATGCGATTCATCCTGCCGGCTGCTATGGGTCGATGCTGGGGAGTTCGTTTATGTCATGGGAGAAGGTAAAAAGAAGGGCTCGGAGGCCGCTTTCTTTGCTAAAGGAGATACTTATGTGCGCTATTGTTCAAATCCCCTGAAATTGAACCTGTAACTTGGTTAAGAGAGATATTCATGGAAGTATTGCCGTCGCCGAAACAACTGTTGATGATGGCTACATGTATGTGGAATGTAGAAGAGAGAGAGAGAGAGAGAGAGAGAGAGAGAGGATAAGGTAAGCATCGAATTTCTGGATTGGAATGAAGACGCGGATAACGATTATAGACCGATAAGAGCTGATTACCATCTTATCTTCACCGAACCCACCCAGCTCACCGAGCTCACCGAGAAAGATCCACAACAGCTCTCCCACCTACTATATCATAATAGGGATGCAGCTAAATGGTAGGTACCTTGCCTCTAGCGCAAGCGTAGGAATACAAAGATATTGCCTATATACCGTAATTAGCACCTAACCCTAACCTTATGTAGCACGCGCCTGCGTCTCAATGCCGGGCTAAGCCGGGGTAGTGGCTATGCACCAGAGGTTACATAAAAGCCGACAGCTCACATGATTAATTGGCTAGACGTCATTTTTGGGCAGATCTTACGGAAACCCCCCCTGCAGCGGCTTTATCATGTCGGTGCATGTGTGGAAGGTCTCGATAACCTTATTGGCGTCTTAGCGTATACGCACCTACTACATAGGTGATGACACCGGTACCTACCCTGCCTACCCTGCCTAGCCTGCCTGCCTCTTGACATCAATACCTTATAAACTCAAACTCGTAGCGGGGTATTTTACTGAACTTTAGTTTCCCTTGAGCAGAGCAACCTCAAACACCTCAAAGCCTAGAACTTCTATCTCGTTCCATACTTTTAACCTACATCCGACTAACCTCTCTCCTCCAAATATTCGTTTCTTTTTTTTACTTCCAATATCTTCCAATACGTCGCTCAGATAATCCCTAGCTACATACCTACCTAGGTACCTAGGTCTCTAACCGACGCGCATGTGACAGACGAAAATCCTACATACTTCCAGCTACTGTACCAACGAACAACCGTGAGTGGTTTATCCCCCCACATCCGTATCCCTCTCTATACAGTAAGATGCTACTTGCGGCATGTTGCATGCTCTCTCAACCGACCAGTCTAGCCCCAGCTCGGTCCTCTCCGCAAAGGTGTCTCTCTCGCTCACCTTGTCTGAGATTAATTTAGGTTGCAGCGACTAACCAACGCCCAGTCGAATTAGTTCGCTCGGAGCGAAACTCACTAGCGATATACCTCCCAGCTTAAGACGGCCGTGGGTGGTTCGTCAAGACTAGAACCCAGGGCTAAAACCAAATCCTTCGTGATTATACTTGCAGCTAAGCCGGGATCAAGGCTCAGCCAGTCGGATCAAAACTGACGTAGGTAAGAAAAGGTGCGTGTGTGTGTCTGTGTATGCTTTCTTTATTGCCCTAGCCGCTTTATAGTTGTCACGCGTCCACCTCAAGACTCATTACTCATATTTATCCCCGAACCTATCATAAAGCGCCCCTAGCCCATGAGAAGGCTGATCTCTCGTCCTGATATCTATATAATCATACGCTTGCTACATTCATCCCCTCCCCTCTGTCTTCAACACACATCTTAGTTACCTAGGTACCTATTCATACTCTCGCAGATCTCTTTAATCAGAGAATAGCTAGCCCTTCATCAAACTACTACCCCAAGAACATCAGCCTAACCCACTAGGTGGCTATAGCTGACAAGGCGTAGGCCTCTTGCACGCTACCATATTTCTCTCTATCTCTATTACTCCGTCGAACTCCGGCTTACTCATACATCTTCCATTCTTCTTCTATTCTTAAATCTCATTATAAATCAGAGTCTCGACAATAGCTTAGTTGTCATCCATCCATAGGACGCAATGGACGAGTCGCCCATCGTCCTCACCTCCAACCGGGAGGAGATGGCCAAACTGAACAACGTGGAGCAGACGCAGCTCATCCTGGCCAGACTCATGGAAGGCGGCCAGGAGGATGACGACACCTGCAGGGAACTTGACCGTCTGACCAAACTTTTGAACGACGATATCGAAACAAAGAACAAAGACCAGTCCATCTGCGACGTCATCGATGATGTATGCTTAGACACTATACTCGGCTACCTCGACATGAGGCAGGCCGATTCGGTCCGTGGCCACGCGGTCTTGACTACTTCCGCCTACCTCAAAGCGGCCGGGAATAAAGGAAACGAGGCTCTACGCAAGTTCTTTTTCGACCGGGTCCAGAGGGGCACCTACGACGACTACATCGTCGCTTTCTGCGTCGCCGCCGCCATTTTCCCCATCGCCCCGGACGTGACGACTGACATATTCCTGAGCGAAGGGTTTCTGCCTAGCCTGAACCCCCTGATGCGACGGAAGTGGAAAAGCAGAAAGGTCGAGACCGCATGCCTGGAAATGCTTAACGCCGCTTCCATGAATGCGCAGTGTCGCGAGGCTATCCGGAAATATTGCACTGACTGGTTAGAAGAAGTCGTTGACCAAGACCCGAACGAGCTGGCTAAGTCCATCCACGCGGCGGATCCCGGGGTGCACGTTACCGAAGGTTCGATTGCCATGAGGAGACACTCCGAAGCAGTCCAGAACTTGGCCGCGGTCATCCTAGCAAAACTGAGAGTAGGCACCCTAAAGCTTCCGCTCACGTCACCTCCCACATTCGAAAATCTTCGATGGCAGTGATTCGGCGCGGCCGGGAATGGAGCTGGGCTGACCTGAAGGCTTCAGGCGGTGCCGTCGTCGGCGCAACAGACGGCGGAAGGATCCGAAGATAGAATACAGCAAGCGAACACCAGCATCGAGGATCTCTCCAAGAGGTTCAGCTCGACGATACTAAAAGATTCGGAACACGGGACGAAGTACTCGGTGGAGGGGTTGGCCTACGCAACCATCCAGCCCGCGGTTAAGGAGGAGGTCGCGCGCAACAAGGAACTTCTGAAGGCCCTGGTCAAGATTTTGGGCAACGCGCCCGCAAAGTCCCCGCTTACGTACGGGGCTCTAAGCATATTCGTGAATCTAACTCGCTACCAGCCAACGCAATCCGAGGAAGAGAAGAAGATGGCCCAGCTTAAGGCTTACGCCGACGCTGCCGGGAAGCTGGCGCCGTCGAATCCCTTAAACGACGACGACCACGTCTCGGAACGTTGTAAACGAGTTTTCGAGGCCGGCATCGTACCAGTCCTCGTAACGCACAGTAGGCACGGTTCGGTCGCTTCGCTAAATCTCATCGTATCCATTATCTCGGCATTATCTGTCACAACCAGTTTACGAGGTCAGCTCGCCCAACAAGGGGCCGTTAACTTGCTTATTGCCGCCGTCAGTGCTTTACCAGATTCGGAGTCCCAGGCCAAGCGTACCGCAGCTCAGGCACTTGCTCGTATACTAATCAGCACAAACCCGACGCTCGTATTCGGTGGCACGCGCGCTCGTCCGCAGAACTCGGCAATCCGGCCGCTAATTTATCTCCTTTCTTCTGACCCTACAGCCGAGACCCGAGACCTGTTACCGACGTTTGAGGCGCTGATGGCGCTCACAAACTTAGCGTCGACGGACGACGACACGCGGGTGACCATCATTCGCAATGCGTGGTCAGAGATCGAGGAGCTGTTGTTATCTTCTAACCCCCTAGTTTCTAAGGCTGCTGTTGAATTGGTTTGCAACCTAGTGCAGAGCGTCGAAGGTGTCGCTCTGTACGCAGCCGATAACCCGCAGGCCGCTAATCGCCTACATATCCTACTCGCACTCGCAGATGCCGAAGACGAAGGAACAAGAAGCGCAGCCGGCGGTGCGTTAGCTTCTCTCACCGCGTACGAAGCCGTCGTGGCCGGCATCGTCAAGAGGAAGCGCGGTATCGAGGTAGTGCTGGGCCTTTGCGGCGAGAAAAGCGAAGATCTACGTCACCGAGGCGTATTCGTCGTCTATAACATGGTCGCATGCGAAGGAGAAGCAGGTAAGATGGCGCGCAAGGAAATCAAAGAGAAGAACGGAATCGAGGTTCTGAAAGAGTGCGCGAAGACCAGCCGGCGGGCTGAGGTTGTCGAGGTCACGATTCAGGCTTTGAAGATCCTGCTCGAGCAGCAGGATTAAAACTTGGACTGGGATGCAACGAGGGGGAAAGGTTCGTGAAATGCTCTGCTTTACAAAACGTGCATTGAAATCGGTTATTATAGGGGGTTGGAGGCAGTCAAAATTGTGTAACCAATTTTTTGTGTTCAATGCTAAGAATGTCGCGATTTTTCTAATTCTAAGCTCTCTTTTGCTCTACAGTGACTGCTACGCGCCGCGTGCATCTTTCCTTACTTCGCCTTAAGCCGTATGTTGCGAGCCGAGGCTCTCTAGAACGAGCAAATTCTAAGATGAACTGGAGAATAGCATTTCCCTCCAACGGAGGACCCCACGGTATGAATAGACAGATACACCGGTGTGGTTAATATCGCTCAACCTTAGTAAACCCACGTGGGTCGATGGGTATCTACTCATCAACTCGGTTTAGAACAGCAACACCCTCCACGTGTCCTGTCTGCGGGAAGAAGTCGAACCCGCGCAAACTCTCAATCGCGTACCGCGTCCCCTTTCCTCCTTCTCCTTGCCCCTCCAGCCCACGCACCAACACCCCCACATCCCTAGCCTGCGTATGCACGTTACAACTGACGTACACGACGCGGCGGGGCGCGAACGCGAGCAACTGCGCGAGGAAATCGGCGTCGCACCCCTTGCGCGGGGGGTCGAGCACGACGACGGTGCGGTCCCCCGGGTACTCGGCGCGCAGGGCCGGGGTGAACAGGTCGCGCGCGTCGGCGGCGACGAACCGGGCGCGCGACGGGGGCAGGCCGTTCGCGGACGCGTTGCGCGAGGCGAAGGCGATGGAGGCGTCGCTGATGTCGATGCCGACGCTGCCGCCGCGGAAGAGCGAGGACAGCGTTATGGTGAAGAGCCCGGAGCCGGAGTAGGCGTCGATTAGGAAGTCGATCTCGGGGGTGGGGGCGGGGGCCGGGGAGGAAGAAGAGGGAGGGGGAGAGGGGGGAAGGGCGTGCTCCCGGATGTAGTCCGTGAAGACGGGCAGGATGGAGTTGTTGTTCTGGAAGAACGACCCGGCTGGGTTGTGGAACACGTACGGCCCGACGTACTCGGTTGACGTGCCCTTGTTGTCCGTCACGCACGTCTTCAGGTCTATGTACTCGTCCGTCTCGACGCGCACCACGGCGTCTTCGGGCGGTGGCGGCGACGGCGATTCTTGATCCGTCGCTGCTTCTTCCGGCTGAGACGTCCCCTCGACTTCGCCCTGGGCCCTCTTCAGAATGCGCTTGGTGCTCTCCCGCAGCAGGATCGTGGCGCCCCGCGTGTACTTGTCGTACTCGACTTCCATGCGCTCGCGCTCGCGCTTCATGCCCAGGCGCACGGCCTCGGTGCCGATGGGGCAGTCCTCGATGTCTATGGTCTGGCGCTTACCCTTGGCCATGAAGCCGATCGGGGGGCGGCTGTCGAAGGGCTGCTTGCCCCTGCGCCAGCCCGAGGGGCCGTCGAAGTGCGGGGTGAGCTTGGTGCGGTAGCCGTACTGGAGCGGGCTGCCGATGGTGTCCTGGATGGCGGGGATGAGCTCGGGCGGCAGCTGGGAGAAGTGGCGGAAGGCCTTCTCGACGATGCGCTTCTTCAGCCGCAGCTGCTCGCCGTAGTCCAGCATCTGGAACTGGCACCCCGAGCACGTCCCGAAGTACTTGCACTGGATCCGGCTGTCGTCGCGCGAGGCCGACGGCGTCACCACCGAGATGAAGTCCGCGACCGTGTAGCCCTCGTCGCGCAGGTGGCGGTACACTTTGACCTTGACGGTGTCGCCCGGCACGGCAAACGGTACGACGTAGACGCGCTTGGAGCCTTTCTGCAAGGCTAAGCCTTCGCCCGTCGATGAGAGCTCGACGACTTCAACTTCGATCTCGGAGCCCTCTTCCGGTAAGTCCTCGGTGGCTGGTTGCTGTGTCTTGGCCTCCCCTTCCTGTGCATCGTTTTCTATCCCTCCGTCCTCTTCTCGGTTAAGCGACTCGATTAGATTCTTCACGTCGATGCTCAAGACCTCCTCTGTGGTGCCATTAGACATATCCCGCTCTCTCTTCCGTGCTTTCTTCTCATTCTTCTTGTTCCCCGCTTTCACCCCCTGCCTAGGCTTGTCGTAAGAAAAAGGCCTCTTCCCGCGGTTGGGCTGCGGTTGCTGTTGATGGTCCCCCATGTTCAACAGTCTATACGATGAGGTCTCTCCCTGAAGATTTGGCCCTCTACTCGTGCGCGTCTCTTCCCATGTGTTTTTAGGAGCAGATATATTCCGGGCAGATCTGTACCTATCCTGTTTGCTAGCGTGCCAATGTTTGAGACGCGCGCCTCTCGGTATCTCCGATGAGTGAGTATGGGGACGGTTAATGAAGGTGAGAGCCTCGAGCGAAAACGGCGATGAGCCAACAACAGGAAATTTTGCAAACCTACTCCTGAGAAGAACTCGAGGTGTCGCGGCCGTACAGAACCGCATTGAATTATCTGAAATTTTTTAATATTTTTATTTTGTAGCGAGTCCCCCGGGTTCACAGCTGCGATGAAGGAGTGAAAGGACGTACAGCAAATTAGAAATTGACGATTTTTTACTGGATCAGCACTATAACCGTACCTATCTTATCGCGATTAGATACTGCATTGCCCCGCCTTCAGCTGCACTATAATTACAGGCGGTACCCGTACTAACTTTGGATACTTCGGGACTACTGATATCCTACAACTCTTCACTTCCTCTACACAACCAAGGCTCATATCACATATTCACGGGATTAACACAAATTTAGACGGTATAAATCCCGAGGTTGTGTTGACGTTTACTATTCGTCTTGTGGACTGGGAATTAGCTCTATTTCTTGCACCTATTATATGTGAAAATGTATCTTTATACCAACTAACCTGATTATCCTGTACGACTCTTAAATCCTCCTCTTGGATCGTTCCTTATTTTGCTGCTTCACAACTCACAAAAACAGTGGATCTATCTGGGAACCATCATGGCAGCTTGCTGCGCTGCCTGTTGCGCCGCGTCATTCGCCCCATGTCCCGCTGTGTCCTGCGCTCCGTGAGGTCCTCCGTGATGCTCTCCTCCGATGTGCTCGCTATGGTCCCCTTCGTGGTGTCCGTGATGCCCACCATGATCTCCTCCGTGCGGCGCTCCGTGCGATACGTGTGGGGGGCCGTGTTGCGCACGCCTCGCAGGCTGTTCTCTCTCGGAACTCTGGCTCGACTAGACGGCGGGGTTTCCCGTTAGCCATGGTCACTCCCCTAACAACGCCTGACTTCATTGGGGGAGCACCACTAACCCAGAAGCACATATTGTTGGACTTTGCTTTTCGTCGAAGGAATATCGGGATTCTAGAAACGCAGTAAACAATATTATCACAAGGTAGCCAAGCCGCATCTACTTATACACAGCTCAGGTTACGCAGGCTGGCAATTTTGTACGTAGCCCTCAGCTTGCCGCAACGTCATGCTACATAAATGACGTACCGAGGCCTAACAGCTCATATTCAGCGTCAGATTTCAGTAGCTCAACTGGCTTTACTGGTATGGTGGGTAGTACCTGCGATCTGTTATCGGCGTCGGGTTTCACGAGGCGTATGCACGTAGCTCTTTCAGTCAAGCTATCTGTCTCAGGCCCGTCATAATAGCCACCAAAAGGTTGAAAGTTGCCCAGGTAATTTGAGTCTTGATTAGGTGGAGGGCCCCTAGATAGCCCTTGGTGTCCCGTCGAACTTCTGCGCCTTATGATATGTCTTATTCGGAATGTAGCGCTTGAAGCCTATTAGAGGAGAATATTCTCTTCTTCTATCAACGTGTAACACTATGTGTTCACAAAATGCGTGAGCATTGGATTCGGGCCTCTCTTGTGCGATGCCTATATTCTTAAATTATTAGTCGTGCTATACTGATTGGAGGTGATGCTGTGAATCGAGGCTTCTAGGTCAGCGAACAAGGGCATCTGGCGTCGTATAGCAGAGAGGCTGATGATGTCCTCAGTTTTACAATTCGGCGGTTTCTGTTTATGTCATTAGTCCCATCCTATAGTATTGACTGTGTTGGCAACGGTCTTCAATAGCGCAAAAGTACGCTATCGTGGGTTTAGCGCTTGGGTAACCGGTAGATAGGTAGTAGGTAGGTAGGTATTCAACTAGCTAAATCTCGGGCAGCCTCAACTATCTGAGTACCTAGGCAGGTATCCATATTCAGGTACTTGGCAATGTCTGACTAGAAATGAATTTGAGATTCCAACCTGTGGCACTAATGTTTTCCGGATTCTTACGGATGAGAGTAGTATATGTTGTAAGAGGGTAACATATATTATAAGAATATATATTAAATTCCAGAGCAATGTCGGAATATATTAAGCATGTGAGCTTAGACGTCGGAGTGTCAATTGATACGGCTATAGGTTACCCAGCTCTGAGTTCGGCCCAGATTTAACCGTCTTTTAATTCAGAACAATGGCTGACTCTGTCCTTTCATTTATAGCCCTAAAATATGACATCTAATACGGCATAAACATATAGTAGGCAAAAAAAACAAATCGTGAATTCCGTGGGTATAGACAAGGGAAATTGCTCACAAAAGAACTTGATTAATAAAAGAGATTCTAGTAACTACGAATTATTCGAGCAACATGAAGCTAAGCTGACCTGCCTCAGCACCATAACGCGCTAAGCACGAATTGTAGGTGGTTGTGGTGGGGCTCAGGAGTAAGACTATTACTGTTAGAACCCCTTATCTCGCTTTATAATCAACTAACTGCAGCAGGGTTCAGCGTCGGAGACATTGGGATATCTACCAGCCCGAGAGTACCGTACCTGCCGCGACAGTCCTGATAGACACGCTAAGGACGTCACGGCTCATTCCCATTTCTCTAATCGCCGATAACTCGCTCGACTTCTTCCTTTCTCCTTATTATTTACATCATCGCTATCCTTGACATACGCCCGATGCGCTATAGTCGGCTTGCGGTTGCGCATTTATAGGACATCTGTAGGGCATCGGTGTGTCTCTACCTAAGAGTACACAAGCTCCGCCCCGGGATGCGCTGTGTCCCTAGAGTACCTCGTGTTAGGGAAATGAGCACAGACGGAAGGATTGCAACATATTGAGTCTCGATCACAACATTAGTGAAGACTATTCTGATTAGAGGAAAGATGGGTGAGTTAACGCCCCAAACGCCACAGCCATAGTACTGCATCATCTCGTAGCTAACCCAGACTCTAAGTCGCCTTTGCGACGCTCCCGCGGGGCCTTTTTCTATTACTCCTTGCTATCGCCCCCTCTGTTGCAGCTCCTTCGGAATGGCAGCCAGCAGGACAGGTCGTGTTGGAACAGCAGCAGCAATCCCAATCCGGTTCAGGTAGGAAAGGGGCCGTCGCGTCCGAGAGCAGAGTATGTAGTCAAATCGGTATCGACCTTCTCGACCAAGGCGTAAGTACTTCTATCAATTAATAAGAGGTAGTCATTCAATCTCTAGACCGCTCATCCGCATCTTAGGGCAATGCCATCGACGCTTTTATCGGAACCCAGCTATGCGTAGGCGTCATCGGCATGTATCATTCCGGACTTGGCGGCGGCGGGTTTAGTCTCATCCGAGACAGCAACGGCAACTACACTGTCATTGATTACCGCGAATCCGCTCCTAGCGCGGCCTTCGAGAATATGTATAAGGGCAACATTTTAGGTAGCGTCTTCGGCGGTCTTTCCGTAGGCGTACCTGGCGAGCTCCGAGGCCTCGAGTACGCGCATAAGAAATTCGGCCTGCTGCCCTGGAAAACCGTCGTACAGCCCGCCGCCTCTGTAGCACGTCATGGGTTCACCGTCACGGAGGATCTGGTGCGATACATGGAAATCACTCTTCAGATGGTCGGATGGAACTTTTTGATCGAAGACCCTTCGTGGGCTCAAGACTTTGCGCCTGAGGGTGAGAGCCGTCATTTGATATACCCTTGTCTCGAAAAGTCACATACGGTAACAACAATAGCTAACCTCATGATCCAGGAGTCTTGGTCAAGTTAGGCGATACCATGACCAGGAAGCGCTACGCAGAGTAAGATCACGACTCCTGAAACTTAACGGCCCTGAAATTCGCTAACTCCGTTAACCTAGAACCCTCGAGCAAGTAGCCGAGCATGGCGCCGACGTCTTCTATAAGGGCCCAATAGGTTCGTGTCTATTTTCTCCCTCCAAGTGTATGGTATCCTAACGGCCCTTTAAGCCGAGGCGACGATCAGGTACATCCAACAGAACAACGGCACCATGACCCTGCAGGACCTCTCCAGCTACGAGGCCATTATCCGCGATCCCGTCAGCATCTCCTACCGGGGCTTCACGCTATACTCGTCAGGCGTGCCCAGCAGCGGCGCCGTGTGCCTCAGCACGCTGAAAACTATGGAAGGCTACGACTCCTCGGACACGGCGGCCGACCGCAACCTAACGCTGCACCGCTTCGACGAGTCGATGCGGTTCGCGTACGGCGCGCACCAGGCCCTGGGTGACCCGGCCTTCGTATCGGACACGCCGGCGCTCGAAGCCGCGATGCTGGACCCGGCGCACGCCGAGTCGGTGCGGCGGCGCATCCGCGACGACCGCACTCAGCCGGTCGAGAACTACGACCCGCGCCGGGTGTACGCGCCGCCGAGCCACGGCACCTCGCACATCTCGACGGCGGACGCGTCCGGCGCCGCCGTCTCCTCCACCACCACCGTCAACCTGCTCTTCGGCAGCCTGCTCATGGTCCCCGAGACCGGCGTCGTGCTCAACGACGAGATGAACGACTTCTCCATCCCCGGCGTGCACAACGAGTTCGGGTACGCGCCCAGCCCGGCCAACTACGTGCGCGCCGGCAAGCGGCCGTTGTCCTCCATCACGCCCGTTATCGTTGAGCGGCCTTCCTCTTCTTCTTCCTCCTCTTCTCCTTCCCTCCTCGCGGCCGTGGTCGGCGCCGCGGGCGGATCGCGCATCATAAGCGCGACGACGCAGGTGGTATGGCACATGCTGGAGCGGGGGCTCGGAGCGTCGGAGGCGGTCGCGGAGCCGCGGTTCCACGACCAGCTGATGCCGAACCAGGTGACGTTCGAGTACGGGTTCGACAACGCGACGGTGGCCAGCATGGCGGCCCGCGGCCACAACGTGACGTGGGTGCGCGAGGGCCAGAGCGCCGTCCAGGCCATCCGCGTCGGCGACGGCGGCGTGTTCCAGGCTGCCGGCGAGACGAGGCAGAAGAATAGCGGTGGGTTGACTTTGTAGAGGGGATGTAATGCCTACCTGTCTAGGGAGATGGCTCACCCGTCTATACCTACCTACTTTTGCTTAGTTTCCCATTCTTGTATTTGCATCTATGTTTGCATTGTCGGAGGTATTACGTTATTTGTGTTTGCATATATATAGAGTTGCATGTTTACTTATATGTACGTACCTGTATAAATTGAATAATGATTAGACACATCTAAACTCGGGTCTTACTACCTAGGTACCTACCTACCTACCTAGGTATCGTATATATCAGGGGAGGCCATAACGGGTAATGTGATATCGAGTTACTTCAGACGTTCAGGACAAGTAATCTTGAATCGCCAGTTATATAGTATCACGAGAAGGGGGGAAATAATTAACTTTGAGAATATTTACCGGTTACAGAGCTCGCGTGTATCTGGGTTAACTACTTCGGTGTTCATGATACCCTTATTTCTCCTCCACCACATGTCTCTGCCTCGACGAGGCATAACGAAACACGAAGCAACGCAATGCAACGCAGCGCAGCGCAACGCAAAGCATAAAGCAAAATTCAACTCCGAGCCCGCCTCCCGCCGTGAAAACCCTGGGGGTATCGGATATAAGTCTATCTCTATCGTGTATGTACTAGTAATTGAGAGGGGAATCGGACTTTGTGCGCGCAATTCACAACTTCATGGCGACTAGCTTCTGCAGCTGGGCGAGCCACTTCCTAGCAAACTCCTCCTCGGTGAAGCGCTTGGACGACAGCCGGGCCCTGCGCCGGACGGAGAGCGGGTCAGGGTGCGAGAGCGCCTTCTCGAAACCGTCGGCGAACTCGGACGTGGTTGAGGCGTGGAAACCTAGTGGGCTTGTTAGCAAGTAAATCCCCGAAGATAAATAGGGGCACTATATTAAGCGTACCCGTAGGCTGGCCGTCGACGTCGACGACGATGTCCAGTTTCGGACCGCCGCTGTCGTGTACGACGCATATCAAGCCCGCCGCAAGATACTCGACGACGCCAATCCCGAAGTGCTCGTTCCACATGCCGTTGACGCCCACGAATGCCTTGCCGAGCCATTGGAGGATCTCGGACCAGGGAGCGTCGAGTCGGAATATCACTTGGTCCCTGATGTGAAGTTCGTTGACCAGCAAACGAAGCTTGTAGACGCGCCTTGAGTCGTCGTCTCCCCTAACACTACCCAGGAGGACTAATTTGGCTTCCTTTGCCGAGGGAGTTCCGGTCTTCACGAATTCCGCGAAGGATTGCAATATAAGCTGGTGATTCTTTTCTGGTCGAAATTGCGCAATGTACACCAGGTACTTCTGGCGCCTTTTCTCGCTTTCTTCCGATATCTCGACTGCTTTTTCGATCTCCTCGACGGCGCACGGGGGGTACACCACCGCGATAGAATCCTCCCTCCCTCTTTGCTTCCGGCGCGGCCCCCACAGAGATTGGACGTGTCCTTGCGTCCAGGAGGAATTTGTCATCACCACGTCCACGGAAGCGCCCATCCACGAATAGATAGCGGCGAAGAGCTTCCAGTAGTGTCTCTTGAGAGCGCCCTTGAAACCTACCCCCTTCCCGGCATTAACGCCCTGACTTCCAGCTGGGTTCTGAGGGTCGAGAGAGTCGAGCATGTCGGTCGAGATGGTGGGGTAGTGTACGTAAGCGGCGGTTGGCATACGTGGGAATAGGATCTTGCATAGGCCGAGTACGAAGGCGTAACCCATGGTATCCACGAAGATATCGGGCACTAGGAGAGAGAACGCGTCGAGTCCCATGAGAATAGATCCGATCGATTGTCCCAACAGGGTCATATGCGGCCACGTAGAAGCGAGGACCCAGTGTCGAGTCGTCAGATAGATGAAGTGGATCGTGGGCGGGTGGATGTCGATACTGAAGGTGTTCTATGGCATTGTTAGCAACGTTGAGAGCATTCGTGAGGCGATACGGATGGCGATATGAAATCGCAAACCTTGACGCGGGAAAGCATGTTCTCCTTGGTTACGTCGTGGTCGCCCGTGTACACGACGATCTTGGCGTTCGGCCATCTCCTTTGCGTAGCTCGAACCGCAGCCCACAAAACCCGCTCACCACCTCCTCCGGCATTGCAGAAGGGGTGGAAGAAACCGACGATACCGTCCCAATCCTGGTCGCCCTTTTCTCCGTTGCCGGCTGTTCCAACCGTGGAGCCATCGATATTCTCCCAACCCTCCTCGTCGCCGTTAGCGCTGCCGTCCTTTTCCTGCGCCTTGACCTTTTCCTCCTGAAACTTGGCTTCGCTCTCTGCTGTAGTGCGGACAAGTAAGAGGCGCCGCCCTTCGGATCCCTTCCTCAGACACCAACCGAACGTCGATCCTACCGTCCAGGAGAATATACGGAATAGGAGGGGGAGGAAGTAGTTCCAGCCTATTAATAAGAAAAACGGGGTGCAGGCGACGGCGACGGCCGTGAATGCCAGGGTCTTAGGGTCCATGCCGAAGGAATAGGGCGTATCTCTGGAGGGGATCGAGCAGCTGGAACCGGAGGAAGAGAATGACATTTGCCTAAAGCCTAGCGGGCAGGTATATTATTGAACGTAGATTTGTCCGTAACCCTGGGTAGGTATCTAGGCACACGTGTTAGGAAGGGGATACTGTTCTGGCCTTGTCAGGCTTTGCCAAAGCCAGGCCAGTTGACCCATTGATGTGACCTGAAAGTGTTGAAATAATGTTGTCGCGCGAGTCGCGCCTCGTGAGTGACGATGTATATAAGGTACCGCCTTACCTTTAAGCGGATAGGTAGGTAGGTAGGTAGGTACTTTCAAGATGTACAATAATCTGGCCGTGTGACCGATGACAAAAGACGCTCTAGGTACCTTCATAGGTATGTAGGTACCTAAGTAGGTACATGTAGTAGCAAGGTGGCCCATCCCACCTGCCTGTCACCTGTCCTCTGTAGGTACCTACCTAGGTAGGTACCTGTGGGCAGCACACCGCGCAGCTTATCGATAGACTTAAGCTCTCGTTACCTTATCTTATCGCTCGATTATACTCCTTAACCCACCCCCCACTCCTCCACACTATCCGCTATTTGTGAATCGTACTATATCCAAACTGCTTGTTGTTATAGGCTCTCAGTCTACGCTTCAAGTCAATCACCCTAGGGGCTCATAGCATATAAACGTACTCTAGGCTTAGAGCCATACGACAAATCGGCATCCTCTAGGTGCCCTTTAGAGATGATATACGGAACACAACATTACTTGAGTCCTAAGTGGCTTAACAGCTGCTAAGTTGCCTTAGATATTGTCATTCACTTATAAACATACTCCGTCCCCTCGCTACTGTCTTCGGCAAATCAGAAAAGACTCAACACAAATCATGATTAGCTTAATTCATAAGGCGCATCCTCCGCGTCTCGGTAAGCCCCTTGGCTTGCTAGCGAGGACCGGAACTTTACTACATATCACGCACCCTAACCGAGTCTCACCCCATCGCCACAGACACCAGCCCGGAATAAGGTCATTCCATCTTGCGCCGAGCGTCAACGCCGTCGTGGAAGCCACCGAGCAGGCGATAATCAGTTTTCATAGCGCCACACATATACCCTGGTTCTTGACTATTCCCCTCGTGTCGCTCGGAGTCGCTCTTTTCTTCCGGCTACCTTGGAATGCATATGCCCATCAGATAAATCAAATTCGGAGCCGATGCACCTCACTATTGATGGCATGGAACTGGAAGACATCTAAAGAAGTCCAGACGAGAGGCATTCCGCTATCCAAGCAGAAGGCAGTAGTGACGAGGATACATGCAAAGAACACGGCGAGGGTGTACAAGATGTTGGGCGTCCAGCAGTGGAAGATATACATCAACGTTCTCGGCCTCCCCTTCTGGGTCCTCGGCATCGAGAGCGTCAGGCGCTTATGCGGCGGTCCGAGGGGTATCCTCGGGAGGATGATGCTAGGACTCCCCAAGGAGAATGATACAGCTCCACCTACGCAGGAAGGCGTAGAGGCTGCTACATCTTCGACGGATATGACGGGCGCAATCGCCGGCCAAGTTTCCACCGTCGATCCGTCGACGGCTTCCGCAGTGGTCGAACACGCCAGGAATCTCCCAGATCCGAGCATTACGACGGAAGGATGCCTCTGGTTCCCGGACCTGTCCGTTCCCGACCCTTATTCTATTCTCCCCTTGGCGTTATCCGCCATGTTGGTAATTAACATGCTTCCGAATACCAAGGCAGGCATGCGGCAATTAGTAAACCTCGGCCCCCGGGACGGGTCCGTGGTAGTACCGGCAGCGCAGCAGAGGCAGCTTAGGCTTCGTCGGGCACTTATATGTGTGGCGGCTCTCGTAGGCCCTCTCACCGCGGACCTTCCGGCGGCGCTTCACCTCTATTGGTTAACGTCGTCTGCCACGCACTGGGCTACGAGCAAGGCGCTGAGGCATTTTATGCCCATCCAACAGCCTGTTGGAAGGTGTAAGGACTTCGAAATTGCCCCTATCCTGCCGAGACTGGAGCAGCAGAAAAAATGAAAAAGGGCGAAAACCTACGGTTAATCACGAAATCCTAGCGCGTTGGGCTGAGGCGAGTCCCATGACTTAATACTGTATATTGAAAATGTCACGAATGCACGTCATTCGTCGGCAATGTGTTTGTAGTTACAATGACGCAAAGTACGGCCTTCGAGGCTGAATGGTTCGAAAAACGGCGGAAGTCCTAAAGTATCGCTATTCATAGACGCCGCTCTTCTACGTACCTATAGGGATGGATGCGGTTCCTTGCTCGGTCACCTCATAGGGACCCCAAATAAAAGAACTGATATCTCCGAATTACCTCGATTCAAGGGTGACCAACTAATACCAACCACTGTAAACGCAATTCCAATATACTGAGCTAGTAAAAACATCGAGTTTGCCCGCGCTGACTCCGAAACGCCCCGAAATGCCGCTCGTACACTTTATCGAATAGCCCGACGATTCGATCCGCTTCGATTCATCCAAGGAACACGGCCAACAAGACGATAGCCATGATGACGGCCAGGATCAGCAGTAGGCAGCATGCCTTGCTCCGCGCGTTCTTCTGGTACCTCGCCGCGGTCCTCAGCTCGTAATCGGCGCCGCGGGTGTCGTCGCGGATGTTAACCGCGTTGCTCTCGATGGTCTCCAGCACCTCGCCTTGCTCGCTGACGATCTGCGCGACTTGCTGAAACAGCACGTTGAGGTCGCCGACGCCCTCCTCGATCTGGCGGATCTCCTCCTCCCGCTCGGTGATCAGGGCCTCCTGGAAGTCGACCTCGTCCTGCGGCGCCAGGTGCACCTGCTCCTGCTGCTGCAGCTGCTGGAGCTGCTCGCCGGCGACGCCGTGCGGGGCGCCCTCGGCAGAGGTTTCGTGGTCGAGCGCGGCTTTGGCGGCGCTGACGGAGGCTCGCTGCTTCTCGAGGGCAGTGCGCTGCAGCGTTTGGAATTCGCCGAGGGCGGCCTTGAACTCGCGCGAGAGTTTTTGTTGTGAGTATTTTTGGGTGGGCTGGAGAGCGAACGGATGGTTAGATATGCGCGGTACGAACTGGACGAACAAACCATTTATATTTCCTTTGTCTGGGTGCTTACCGTTGGGTCTTCCCACGTCTGAATCTTCTTGACGCCCTCGCCAACCTCCTTGAACTGTTCGGTGGATTCCTCAATCACGGTGTGTACCCGCTCCCGCAATCGGGGATTGTCCCGTCGAGTGCCGAGGAGGCCGATATCCGACTTGAGCTTCGAAATATTGCCTTGGAGATGGAATAGCTTGTTCATGAGGCCTTGCGACAATCGAGAGAACTCCGGGTCATCCGAATAGGCGCCATTGTTGTTCCGGCGACGGCCACCCCCGCTGCCGGATTCTATCGAGGACAGCTGATCGAAAGACATGGCTGGGAAGAAGTCTGGGCTGAGCGAACGACGGACGGTGATGGCGGAAGGCTTTGGAAGGTAAGCGGAGAGATTGGTATATCTGAGATGGAAATGTCGAAAACAGAACCTGCTGTAAATACAGATAGGATGGATGAAGATGGATGGGAAGGTTTGATGTCACTCAGGGTCACCTGCGACAGGATTGCGCGAACGGTGCAAGGTACGAGTACATGCCTAGGTACGTACCGAGGTACCTGGAAGGCAACCAGGTTGGGGGAGATTGCGGATTACTTGTACATGTACATGTACTATGTAGAGTTGCGTTGCGCATGCATCTGCTTACGTCAGTCAAAAACTAGAGCCACCCGCATACATGTACCAATGTATTATGGTGCCTAGGAGCTGTGGCTGGTGCATTAAGCTGGCGCAATCCTGGCGGAACATTCTTCTCTCCCCCAGTGGAGCCCAGCCCGAAGCAGCTTGAGCTTTGTAAGTTTTTCTCTTTCTTTTATTTACATTCACACGCTCCGATAGGTAACCACCTTCAGCAGAGCAACCGTGCTCTGACCCGTCATTCGTCATTCCTTTTGTCTCTTTGCAAACCCGGATTGTTCATACAGGAAATATTCGCATGCATACACACAACTTGCATTTCCTACTCCTCAAAGTTCGGACGATGCGCTGATCTGAATATTTCTTTTCTTTACAGTTGCGAAGATGCCTCCCGCAGCTACGCGCCGAGCGCCTTACAAAGATTTCCTGCAGCCCGCCCTCCAGAGACGTTTCGCCTCAACTACCGGAGTTTTACTAGGACTTTCTTACGTCGAGGCCCTCACTCTAGCCAAATGGGACAGCTGTACGTGACAACCCCTCCCGCTTTCCACGCACTATCATACCATATCTCTAACATGAGCGTTCCACTAGTTATCTGGCCATGGTTTCCTCTCGGGCCCGCGGGTTTCCGTACCCTAGCTATCTTCGGCAGCATCCTCCCCATCGTCATCTTGCGAATTGCCCATTCCCACATCGGTATCCGGACGTCTAACTCGCCCTTCGACACCCTCCGCTCCAACGCCTTTTCCTTCGCGACTATAGAGACGATACTTACCTTCGCTATTTCAGCGTGGCTATTCAGCCAGACATACCTATTCTCGACTCCAACCGGAGCGAACCTTGGCTGGATCACATATTACAGCGGGGATCGCGCGCGATTAAACGAGCGGGCGCTGTTCTACACCCTTGATATCATTATCCTGGGCATCGTCCAGGGCGTTCTACACATTTCCTTGGATTTCAACCGGATGCTTCTGGGGACGGCGAAGCCGAAGCGCGAAGGAGAGGCGAACACGCAGGCTACGAGCGGCTGGGAACGGGTAAACGAATGGGTTCCGGCTCTCGTTATACGCTCTGGGACGCTTTCGATGGCCGTCGCTTTGGCCAATTACGTCTTGATCTACCATTTCCTGCGGCCCTACGCCTGGGGCTGGGCTTTGTCCTTCTTCCGGCTTTTCTATAGCCTTCCCAAATCCAACATACCGCCTAGCCAGGCGCCTTGGAGTATCTGGATGCTGGTGCGATCGATATGGGCGGGCTTTTTGCTGTGCCTTTTGTGGTACTTTGGCGACATGGTTTTCAGGTTACAGCTTGGAAGAGCGCCTCTTAAGAATAACCAGCCACTTAGTGCCGAGTCGAAAGATCCGAACGGGAGTCTACTGAACGGGTTAAAGAGCAAGAAGCCTCGCATATCGGTAGGTTGCATTGTCTCCTTTCAATTGGCAAACATCACTGACGATTTAGGCGTTTGCCATGTGGGAGCTGGCGTTGATCACGAGGGACTTTGACGACAGGAGGCGAAGCATATTTGAAGACATCGACCGGAAGGACGGCCCAATGTGGTCGCAGATCTACGTTACGTGCATGGGCGTGATCAAATCGTTAGAGCAGAGAATCGACGAGTACGGAAAACCGCCTGCTCCGCCTCCCGCTGCTCAAGCAAACACCGCGCCTCCTCAACAACCCCCGCGAGTTGTCCAGCCTCCGAAGACTGATAATGTCTGGGCCGCGGTGCCGGCCCAAAAGGGCCTTCGAAACTCGCTTGGCAAGATCGTTACTAACGTTGTGACGTCGCCGGGAAAGACGCCCGCCGAAGTTTACTTGCCCGAAGCCAAGAAGAAAGCGCTTGAGGTGACGGAGCATCTGCTGACGAAGGAGCAAAAGGAGGCGCTCACCCCCGAGGGTGTAAATTCTCTCTTCCGTGCCGCGGCATTCAGAATCTTGACCTTGCCCGTCGTCGGCCCGCTATTTCAGCAGCAGTTCAGCCGCCGATTAACGACGGCTGTCCTCGGCCAGCCGTATGGCGAGCTCAGCGTATACGTTAATGCGGCCTACGCTCTGTCAAAACTAGCCGTTTCTAGCCTGACAGAGGACAAGTACGGCAATGTCCAGAGAGACGTGCCGGCAATCATACGGACATTTACGGCCGTCATCAGAAAGTTGGAGAAGTTCAGAGATGGTTTACCTATGCACTGGTCCGATATCAAGCAGAAGAGAGAGTGCCCAGAGGTAGACCAGCTTCTGGAAGCGTTGAAGGACGGATTGAGCGAGCTGATAACGGCGTTCGGGCAGTACAGCGGTGATCTTAGACTTACCCGGGCGGACATGAGAATGGCGAGAGAAGCCGCCGAGAAGAAGGATAGGGCCGAGCCGGTAGCGGAAGCGCCAGCACCAGCACGAACCAGGGCCGAGGCCAGAGCCGCCCCCGCGGCGGAGGCACAGCCTGAGATGCAGCAAGTGCGCTAGTGGCAGCAGTTGCTTGCGTCTAGTCTCGTGGGCGAACAATCATACGAGCTAGATTAGGTAATTAGATGAGAAAAAGGTAGTCGTGGCTGCTACCTACAACTTTATGATAAAAGTTTACTCACGGTTATTGCTTTAATCAAACGGCAAGGAGCGATATTTTTTTTTGATTTGTTGTCAGTAAGATTTTGGTGCATGGGGTAGTTGATGGCTTCCGTGCTTAGGCGTATTGCAGAATGGTGATGGTATCATGGTATCTTTCGGTTTGGGATCACCTAGTCGGCGCTGACGCTATGCACTGCTATAATTTTCGATGATCTCTTCCATATGCATAGGCCAACATGTCTAGCAATGGATGCATATTCGCAGTAATTAGGAGTTGTGCGTAATGTGATACTTAGGTACCTACCTAGGCAATGAATCGATATGCATACCTAGGTACCTAGGTATACGTATGTAGGTACGTACCTCAAATCTTGTGTAACCCGAGATTTGAAAATAAATATAATGATAGACCACTGTACGGATGTGGCTTTCAAAAGTTCTGTCCATACCAAAAATATTAGCCAGCCGTAACATTATTTTTGCAGGTGTTTGCCAGCCGTCCAGTCTTAAGATAACGGACCACTATATTATATACGCTAAATTTTAATGAATACCCTCTATAATACAGCGTGCATCCACTAAGATTTAGTGGATATTTTAAAACTTTAGCCTTGGATAATAGCCCCGTTATTTTTTCCAAACTGTGCCAACTGATGCCGCACTGACAAAATAATGTGGCAGCTGGTGGATTTCTCTAGTATGGACAAAACTTTTGAAAGCCACATCCGTAGACAGCGCTGGATTACAGTGGTGTGTGCGCTAAATGCCCTAAATTTATAGTGGTCGGGGGTACGGTGCGGCGCACTATATGCCAAACTGTCTAGTAAAATAAAAATGAATGGCGGTTTGGCGGTTCTCTGGACTTCGACTAGGGTCATAACCCCTATTCAGTGGTTTTGTGTAATAAAGAGAAAAAAATAAGCTGAAGCTGTACCAATCATACGTCACTACCCCACCATGTGGGGGCAAGCTAACAGCCGAGCCGCATGTGACCCCTGCAGATCGCATCCCGTAATCTTATCTTGTGAAACCCGAAGCGCGATTATAGCGACTTCATCCCTTCATCTCTTCACCCTTCTTCCTTATCTTCTTCCTCTTCGTCGACCCTTTTCGGATGCCCGCCTACAGCCTACCATGGATCGCAAAACCGTCTCGCCTTAGCCGGACAAATTATGCAACCTAGGCAATAGTCATCAGTACTTGTCTTTTAATATGATCGTCGATTACGCTCCTTCAACCTATCCGCGATCGCGCCACAGCCGGAGCCTTACCGTGCTGTGCTGCACGGCACGATAATGCCACAGCCTTCGATTCTAATACGCCGCCTATCATAATGAAGAACACTAATCTTGCTTCTCGCATAGCCTACACCTCAACTTACATCCTTCTATGTCTTCTTCTCGCTGCTCTACTTCTCGTCGTCCCTGGCGACTTCATTCGCCAGGTTCTGTTTTTATCTAATCCGTACATCAACATAATCATCACCGCGATAGTCTTCGTCCTTACCATACTAATTGTTCTATTTGTTTACGTCATGAGGCTGTATGTTACCAGGACGGTACTGGCCTCTATCCCAAAGACTTGGATTCCTATCGAAAAGGGGGACGTCCCCAAGGAGGTCCGCAAAATGATCGTCACAGAACTTGGCCGCAGCGCCGCCATCGCGTGGGAGGCTCGCCCTAAGGTCATAGCGCCCACGGCCCGCGCGCCGTCGTCGGAAAGCGTGCAGAGGGACGCGATGCCCGCCGACGGGAATGCGAAGGACTCTAAAAAGTCATTTCAGCTGTTCCGGTCGAAGCAGCCCGCCACGGTGGAGGAGAAGATGGGCATTTCCTTCCCGCCTCTACGACCCGTCTGGGGCGAGATCGAGCACGACGGCTGGGGATCGCCAAGCTCGCCCGATTTTCCCAATCTTCAATACAGCACAGTCCTTTCCGAGTTACCCAACCTGATCGAGGCCAAGGCAGTCTCTCAGGCCCCGCCGGATCCCGACTCCGCTATGGAGTCGCCTATGCTCGATGCCGACGCGGTCGCCCTGCTTCAGCGCCGTCCTAGCATGACGATGAGAGACTACGTCGTCCATCTCATCAGCCTTGGCGTGCTACCCAGTTCACAAGAGGCGTCCGAATTCCTCGACAGCTACGAGCGCGCCCGCTTCTCCACGCGCCCGCTGTCCAACGCGCACTTCCGGCAGCTGATGCACCTCTTCGCCGAGCTCCTGCGCGCGATGCAGCCCCTGGACTCTGCTTCCCTGTATGAGTCTCAGGACGCCTATTCCGAGAGCGACGGTCACATCGACGACGACGCGCCCCGAGACACGACCCCCACGACCCCCGCGCGGAGCGGGTCCATCTCCTGGAGGAGCCTCGGCGGAAGTAGCACGCGCTCGCGTACGCACCGGCCGAACCTGCCCGACCGAAACTCGTCGGCCCACACGTGGCACCAGTACCGCACCGCGCCGACTACGCCGCGGAGCAAGGCCGGCGGTAGGGGCCCATCCGATTCGCCTAGCTCGAGCAGCGGGAGGAGCTTCGCGCAGACGAGGCGCCCGTACCCGGCCAGCAAGGCGTCTAGCTCAAGCCTTAGGTCCGTCTCCCAGGTTTCCGTCATCCGCCTTGCGACGAGAGAGGACCGCGGCGACTTGCCGTACGTGCTCAGGGTTGGGGAGTCGTTCTAGACCCGCGGCGCCAGCTTGGCTTGAGGAAGAGTGGGAATAAAAGGAAAAGTGCGGGTCAAAAGGAAAGAAAGCAGACGGTTGCATTGGGCCGGCGCCGGGCCGGAGTTACGGGTTTGTATAACGGCTTTCATTACTAGGTCATGGCTTGTTCAACCCACAATGCCATATTGGTGCCGATTCTGTCCTCGATACGCCGTCCCTTATAACCCAAATCCTTTCCGATATCCTCATACCTCCAAACGCCACGCTATCCATATCAATCAATCGCCGCCAACGTCACGGAGTCTCATATCGTCAGTTGGCGGGGAAGTCTAAGACTTTAGCTATGTCGCCGTTAGCATACCATCCACCACCGAGGGATGGAATATGTGATTTTATTTCTCATTGAGGGGATCACCCAATTCTCCTCTGTACCGTCATCAAGATTGACTCCATAGGCAGCCAATGTCCATGATGACGTCACGTGACGACAAGGTACATGCTCAGCGACAGTCCAATTGCTGGACTTATGGGGGTATACAATGCGCGGGGGCTTCGAAGACAAACTGTAAAAGAGCACATACTTGTTTGACGCTTGGTTGTACTTTGCGATGGCATTCTCGACCTCGCTAATAACTTTGGCCCCTCGGACAGCGACGTTGGACTCAGCGTCACCCTGCTGGAGAAGAGTGGTGATGGGTGCATCGCCCCTAGCCACGCCAGCGACGTACTCATGAAGGGCTTGAGCCGAAAAGAGGATTTGGCTAGGCCCAGTACCGGTGTTGGTGGTAGGGTTGGTGCTGGATCACACACATAGATGTCAGTTAGACCTCACGACGGCTACCCAGTCTCGATGGTAAAGGTAGCCAATGGGCGGTGGTGGTTAGGTTACACGAGTGGGTTCTTCCGGCGACTAGCCGTACTTCCGATCTATAGCAATTGGTGCTAAGCCCTCGATTTTAAGGAGAATTAAGGAGAATAGGATAAGCGTATTATTATGAAGAGTAGGTACTCAGAGAGGTTGGTCATTACTAACACGTTTGAGACGGGCTTTTGAGTCTGATTGTCCATGGCTGCTAGGGACTTGAAAACACGGGTGGTAGCCTAAATAGCAGAGCTTATAATATAATTGATAATATATGATTGTAGTAAGGTTGTAAATCCTTGTGAGTGTAGTTTGATTTCTCAATCCACGTTGCTAACAGAGACCAGAGGCCGGGTCTCTTATACTCGGAGGTCTGCCATAATGATGGCCTAGGTATCATACTTTGATAATGCAATCCGCAGTGGGTGTTGTAGAGAGCCTACAGGCCAAGGTAGAAACACACTTAAGACGCTCCAATTACGATCCGGCGTCACTCTAGGATGCATAAGCAATGTATGTCTGAAGCCAATAAAAAATAAGACGACTCGACAAGTCGGGCAACATTACGACCCAATGGAAGCAGGGTAGCGGCTACTTCGTGCATATTTTAGGAAGCTTAAATGCTTAAACCCGCAGAAAGGTGTTAAAATAAATGCCTTAGTTACATTAACTTATTTCACTAGCCACGCCTGTGGCCCGTTGGCGTGGCGTGGCGTGGCGTGGCGTAGCGTGGTGTGGTATGGTGTGTGGCTGGTGTGGCGTGGGAAATGTGGCTCGTGAATTTTTACGTAATTAATTTTTCGTTTTTTTTGCTTAGAAAAAAAGTTGAGACAATATATCCCGAGGAAACCTCTGGCATATAAATAAAATAAAACTTTTAAAAGCTACATCCGTACCTACAACGGTATTCGTAAGCGCTTTAAGTTACGAGATGACGAGCCTACGGCCCGTCGTAGAAATCTTACGAAGGGATGAAAGAGCACGCAACCATCTCTGCGGGCTCCTTTAGTCAGTGCCTATAGGATATACCACCGGCAAACTTAGTTTATGAAATATTCATGCTTTTTAGGTAAGTTGCGACCGTATTTATTTTCCAGACTGCCTTATGGCGTTCACGTAATCTACTCGACCACTTTTAATCAAGTTGTGGGAAACATTTTTCGCTCTATACGAACCCAAAAGTATCAAAGTTTCTCGACCGGCGGGTCAGTATTAGTTTTCCCGTGCTCGCAGACAGCTAGCAGGGGCCCTTCACGGCCATCATTGGTCACCGCCCTCATCTCCCCTCGTAAGGCACATAACTGGCGACCGGCGTGGAGAATCTCGCATTTGATCTCAACGGTAGTGCCGACCGGAACGGGCCGCAGGTAAGTGACGTTAAGTGTCCGGCTGACGCCCGTGTACTGCCAGAAGCCTGGCTTTGAGATGAGGTGGAGCGGCAGCGTTGTACATGCATCAAAAATAGTCGATGTACAGCCTCCGTGAAGGTTGTCAAGACCGTTGCTATGAATGGGCTGCACGGTGAACCGATACGTAATGCTGGGGTGCGGCGGAGAAGTTGAGTGCGAGACGACGGTGAGATAAGGCGCCACAGTTGCCATCCAGTCCTATGACGACTGTTAGCGCATGCTTGTTATCACTGAGAGAATATCGTAGTGGATGAAGGCGAAGCGGGTGTTCGCGGCGTGTGAGAGCCGGGGGCTTCCATTATGGAAGGCCTGAGTTACGGGAAAAAGCTCACGTAATCTTTCTGGTCTTTGTAGAAGGATTCCCGGGACATCTTCAAATATGTCTCAACCTTCTGGATACCCTTCAGCGACTTCACAGCTTCCAAGAAGGCTATGCCACCGGGTACGCCTTTACTGCTTGAAGATTCCGCCATCACGTACGAGACGAAGCTTCGATTCTCAATATAAATCACTGATTGAGATGCTGATAGGGCGCTTGCATTGGATGTTGGGGTACGCGCTAGGGATCAGTTAATACCTATGGCCTGCATGGATTCGTGGTTTGGAGTAGCTAATGCTTGAGAAACGAATAATTAGCGGCGCCTAGGTCTTTTAAAGGATCACTTGGGGGTATCAAAAGCCAAGTACCTGGGTACCTAGGTACCTAGGTAATTACCGAGGCGAGTTGGGGTGCCAATGTTGGTCACTCCGGCATATTCTCCACTGGAAACAAGATTGGGTCGGATAAGAATTTAGCACATGCTTTACAGGGCCCTGCCTTAGGTTAGTTAGGTTCCCTACCTACCAGGTGCTAGCAAATGTTATTTCAACTACCTACCTGCCTACAATGCCTACCTGAAGCGGCCCGTCACCAAATGAATTAACCAACCTTAAAACCTCAAAACGTATAATATAAAACATTTGCGTTGAAACGATGCATGAAAATTGAGTACATTATAAATATTTCGCAGAATATTGATTTTGCATTTACATACCAGGTGTTATTATTCTGATTCCTACATGGAAAATCGCAGTGAAGACGAGCTGTATATTGAAGATACCTACCTACCTAGGTACCTACCTGTGTTCGTAAGCGGGTATCTCATGAATCAAGTATCGCATTTTCGCATCCCACGTCAGGTCAATCAATTGAATATCCCGCTGCCCGGGCTCAAACATCAGCATTCTGCAAATGGTAGCTTGGATGAGAGGATTCTCTGTGGGTCGAGTCGCCGGCCAGAGGATGACTCGGGCGCAGAGGTCTGACTGTAGATGCTGGTATTGATTGCTGGGAGAATTGTCACATAGGTAGGTACCTAGGTACGTATGATGAGTCTAGTGCCAAGTCGTGGGGGAGATGGGCTAATTCGCATGTACGAAGGTTTACATACCTACCTACCTACCTACCTCGATACCTAGGTATCTAAGGTGGAAGGGGTTTCTTGTCAGGCTAAAAATACACTTCAGCAGGAGGGAGCACTACAGGACGCTACCTAGGTACCTAAGTCCCATGCTGCATCTACTAGGAATTTAACAGTAGTAGGCATCCCTGAAGTTAAAGTGGCACATGGATATTAGAAATTCTATCTTTATCTGCCTTCTTTCTTAAGCATCTGAACATGATAGTCCCATCGCATGGATACGTCTATATCGGAATAACTGAAATCTCTAGAAGATTGCTCACCTTTTCCTATCACTTGCAAGTGGTCTTGCCTTACTAGCCTCCCTCCATAGACAAACCTTGGGGGATGGGCGTACGTGGGCTTGGGCTGTGGGGGTTCGAGAGGAGCGGAGGCAGCCCTGATACTTGTAACACATGAAATTGCTGGCGAGTGGTGATATGTCGGTAAGGCCGCCTAGGGTTTACAAGATGAGCGGTTGGGGAAACAAGGCCTACGTACACCTGCGCATTAAGGTCGGCTCCTTATCCTAGTTTAACTGTCGTGCATATCTGATGAAGGGATCGAGATGCTTGTGATATTCAAGGTAGCGGGGTTGCTTGTAGGAGACGGTTCACGCTGTACAATACTTCTTAGCCGCATACCTGGGGCATAATACACGGGTGATATTCTGCGGCGATCTGCTTGGACGTGTAGTACTAAACACACTCATGAGAAGTAGCCGACGTTATACTTGAAGATACGATCAACAATAGACTATATACCTACATACGTCTATTAGTTGTAAGCTAAGTACCTAGGTACCCATACGCTTACGTACGTGCACCGACTGCTAGAGGACGTCGCATTGCGAGGGCTGGCTAAGTGATTATGTAATTAAACATAGCGTAAAAGCTAACGAGGGTAGGTACCTTTAGATATACATCTATATGTAGGGCTGGCTCATACGTTAAACCAAGTGTGTACCTGTGAATTGAAGCTTTTGAATATATAATATGTACCTAGGTAGGTACCATTGAAGATAAGATAACTAAACGAGAACGAAGGGAGCTGTTTCCTGCGAGAAAGACCTCATAATTAGGTAAGCAACAGAGGCCATAACCTAGGTGCATTAGGTGGTACCCATGTAAAGAAACCCCAATATGAAAACGTGGGCTGCGTGGCCCTACATGTATGTACGTGTGGATGTACAAGTGTAGGTACCTGCCTGGTCGACACATGTACAGATGTAGTAGATACGGAGCTCGGACGTATAGTGGTCCGAGCTTCTGGCTGATTAACAAAAAATGCACAGCTTCAGGGGGAAGTCTTAACCTAGCCTTGCGTGGAAGTGCGAGATCTGATTGGCTGGGTTAGCAATGGCTGGGGTGGGCCAATGACCTAATCTGGTACAGTACAAGTATCCGGGTGGTACGTACAGTCCTCCCTCGCTCCCCCCAGGGCCCAGCAAGACCGACCTAACAGCTTTCCAAATCCATCACGTCTCAGAAACTCAAAAAGTCAAGAAACTCAGAGACGCTCAACTTTCTTGCCATCTACATATGCGTATGTAGACCGCACGACCACGCGACAACGGAACGTCGAGGTATCACTTTGCACCTTACGATAAGGAACGAAATAACAGGACGGTGCAGCCAACGACATTACGCTGCGTCGCTTTTGTTTCCGAGTAAAGTAATTTGTACTATCTCGATTCTCTTCACTCATTACTGGCCCTGTTGTAATTCTTTTTTTTTTCTTTTTTTTTTTTTTACTTCTTCTCTTTACCCTTTTGTATTTCCTCTCCCATAATCGCGTACGGACAAGAGCTTTCCGGCAATCTTCGACCCCGCCGATATTTCCAGTAAATAGTGCATCGCCGACAATCGACGTGTCTTCTACGTTGACGCTCTCTACTATCCTACTAATTAGACGTGGATCCAATTGACTCCTCCTCCTCCCCCACCATCGTATCGTCGCTCTCTTCGACAACGAAGCCATATCTTGCGGAAGATACTTGCGACGCGGGAGCGCATGTCGAGGAGTCGACCTTAAACCGAACGGCGAAGACGGTTGTGAGGGCTAAAACACCGTCCAATCTAGCGAACCGGAAAATCAGCTACCCATGAGCTGGCAGCAGGTTTCCTCCATGGGAACCGGTGGAAACGGATCTGGTATGCCGGGCGCAGGTGGTCTAGGCGGTAGCCAGGAGATGGCCGGCGGTGGTGGGCCTGGAAACCCTTCGAATCAGCCGCACGCTACCGAGTACACATTGCAAGGTACGATTCCATAGCTAATTCGTATACTCTACGCGTTTAGGCGTTTGGGCGTTCGCCATTTGCTAATTTGCGCGTATGCAACAAACAGGTGTTATGCGCTTCCTCCAAACCGAATGGCATCGACATGAGCGGGATAGAAACGCCTGGGAGATCGAACGCCAGGAGATGAAGGGTAGGATAGCGGCTCTCGAAGGGTCGGCTCGGAGAGCGGATGCCACGCAAAAGGCGCTGAAGAGATATGTCGCCATCTTAGAGAAAAAGGTCAAGGAGCAAGCCGCTCAGCTGAAAGCGTCCTCGACCACTCCCGGAACGGATCACTCCGTGAAGCAGCCCCAGAAATTCGACAGAGCCGCCTTGATCCAAGAGAAGTTAAAATGTACGTGCATAGTTTGCGTATACCCCCATACGCCGAATACTCGCGAGTATGTGATTTATTAACGTTGATTATAGCATCGAACGAGAAACCCAAAGAGTCGGTACCTGGCTTAGAGGGTCTATTAGGCGAGCGCGTCCACGAGGACGAGGAGCGCGAGAATCTTAGGGTCTTTCTAGACCAGTGTCAATCCGAATTCACCTATCTGATGATCACGCCTGCGAATCCTATGCCTCCCCGAGAATCTCCCCCCTTGCCCCTGATCGACGATTTGCGGGAAGGGGACTTTGGGCTACCTATCTCCCAACAGCCCATGGACCCGGCTGTTCATATGATGAGGCTCAACCAGAACCATATGAAAGACTCGGCCTCCCGCCAGGGTGGAGCAAACGCAAACAATCACCACTCGCAAAGGTTGCCGCATTCGGTCGGCTTGCCGTTGTCGGAAAATGCGAACCTACAATCCGCGCCGATGGTTAGATCGGGGGAGGGTGCGGCCTCCCTGTACCCTCAGCCCGGCGAGTGGACCTCCATGTCTCACCAAGCCGCCGCTCGCTTGCACGAGGAAATTAGCTCGAAGCAAAGCCATCAGAACGAGTCCTCGCGCACCGAGTTTGGCGAGGTTCCGTTGGAGAAGCGAGGGTCAACCGATGGGGACGCTTGGGATTTTGGTGAAGGGAACTTCCCCGATACGGCATCTATGCAGCAACTTCAGCCCCTCACCCACCGCCCGGACACCGACGTGTTTCCCAACGCCGAGAGTCTTCCGCAGTCGCCCAACCGTGGTCCCGCCTCCCACAGGCGGAAGACTTCCATGTCCCGTAGGAAGAGCGCGGAACAGGAGCTCTCCCTCAACGGCGCGGCGCAGAAGGCGGAGAGCGGCAGTTTCAAGTTGCGGTACGGGCTCCGTGGCCATCTTAATACCGTCCGCACGGTGATATTCTCCGGGGGCGGGAGCCCTGGCGAACCCGAAATCTGCACGGCAGGTGACGACGGGCTGATCAAGCGATTCCATATTCCGCGGGAGAATCCAAACCATTTTGGGGCCGTGTCATCCGATCTCGACGTACCGGCCGACTTCACGCATCGCGGGCACACCGGCGCCGTGCTGTCCCTGACGTCGTGGTCGCCGTCTCCTAACTTTTCCACCGGCGGTCGTGCCCAGGGCGACGGATGGATCTTCTCGGGAGGGCAAGACGCGACTATTAGAGTGTGGGAACGAGGTAGGGTGGATCCAAAGGCAACGCTCGACGGCCATAGCGATGCCGTCTGGGCTATATGTGTATTGCCCGCGACCCTTGGCGCTGTCTTCGGGCAGTCGAATCCCTACGGCAGCCCTGACCGCATCCTGGTCGTCTCCGGAGCAGCTGACGGTGTCGTGAAGATTTGGGCTGTGAGTGCGCCGCCGCAGCTTACGTCACCGCAACCGGGTCCGCCCCGACGTTCCACGGGAAGCGGCCGAGTCAGGGGTAACTCTATGAGCTCCGGCTCCCAATTCCCAAGCTCGCCCCAGCCCAACATGGCTTCGAATTCGCCCTTCCACTACACATTAGTTCACGACATCCGCCGCTCTAACGAATCCAAGGCTTCGCCGACTTGCATCACACCGTTATCGGCCAATGGTGAGACTTTCGTGGTCAGCTATTCGGATGCTGCCATTCTCGTGTTCGATACGAGAACCGGGGAGGAGATTGGTTCCATGGCAAGCCTCGAAACCTACGACAACACGATCAACACGAGCGTCAACGCCATTGTCGCGACCACGGTGGGTCTTGATCAGAGTTCCGGACCGGGTCTGGGCGACGAAGACGCGAGCGGTCCCACCGGTGGTAGTGGCACGGCCGGTAGCGGGATAGAAGGTGTTATCATATCGGGGCACGAAGACCGCTTCATTAGGTTCTTTGATGCAAACAGCGGTAAGATCACGCAACTGATTCGATCTAGGTGGGTGTCTTGCTAATATACTCGGAAGGTCAATGCACGTATAACATGCTTGCTCACCCGGCATCAATATCGTCCCTATCCCTCAGCCCCGACGGCCGCGAGCTCGTGTCCGCTGGCCACGACGCGAGCCTCCGATTCTGGTCATTGGAGAAGCGAAGTTGCACGCAAGAGATTACTAGCCACCGGATAATGAGGGGAGAGGGTGTGTGCGCCGTCGTCTGGAGCCAAGATGGTCGATGGGTTGTTAGCGGCGGAGGGGACGGTGTCGTGAAGGTCTTTGCGCGATAGTGCCAACCGTCCCAAGGCGGTCACGAAGAATATGCGAACAGGAGTTTGGGTAATGGCGTGCGACTCAGCAGAGGAGTTGGTGGAGCTATTCTGCGGCAGAAAGCACATCTCACATTAGACGAATGAACCCATCGCGATGGTCTCAAATCATACCCACGACGTATCCACAACATTGGAGCAACTGGTTAATGCATGGTAAGGGGTTTTAACATTTGATTCTACGGATCGAGTCGAAGGCGGGGAGAAGACTCGTGTATAAAAAATTACAAAACTTCAGAATAATTAGGGAGGACGGTGTTGCGCTGTATGACCGTAGGATTCCCACAGGTTTATCCCCTTCATCCCCACGATCTGGATAGAAAAGCAACCCTATGTAATCGAGGTGCGACGGAACGACAGGTCGAGTCTAGGATCAGGTAGCTGGGGGGAACAGGCCGCGGCCCGGGGCCGCCCACGTCGTTGGCATGTAGATACGAGGATTGTCTGCTATCGCTTCTTGCGAAGCGCAGCACTTTTGTAAAAAAGGAAAAGACTCTGAGCTTGTTGAAGGGGGAGTAGAGGAGAGAATCGAGTTGCATTCTTGCCGTGGAACTTCAGTATGATGTAATATTTAGATGTGAAGATCTACGGAGATCTGTCCTACGTGTTCGCAATGGGAGGTTCTCCCTTACGAATTAGTTGTGGAATGGTAGGTTTGAGTACCTACGTTTGGTGAAGGTGGTGATGCGAGGTACGCTTGAACGACGATGCAAGTGATGCGGATACCCCTAGGATCAATGTTAGAAACTTCGTTCATTACGGACTGAAATATTACCCCTATGAAAAAGTGTATACTACTATAGTATATAGATCGCGAAACCGGTTACGGGGTTTGCTGTGGGTAAAGTTAGGTGCTTAACTGCACCAACGGCTAGCCTAGCGCGCAATATCCGGGCGTTAAACGTGCCGTATGTTTTGAGAATATATATCAAATTTGCAGATCGGTCTATCATCCAATGAGAAGCCCAAATCCGAATTGGTGTAGTGGCTAACATTTGACGCTCTCAAGATTGCACAATCTAAAGAACCGTCAAGCCCGGGGTTCGATTCCCCGATTCGGAGTTTCTTTTTCTATTTTAAAAACCATTTCCTCTTTTATTTTTCTTTCCCGTTTTCCCTTGGGAACTTTTTAATCTTTGAGTGAAGAGGCTTCAATTAGTGTTATTTTCAAGGAACTCCTCAGAGGATGCAGAAAACTAATATTGGATAAATGATCATGAACTGGACAACCAACAATTTAGCAACGAAAGCTAACGGGAATGATTGTTATTCTACCCCGAGGGCGGTTAGTGCCTATTAGCCGTAGGAAGGTATGAATTATTCTCCCTAATTACTAGACATCAAGAAGCGAATCGTGATATCATGACATTGGCTCGACTCGGATATAAATATTTATTGTATGTATACACCTCGACACAACGGCATCTCACAAAAATAACAATTAGCCGGAAGTAGAGACTGGGGTATAAACTGTTTTTTTTTTTTTTGATGATTTTGGGCTCTGGAGCAATTCCGACGAGCTTAGCTACCTCACTCAAGCCACTTCAACCGCTTAAGCTCTCGTCTACCTCCTACATTCGCTCCATCCCACCTTCGATATCTTCTCTCGACTCGTCTCGTCTCGTTGATGGTAGCTTGGGGAACTAGTCCAACGACGAGAACGAGAACAAGTACGGGTATGGACACACGCATTTGAGCACAGATGACCTTACACCACAACCCCTACGGCCACGGGCCCATCTCGTCTTCTTCCTTCACTCTCTCCTCCTCCCTTCCCTAGCTCTAGACCAATATCATCCCTTCGCCATTCATATTCCATCGTCTGCTTCTCTTCGCTCACAACCCTATCGATGCTTCTGGTTTTTGGGTTGGACCACTCACTTCGGCTCTGTTCGCTTAAATATGCACGATTATGTATGCACTTCTCATTAAAAGAATAACAAAAGGTTAAAAAAAAAAAGAAAATTCCGTGCGGGTTGGAAGGGGGTATCATGGCATGCAAGCATGGTCCAAGTCCAATCTCAGTCTAGATAAGTAAAATGAAATAAAAAAAAAAAGAGGAGGGGGGAAAGAGACGCAAGAAAAGCGGCCTGTAATAAGAAAAAAAGAACGAAATAATGAAAGATTAAAAAAAAAGCAAAGCGCCAACTCCCCGGCGCAAAATACCAATGCAAGAGAGGCAGCCAGCCACCGGCCGCTATGCTAATGATGTTCCCTCCGCCTCTGTTTCTGCCAGTTGAGCGCCCACCGCCCACAAGTTCGATTCACGTTCCCGGGAGATAGATTATTCTTCGTCGAAGACCTCTTATATCTTTCTCTCGCCTCTGTCTTTTCGCATCTGCTAGACAGTCTTCTTTCAAGTACTTCTGCTCCTACAAGAATCCTATCATCCCAGCGCAAACGACGCCTCCTCCTCGGCGGGGGTCCGCGCCCGCGGGATACTCCCCGCGCCTTCCTCGCCGCCGGCGTCTAACCCGGCGATGCTCCCGCTCTCGCTACTAGCCTCGCCCGATGGTGGGCTCGGAGCCGCCTCGCTGCTGTCCTCGACGACGAGCGCGGGGGCGGGGGCAGGTGGCGCAGCGCTTTTAGCCTGAGCTCGCCTCTGCGCGTTGCGCTCTTCCCGCTCCCTGGCGGTCTGACGGTCGGCCTCGATGGCGGCGGCGCGGCGCCTCTCGACGTCCTCGCGACGGACGACGCGGCGCAGACCCTCGGAGGCCTGGATGAGCCCGTCGATGCTGATAGCGTGGTTGGTCATCTGGTGGTTGATGTAGGTGTAGACGGCGGCGGGGGTGTCGCAGAGCAGGAGTTGGCGCTCGTTGAGCTTGAGCAAGGCCAGCGCTACCTGGAACAGGAACGTGCTGCCGTCGTTGATGCAGAGTACCACGTCCCAGACGCGGAACAGGGCTTCCGCCGATAGGCAGTCTGTGAAGACGCTCAGGAACCATTGGAATGTTAACGCTTCGAGCTCGATGCTTAGTGCGTCCAGGTGTTGCGACAGTTTCGGCAGCACCTGGCTGACGTACTGCCGCAGCACGTGCTGGTCCGCGCGGGATGCCATCAGGCTGTGGTCGTAGTACCCGGGTGGCAGGATGCGCTCGATAATCGACACGAAGACCCAGAAAGCGTCTTCAGCAGACGGCATGATGAGCAGCAAGTTCGCAGCAATTAGATTCATGCCCTGGCAATATCCAACCTCGGGGTTGTGCCTAGCATACGCCCGAAGGACTTCGTTGAGCTTGGCGACGCCGGGGCCCTTGCGGAAGAATATGTTGTCCGTCAGCGTGCGGTTGATATCCATCTCAATCTGCGAGATCACCACCGCGTCGTCTCCCTCGCTAGGCCGCGAGACAAGGTCCTGGTAGTATCCGGGGGTTCGCTTAGAGAGTGCACCGGAGCATTCTGACCAGACCTTGGGGCGGTTCGCTACAGGAATGCCGCCGAGTACGAGATTCCTGAATTCGATCCATTTCGCGCGCCCGACCTTCCCCTTAACACCTAGGTCTGCGATCCCGATAGTCTCGCCGTCGGTGAGCTTGGCTTCGGGAATCATGACGGGCGCAGTCTGAAAGCGAGCTTCCGCAGCAGCGGCCGCGTTGGCGGCCGCTGCCTCGCCCTCGCGCCGGCGTTCGGCGCGCACTTTTCGTAGAAATTCGTTCCAGCGCACCGCCTTTTCTCTCTGCAGGGTGTCGTGGACGTCGCTCAGCTGCTTCAGCAAAAGCTTAACCGGCTCAACGTCTTCATGGACGAGCGTAGCCGTAGCCGACTCTTCCTCCTGCTTGGCCGGGCTCGCTTCTCTATCTAGGGCCGCCGGTGCGGTACTCGCAGGCGGGACGAATCCGCGATCGTCCGAGTTAATCAGTCCCGGGGACTTGGATGGCTCGGTCCCTTCGAGTACCTCTATGTTCGGTGCTGCTATAGACGGTGTATGCGATAGAAGTTCTGTTGGGAAAGTAGCAATTCTGAGGTAATCCTGCCATCGCTTCGGTTTGCCTTGGTCGACAAGGCCCTCGACCGAAGTCGGGCTCTCCGGGCGGTCCTCCTCGGTCGAGCCCGTATCATCATCAAGCATGTTAGGCGAGATGTTAGATCTCGCGCCGGAAAGCATCTCGTGTCCATTCTTCATCTGCGAAGCGACTTTAGCTGCTTCGCGCTGCCTCTTCTTCCGACGCTGATCATAAATAAAGCCAAAGCGATCGATCAAGTATTCGCTGTTATTGTAGTTATTGTACAATTGCGACAGAGCTGGCGGCTGGCCTTCGGGCGAAAATATGGTGTCCATCTCAACAGGGCCGTAGTTATCTGATCTCGCCGCCGACGGACTCTCCGGATTCGCCCCCGCACCCTCCCACCTCTCCCGCTGCCGCGACTGCTGCGAGTGGACAGGTTTTGGAGTTGCCCGCCGCATAGACATGAGCGCTTTAGGGCCCCCCTGCGTGGATACGCCTCGGTTCGAGACACCTGTCCTGGTGCTAGCATTTGACGATGATCTCACCGAGGCGGCTTGGTCCCCCGAATTCGATCTTCCTCTGATAGAATCGGAGTCGCGGAGCGAGGAGGCCTTCCCTGCCACCAGTTGCAAAGCCATGCTGGCAAAGGATGCCGAGGGCTTCCTGGTCGCATGTCCGGAGTAGATGCTAGAAGCGCGACTAGAGCTTTGCGCAGATTCCACGTCCGGCGGGGTGAACAGGTCTTCTTGAATAGTAGGGCGACGATCTCCCGGTGTTGGCGCGCGAATAGCTGTCCTTGGACCGTCTTCGGCGACGCTACCAGCTCTGCTGGCCTTTCTACTTCCACCACCCCCCCATAGATAATCTTTCCATGCCCTCATCGTGCCCTTGCTAAGAGGATTGTTATCCCTCGGAACGGACAGATTGCTAGCCCTGACCGTCGAATCGTTTGTTTCGTTGATGCCCAACGCCTTGTAGGACATGGAATCGTGCATCGCATCGTTCATCATGTCGGAAACGTCCCCGTTTACAGCACATTTTGTCTTATCCTGCGCCTGGAGCTCTGCTTCTACCGATCGAAGCTTTGTCTCGAGGTCTAAGCTTGATAGCCCACATCCTCGTATTATCTTCCTTAGCGCCCGCTCTCTCTCGTCCGCTCTCCTCTTTAATCGAGTAATCTCTAGGTCGCGACGCGCCAGGTCCTCGGCGATCTGGCGCACGAGGTTGACAGCCCCATGTTTTGCGATGAGATGTCTGATATGCTCATCGTTGGCATGGTGCAGAGCACCGGGTATCTTGTGCGTCGTTAAGGGGGCGTCGTCGAACAACGCGTCACGCGCAGCCTTAGAGGCGTCGGACGAGGTCAGGGTATCGACGATGGAGTTTCTGTTTGGATTTGCGGACGGGTTCCTGTCAACGTTAAGGACGGAGGCATTGGACTCGGGAGTGGTGAAGGACGGCTCGTATCGTGGGGATTGGGGCGAGAAGGAGGGGAAAGAAGTGAGTGACTTGTCAGAGGGGGCGATGGAGGAAGCGGAGCTTGAGGGCTGCGAGATCAGTTTCCTAGGCTTGGACTTTGCGCGCGTCGAGTGGCTTCGGTGCGGCTTTGCCGAGGCCGAGGCTGCAGAGAGCTGTGATGCCGATCGCTCCAGGGGCGCATTTGACTCGGGATCCATGTTGTATTCCTAGGAATCATGGTCTCGTTCACCCCGTATCTGCCTGTCCGTCTGACAGACTGTCAGGTCTCGCCTCTCTCTTTTCTCTCCTCTCTCCTCTCTCTTCTTTGGCTACGCTATCCTCTTTCTCTTCTTTACTATGATCCGTGTCGTGTAAGTGGTGTAAATTCAAAGTAAAGTAAAGTTAGGGGGATCTCAGAAAGCAGCCAAGACACGTCAGTCAGATCTAGGACATGTGGGATTGTGGGAGGTGACGGGGCGGAGTGAAAGGGGAACGGGAATCTGAGAGCGACAGTGATGATGATGTATTAGTGATGAGACGAACGTGAAGAATAATATGGGAAACGTGAGGAATACATATGAATAGAGGTACCTAGCCTAAGGTACCGACGGTCATGGTTTATGCGAGTCTATTACAAGAATGCCGGTAATTAGGTCATGTACCTCAAGGTACAGTACTAACCTACATGCACCTCCCATCTATGGGAATTGGGGGGTAGAGAAATGGGGAACGTAAAAACGGGGAACGACATCATGCAAGTGGCATGCTCGATGTTATTATGTACATGTACACATATACATGTACTACCTACATATCTACCTAGGTACCTACCTATCGTACCTATTATTATGGATTCCATCTCTAAACTTCTCCATTCATTCCATTGATCCCACTTATTTAATTACCTGCAGCAGCGTGTCTTATCGTTATCTGTTGTTCTCTGCCGTCATCATTCTAGTTTACATGTACCTAGGTACATGGTACGGAAGTCCTTACATGTATCATCAGATAACCGCATAGTCCTGTGCGTACCTAGGTACGTACCGTTACCTGTGTACCTAGCCCAGGCCGACGATTAGCCGGGACTGCTCCTTTTCTTATATGAGACCTGCAACTATTAGCTAATCCACCGATACTGCACCCCACGGGCGCTGTGAGGGGTAGCTTCCATGCGTTGCGTTACGTGGATACCAAAGTACCGTATATATGGGCTCGGCTCGCAAAGGGTCCGACTGAACTTCTACAACAACACCGAAATATCAACACCTTAGGAGCCACTCACAGTAAACCTTTCGTACACTCAGGACATACCTGGCATCTAATAACTCCTCTACGAAGATTACTGCGTGCTGTACGTTCCACAATCAACTCGGACATAATCCAAATACGTCTGGGTACCTTAAGACATTCCTTTGCTAATCCGGACGAGCCCGCTTAATAGTCTACCTATACTACGCTGTCGTCGAAATGGCTCGGACACTATTGAATCACGATGCCTAACGATCATATCCACACCCTTTCTCCTACACCCTACCCTCTTCTCCATCCGCTTCCCCATCCGCTTCCCCCTCCCCATTCTCTTCCACCTCTACTCTCGCATTGCATAGCCCATTCTTGAGCCCTCTCTCGGTCTCTTATCCCTCTATTAATTTCTCTCTCCCCTCTATACATTTCTCTCTCCCTTCTCTCCATTTCTCTCTCATCTCTCACCTTTTCTTTTTCCTCTCTCTCCAGCTCTCTTCCCTCCCTCTCTTTTTCTCTCTCCCTCCTCTCCTTTTCACTTTCGTCTCTCTCCTTTTCCCTTTCCTTCAACTCCTCCTCCATTTCTCTTCTTCTCCCCTCCTCTCGCCCCCTCTCTTGCTCCCTTTCCTCCTCCCTTTCCCTCTCCCTTTCCCTTTGCATGCCTATTTCTTCCGCGATTTGTTGCATCCGAGTATTCATATCCTGTATCAGCCGCCTTATAGCACCTATCTCCTGACCGATGCCATCTAGGTCCCGTATGTTGCCGTGGTATCTTCCTTCTGTCGGGACAGCTTGGCCGTCTCTTCTACCGTCAACGGGACCGTGTTGCTGAATATTCATGTATCGACAGCTCATGTTTGCTTCGTCGCCTATTAGATGTGCCGTTGGGGGCGAAACGTGTAAGGCTCCTTCGGCGCGTCCGTCTCCCTAGGGTGGTGGCGGGTAGCCCGACCACGTATTATAATAGGTTGGTGTAAATTCTCGGCTTGTCCAGAGCGGGTTTGCGCGCGCAATTTGAAAAGGCGGGCAATGCTGGTTCATGTTTGTCGTCAAAGGTGGGTGATGGTATTCTGATGGGGGTCGTAGCCAGAGCTGATTTCCTTGCGGCCTTGGACGAGGCCCTTGGAATGGACTTGGATGCGTTTGATTTGTAGAAGCGAGGGGCTGGTTCCCCTGGTTAAACGTCGCTCCGCCTGTTCCATTATCATATATATATTGGAACTGCGGAGGTTGCCCTATGGGCGTGTGATGCCGGGAACCAATAACTTGATGACTGCCAGTCGCCGCAGCCTTTGGTTCTTGGCCTGGCTGTTTTCCCTTGTGGATCCTTTTTCTTGTAGCTTCGAGTAAAATTCTAGGCACCCTTGGCCCAAATGGTCCCTGCCGTTGCGACGACTGGGGTAAAGGAACCGGGACCCCCCGCTGTGCGATTGTCGATGGTGGAGGAATTTCTTCAGCTTCTGACGGAGGCTGAGGTGACGGTCTTGGATGCGGAGGCGGCCCAGGCTGTGATGGAGTCTCGAGCGACGGTGGTGCTGAAGCACATCGCTTCTCAACTTTTCTGGAAGACGACGCTATAAAATCTTCGAAATCTCCGAGGATTGTACAAGAAAAGCTTCGAGGCCGGATCCCAGTAACCCTGTATCCGGCTTTCTTACCATCTTTTTTACGACTCCCAACGTCACGATCTCCAACTTCGTTGCCGCTCCCCTTGGAGCTCTTTACCTCGGCCTCCGGACTGTTGACGAGGCAAGCCTGCATCTTTCCATCTTCCGTGGCCGAATGGTGAGGGCTCTGAATCGATTCACCCTTCTGAGTATCGCGGTCCACGGGCTTCTTATCCATCTGAATATTGTCCTCGAGCGTCTTGTGGGAGAACGAAGATTCAATTTCTTCCTTGCCGTCATCTTGCGCCGATATGGGAACCCGTAATTTCCTCTTCTCGGCTTCCTCCTGTCCCCTCCTCCTTGCTTCCTTGCGCTCTTTTCTAGCCTTATCCACCTTCATCTTGTTCTGCCACTCAGCGAGAGCTTTCTCCTTTGATCTTTGTTTTTTTCTGAGTCTCTTCTCTCTCTTATCCACTTCAGACGTAGTCCCAGCAGCTTCGTTCTTTCTATGCGTAGACGTAGACTCTATTTGCGTGGTACTCTTTGCAGATTTGCCCTCCCGTTGATGCTGAAGCTCTTCTTCTTCCTCCTCTCCTTCCTCCTCTTCGATGGCGGCTAGCAACGAACTTCGCGTTCGCCAATTCGCGCTCAACACACCTCTCTTCAAAGTCGCTCCCGAATCCGAATATAAATCCGAACGTCCCACCAGTATATTACAGGACGGACTATCGCGGTTCGCTACGTCGTGGGATAACGCTGAGCTGTTGTTATCCTCGTGCTGATCTTCCGAACGGGACGGCCCAGAGATATCCCTCCCGTTAGCCCTTATTTCAACGGGGCTCGGCGGCGAGTTGGTAGTTGGAGACGAATCTATTTTCGATGGATTTCCAAGCGCTGACTCTTGTTGCACCTGGGTGGACGACCGCTCGCCTGCAGAGCCCGACTCGGCTGACGGTGCTACCAGAAAGGAGATGTTCATACATTGTGGTCGCTACCCACTCCCTTCATCGCAGCCAGCCTCCGAGCGCTCCCCTTCTTCCATAGGAACGTTAGGGGTTCCCGTCGCTCCCTGAGTAGTAAGGGTAGCCTGAAGCCGCTGGTCATCACCAACAGGAGGTTCGGCGTGTTCATACATCGGCGGTCGCGCAAACACAGCTCGTGCTATCAAGATCGTCGGGTCTCGGTCCAGTCGTACCCGCGGTGTCATGAGTTGCCGATATAGCCTAAGCGTCTCCTCATCGAACTGTACCGTTTTCGCGAGTGACTCCCTGTCCCCGGGAGTGCGGCGTTCGCTTGCGGTTTCCGCCTCATTCTCCTCCGAAGGCGAGGCGTTACCGCCGCTGTCTACGGGCGGCGTTGAATCATTCGTGCTATTCATTGCCGGAGTGGGAGTGTAGAACTCTTCGCAGGTCGCCTTGGGAATTTTAGAGGAGGTACCCATAGATATTAACCTTCCCTAAAGAGGCCCGTAAAAGCATCATTAAAATATCGATGACTCGTGTTAAATATGCTAGATAGGGGGATTGAGGTGCAAAAAAAGATGCACGGTATATAAAAGGGGAAGCGAGCGTGATTCTCAAGACGGTAAGGTAGGTTATAAGAAGATGGGAGTACACCCCTTACAATAAACTATAGAGATGTGACATAGAATATCAGCTAGGAGATCAAGAGGAAGGCAGGGTCTATTCATAAGGGGGAGGATGTGGTGGGAGCGAAGAGTCACGTAGTATGTGGGTGCGTATTAGACATCTTCAGCCGTTATCTAATACTATATTAGGAAAGTATAGGCCCCAGATACCTGGCGTAGGTGTGTGAGTAGGTAGGACGGGAAAATATATTGGATGAGATACGTAGGATGATGCAGTTGATTTCAGAGGCAAAGATTCAGCGAGGTAGTTGCGGCTTCAGATTTGGGTTTATCAGAGTGCCTAAGTACCTAAGGTAGGTAGGTAGGTAGTCATTGCTAACGGACCCCTATAACGAAACGGGGCTCTATGCCTTTAGTAATCACATCCTATCTAACACGAAGTCGCTCGACCGAGGAGGTTCTTTCGACGTTCGATTTAGATGTACCTTGAGCCTGGATGTTGAGGGCCGATTTGTGACTTTATCCGGGCTGGTGGGAAGTTATAGTATCCTAGCTTCTTACCTACTATGTAGGTAGGTAGGCAAACGTACACGACTTCTGACCTCATTATGTTTCCCGTGCCGTGAGGAGCTATGGTGTTAAACATGGCAAGAATGAAGCCAACCCCACGCCGGGTGGTGATTAGTTTGTTAGGGGGATATATGACCGTGATCAGACGGAACTATAAGTTCGGTCGGGAGCGTCCCGCGCCGACAGACCGTCCCTTGTCCTTCAAATTGGATTTGTCAAGGTCAATTTTCGATCACAGGGCCTTCACCTTATACTATCATACGATATGTCTGTTATGTATCTGATGACGGTTGATTAATAACTGAGATTAAATGCATACCGAGCGATTGTTAGGATACGGAGCGAAGGTTCGTAACTCGTACTGTACCGACTATCGAGGAGCTGACCACCTATGCTTACATAGGAATTTTAAAATGAGTCGTTCGCCACAACTTTGCCTAACCTTAGGCTCATAGACGGCCAAGGTGTAAAGGTGTCTAATTCTATCGTGTCGAGGCCGTCGGGCCATGCGCCTTAAATCCGAGGAGGTTATTAAAAGGTCTGGGCATGCTGAATGTGAGACAAATGGCGATACCTGGCCCGATTGGTCTCCTGACCGTATAAGAGGATTGGACATCAATTCTAGGTTGATCCGGTTGGGCTTGGCCGCCTGACCACTAGCATGCTTAGGCACAGGCACGTCTCGCCTCGTCCTAAAACGTCATGTTGAATACCTAAGCTTAGGGGGTATGATATCTAGTACTCGTATTTCTGCTGGAGCGCTTCTAGAAATATAACCAAACCGCGGAGTTTGATGGACGCAGGCGGCGGCTTCGGGCTTTCCAAGCAACGAAAGAAAAAAAAAGGAAAAAAAAGGGAAAAGGGAAAAGAAAGAAGACAGAAAAAAAAGCCGTTACATCATCCTACTGCAAACTGCCGAAGGAGTGAAATGAAATATTCTTAAGAAGGAGGTGCGAACTTATTTTTGGCCCTCCCTGGACAGGGGAGGGTGGGGTGTTTTCTTTTCTGAAGATCTTGGATCGTCCTGGATCGTCTTGGATACGTATGGAGGTGAGGTAAGGTATGAACGGAGATAAATGGCTTCGGATAGGCTTTAAGGCGGAGCCCTACCCGAAAAAGCGCAGCCACGTCTGCGAATCTAGGATTAAGATACGCCGGGAACCGGGTTGTATGGTTAGTCGCTGTATACTGCGACTGTGTCTGGGACTTGGTTAGGTAATGTATTCGTGACGTGTGCCTGTTTACCTACCCCGTACGAGGAAAATTCGGACAGGCTATTATTGTTGTTTTTATTATTATTGCTGGGTAATGTCAACTGTGACTTTTTCGGTAACATACTGCGTTGGAAAAGATGGAATTGAGGCACCTAAGGTTAGACTTGATTTGAGCGGGATATCTCACAGGATCCGAGATGACGCGGACTGTGAAGCCTTGAGTAGGACACATTCCACCCGCGGCGCTAGATCATTCGGCCCTTAAAAGCCGCATCAAGGGTGGGACTGTGGTCAGTGTATTAATCCGTCGCGAGAAAAGCCTGTTCATATTTTCTGTGTATCTCGAGTTGAAATCACAATTCTACTTCGTACGAGATCCAGAGATCTCGGTAGCACCTCCAATGTCTGATGTTAATAGGTAGGTATGTATTACGAAGGAGACCATCACGGTATACTCGGCATCGATGGGATGTTACATTACTCAGGGGTAGCGAATCGATTACGTCGCCTTTTTTTTCTTTCTTTCTTTCTTCTTCCCCCCCTTTTCCTATTCCTTTTTCTTTCTTCTTTTCTTCTTCTCTCCTTCTTACATAGGAGCAGTGGTAACTACTTTCCGCGTTGGGAGATGTGAGAGGGGTTTCTACGGTTGAATCGTTTCTATTTTCCTATTTGCTAACGTCCTCGTCGATCCCTTGCGAGCTGAAACGGGCGGGCTGCCCAATTTCTACCAAGCTTTCTTGCCAACCCTTGGCGACCTGAAATTGGAGCCGGTTTTAAGCTACGAGATGTACGGGCACCTGAAGATCCCACCCCACTCTGTTCCCCGTTCCCTGTTCTCTTGAAGCCCCCTGACTATGCGTATACCTACGTACTATATAGTATATCGTACGTACATAACCAATACACGCATTTCGCGCCGAGCAGTCCTGATTAGAATACCGACGTTTTTAAATATGTACTTCATGTTTACGGCGCATGCTACGAGTACAAACGCTTAAATCTCACACACGTCCTCGCCCTCGCCCTCGCCCTCGCCCTTTTCCCGATTTACGTGCTCGTGCTCCAACGCTTGCTCACGTATCACGTACATCTCGTAGACGTGCATATCCGTGAGAGCATTAGGGGACGCCGGGAAACCCTGTTGGATCGACCACGCTCACCGCTACGGCCCAGTCACCTGTCAGGCACGTCATTTACGGTTATTGGAGACCAGATTCGGGTCTAGGATCAAGGGCAACGATCCAACCGGCTCTACCGCGTATTACCTGCCTCCTTACGACGTATATGTAGTCCACAGGTACGTATGAATAATGTATCATTTTATAAGTGATCGCCTGTACCGGCTTTGTTTGTTCCCTGTTATGAGATGCTTCGCCGTACAGCTACCCCGCATGATATATCCCATTTCATCCCATCCCTGTTGCGTGTATGTAGACCTGCAGTAGTCCATAGACCTGCCTGTAAAGGGACGCTGCGCTGGAACGTGGGGTCGTGCAATTGGAGAGCTCCCGCGCTTGCGTATAATAAGAAAGCCGTAGGTATATAAAGATGTACGACGACCTCTTCCCTTCCTCGCCCGCTTCACTTCGCTCCGAAGCTCTTCGCTTTCTCTTTTTGCGTAAAACAAGCTCTACTATCTCATACCAGCACCCCATTCCTCCTCCCATCCCTCCGTGAAAATGGTGCACCTAGCCAAGGTACCCAACAAAGGGGAAGTTAGCATCCTGCCCGAGGCCGTCAAGAAGATCAGCCTGCAGCTCAGCAACGACGATGACAGCTATACCACCAGCGTCTACGGCTCCAAGTTCGCCGCCGAGGACTTGCCCAAGCATGAAATGCCCGAGGGCGAGATGCCTAAGGAGATCGCGTATCGCATGATCAAGGACGAGCTGAGCTTAGACGGCAACCCAATGCTGAAGTAAGTGGTGCCTTACACAATATATCTCCTGACGGTGGTGGTGTTTCGATGTGGCGGTGTGAAGCAACCCCCACGAGGCAAAACGAGGCGGTCGTGGGCAGACGGGCTGAGCTGACAATCATTCGCCTTCTCTAATAGCCTTGCCTCATTCGTTACCACTTACATGGTACGTCGCCACCCCCTCGAAGCCTAACCCCGGCTTTCAGCTATAGCGAATGACGTCGCGTGGCGTGGAAATCCGCTGATCGTATCATTCAGGAGGAGGAGGCTGAGAAGCTCATGGCCGAGAGCTTCTCTAAGAACTTCATCGACTACGAGGAGTACCCGCAGTCGGCCGACATCCAGAACCGGTGCGTATCCATGATCGGACGCCTGTTCAATGCGCCGACAGATCACGACGAGAGCGGCGGCGCGGTCGGTACGTCGTGTGTTGGCTCGTCCGAGGCTATTATGTTGGCTGTGTTGGCCATGAAGAAGCGTTGGAAGAACAAGCGCGCCGCCGAAGGCAAGCCCACCGATAGGCCAAACATCATCATGTCCTCCGCCGTCCAAGTGTGCTGGGAGAAAGCGACGCGCTACTTCGAGGTCGAGGAGAAGCTAGTCTACTGCACGCCTGAACGCTACGTCATCGACCCCAAGGAGACGGTGGACTTGGTCGACGAGAACACGATCGGTATCTGCGTCATCCTGGGGACTACGTATACTGGTGAGTATGAAGACGTAAAAGGGGTCAACGATCTGCTGGTTGAGAGGGGGCTCGATATCCCCATACACGTCGACGCTGCTAGCGGTGGATTCGTCGCTCCTTTCGTCGTCCCGGACTTAGAATGGGACTTTCGGTGTGAGAAGGTCGTATCTATCAACGTCTCCGGTCACAAGGTAAGTTACAGATAGGGGGTCACAAGTCACGATGGGCTTCTCCTAAACTGAGCTAACAACTATAACAGTACGGCCTAGTATACCCAGGTGTCGGCTGGGTCGTATGGAGGGACGCCAAGTACTTACCTCAGGAGCTCGTCTTCAACATCAACTACCTGGGCGCGGACCAGTCCTCCTTCACGCTCAACTTCTCCAAGGGCGCCAGCCAAGTCATCGGACAGTACTACCAACTGATCCGGCTAGGCAAGAAGGGGTACCGGGCCATCATGTCGAACCTGACGCGGACGGCGGACTACCTGTCCGCGGCTCTCGCGGCGCTCGGCTTCGTGATCATGAGCAAGGGGTCGGGCGAAGGGCTGCCGCTGGTAGCCTTCCGACTGCCGGCGAGCGCGACGGAGCGCAACTACGACGAGTTCGCGCTGGCGCACAAGCTGCGGGCGCGCGGGTGGGTGGTGCCGGCGTACACGATGGCGCCGCACACGAGCGACCTCAAGATGCTGCGCGTGGTCGTGCGCGAGGACTTCACCAAGAACCGCTGCGACTCGCTCATCGCCGACATCCGCTACTGCCAGCAGCTGCTGGACCAGCTCGACAAGGAGTCCATCGCCAAGCAGGAGGAGTTCATCCGCAAGCACGCCATGAACAGCGACCAGGCCAAGCACAACCACCCGCGGTTTCGCGTACGTACCTTTTTTCCCTTTTTCTTCCCTTTTCTCCTTGCTCTTTTATAATGTTTTATCTCTTCGGCGTAGATTAATTTATGATACCCGCTTCCCGTGCGTGAGGACTAACCGTCGGGGTAATAGAAAGAGAAACATTCGATTCAGGGCAAACACGGCAAGACGCATTCGATCTGCTAAGCCTAGTTGGCATCACACACCATGCAAGTTCGTGTTCGGTAAAAGAAGATGGAAAAGGTGCTAGTTACGGCGGGAGAGACCCGGGCTGGGGAAAACAACCTCAAGTAGGTATATAGAGCTTTTTGCAGATATATCGGTCGACGCCATATAGACAACTCTGGTCATGCTGGCGGGGTACTCGTTATGAATGATGAATCGAAGATGATGATATTTTGGTCCTTTAGCCAACCCATAGATACGCAGCGCAGGCGGGCGGTCTACATAGAAACAATTCTCTACTTAAAGTACGATAGCGGCCTTGAGTCTCCGTTGGTAGGATCAATGTGTATTACTAGGGAGGCCATATCTGGTTAATTTCATTAGATGCGGCGGGCGATACTTTTATAACCTTCTATATCTACTACAGCCTGTATCGGTCGAATATGCCGCGTTCCAATCACCGACTTAACGGACTCCTGCTAACGCCTTTCCGAACTTATATGTGTGGTATATGAATTGCTATAATAGACAACTTACTACGCCCCCTCCCTTTACGAAGTTTACTCTATGTACCTATAGATACTTCTTCGTTGCAAGAATTGATTAGGAAAAGGAGAAGTCGCCTGGACCATACCGGGTTTCGTTCCTACATTCGGCCTAATCGAAACCGGTAGAAATCGGGGGTAAATTTTAAAGGGGAGTTGGTCGGGTCCTAAGTCAACGCGAAGATTCCTAATCGCTATTGGCCTTGTTGTTACTCTTCCTCTGGGTCAAATGACTAGCGAATGGTCCGAGAAGCCTATCCCATGATGTTCCCCTTGACGTGCAAGCGGCGCCCCCCGTGCCTGTTGCCGAGTTTTTAGTACCAGCCGATCCGCGGTCCCGGCTACGTAGCCTTCCTATCTTAGCCCGAGATAAGTTATACACCTGTAGTAATCTTAAGTATCGCGTTCGGGGCGCGTCCAGGGAATTAAGATCGGTGGTTTGTATAGGATTGCCGCTGGCAGCGTCATCCGGTGTTGTCATCGGGGTTGTGAGACTAGCCGACTGGCGGGATGGGCTGTGCGATCTATATCTCTCAAGATGTAGCTGATTAACCCCCTGCGGTGGTTCTAAGTACTGTGCCTGCTGCACGTCCGGGTGATTAGAATTGGTTGAGTCTAAGGGTCCACCGTTGGAAGCATTTACGCTAGAAGAATCCTGGCTTGTCCCGATTCCGCTGTCGTGAGAAGGAGTTACCATCTCTTCGAGGGCTGAGTCCGGATTCCCCTCTTCGGAAACGCCGCCGTCGTTCCATCTAAGCGGAAACCCCCAACTGTGGCCGAAGAGAAACGCCGCTTGTGGATTGCTGTCGAGACAGGGAGGGCTTTTAAGACCCCTACTCAAGAATCTAGGAATCGTTGCTGGGACCAACACTTGAATGCGATCGTGTTTCGTGCTGGCGATTTCCGCGCAATGGCAAGGCCCAAACGCCTTGTCTGGGTTGTGCCAATAGATGTCATCAACTAGTCTCCAAGGAGTTATAGTATCATTCCCTCGTTTCTGAAGGATGTCCTGTAATTCCGAGACACAAACTGCGAGATAGTCTTTCCCTTTTGGGGCTTCGGCGTTGGCGTAGCAGCTCCTACACCCGCTTGCTCCCCCTTGAATCGGTCGTATCAAGTCTCCAAAACCAGTTCCGAAAAGCGTTACAGCATGTATGGATCTTATAAAGTCGACCCAACCCTTGCCGCTTGGTAGGAGTGTGGCAGCGCGTGGCCATAAAGGGCTTTCCTCGGTGGCGACGTCCATGAAATCGAAACCCTCGAGTTGTCGACGTGTGGAATACTTGAGCTTGAAGCCCACTCCGTCTGCCGTAGAGACGTCGGCCTGATGTGCCATGATCTGCTCCAATAAATCGCATATGCTCTCGACTCTATCTTTCAGACAGTAGCTCGTCTTCGTATTGCTGAGAATGGTCTTGTGGACTCCTGCTTCACTGATGTGGGTTTCTTCGCTGGAGCTTTCGGGCTTCCCGTATAGAGGAATGCCCATATTCACTTTATTTGTAAGTACGCTGATCGCTGCGGCCTTACCTATGTGAGGCTGTAGTGATTCGTGTAAGGCTGACTCCTTGTATAGGAATAGCCGCTTGAAGGGACCGTCGAGGTCGTGCTTCAATGATGCGCGGACTAGATGCAGCAAAGCACTGGCACCATCAACCAACCAAGCTCTCCGTTCTTGTACATCGTATAATACCACGAACTTCCTAGAAATCCACTTTAGGCGCAGTGTGTAATCATCTCGGGATCTGATATGCACTGCCTTGTCCTTCTTGCCTATGGCGGCAGAGACACCACCGGTTACAAACATGCCGCCAACAATTGTGACCTTCTCAAACGCGCAACCCGGGCTGGGATGCTTCAATCGGGACCATTTGATAGAGTAGTTGGCGTCGTAAGCGCCTATTTATTGTTATTTCTCCAACCGTCGATGGTTAGTTTCGGTATCTTCTCACCTGCGTAATTCTCGGCCTTGGTGCACCAACCAAGTATGTGCCTAGACGTCCCCAGGTCGCTATCTGATATGCCGATGGGATACTCCTTCAACAGCTCCTTTACCCTCCCGTCCGAATACGAGATGTAGCTACCATCCTCGTTGAAGACCATGTGCCAAAATATGAAGTTTTCATGCCGTCTCGTTGGTACTAGGATCGTGGAGAATCCCTTTATAAGAAAGTGATCAGAGAAGGAGCTGACCTTCCTACTCTTTGCTAATTGCAGCATCAAGCCGAGTGAGATTTCTAGCCCATTATGACGGTTCGGGCGTTGTGGTATAGGGTATCCTCTGACTAAGGTAGGGCTATGAAAGAGATTCATCCAACATTCTCCATCTGAGGTTGTTGTGGGAGGTGCGCGCAGTACTTCGATATTGGTACATGCTGGCCAACATACCGTCGAAGGGTCTCGTAGGGAGGTAGGTGACCGAACACGATACACCCCGCAGGAAGGATATTGACAAATGATGCCGTCGTTAACTACTGGTGAACTGAGAGACGTATTTAGCCATACTAACAATTCTACGATTTTTGCAATGGAACATTCGCCGCCAGTTATATTTACTTCGTGGGTCTTCTCATCGGGACTAGTCGTAGCCATGAGTTCTGTGCCATCGGATAATGTACCTAAGGTAGAGCTTATGAGTGACTTGGTGGCGAGAAACGGAAGACGCCGTAATTCGGGGAGACTGAAAACTTACAGAACCCGGGGTATTTGGCGTCTTTACGGAGTAGTGACTTATAAAGTTCGAGTATCGGCGTTCCAATATCAGGCCAGATTGATTCAACGTATTGTAGGCAGGTCGTGGCCCACGCCTGGTTGCCTGTGCCTACCAAGACAAGAACATGGTCGAGAGCTTCGTACGAAGGGATGCCATAGTCTTGATTTTCCAAAAATCTCTTGATCCAAGGAGCTTGAAATGTCAAACCAGTGATAGGATGTTCCCACTTTTCGCCCAAGACTTTCCGCCGTATATGAGTTTGTGCGTCGTCGGGGCCGGGGATGCCGAATCTGACGAGGTTCACAGCTGATTTGATTAGATACTCGTAAGCTGCAGACTGCTCAACGGCTTCTCGGCACTTCTGAAGCAACCGAGAACAGTCAGGTTCTCGACCAGCGTCGTCTTTAGATTTTACGCCGTCGGTTTCGCGGGCTTTGTCGGCCGCACTTCGATATAATGACGTTATATCTACCACGGGCCCTATGTGTCCTGGCTCTTGTAGGTCTACTTCTTTAAAGTCGTTCCTCTTGGCCGAGAATGATTCAGCCACCATATCGGCAATTCGTCTAATTTGCTGTTAAAATAAGATCAGCTATGAGTAGTAGATTCTCACATTCTGTATCTGTATATGAGATATGATAAAGTATGCGCGAACCCTAAACCAGTTTCTGCTCGAAGTCTTTCAGGGAATGCCCTTAGTAAATCTAGGAAAGCGGCCGATGGTACCGGGAAACGCTCGATGGGGATGCTTTGAGATATCGTCGTTGCGAGCCTTTTAGCGAAGTCCGGGATATATGGCTCGTAGTAATCGGGTTCTAGGATGCGCGGTTTGTAATGATCAAATCTAGCAAAACTCCCAATACCGAACCGAGTTTCGGAATCAGCCCAGGTTAACAACGGGCGCTCGTCCCCGGCTATATCGCCATGCTTCTCCAATTCGGTAGTGTCCTCCGTCTTGACGGAGGCATAACCCGGGTCAGATCCACTAGTAGTAGACTGGGTTGTATGGTTATTGCGAAAAGAAATCCAGGTAGCAATTGCACGTTGTCGGGCCCGGGATGAGTCTTCATCTATAGTTGAAGTTTTAGATAGAGTGCCTAGTTGAGGTGGACTAGGCTTGGTTAGCTTCGGGTTGGGATGGGCTCGCCGTTCCATTTTGCCCAAGAAGCGGGAATGCTCGTCTTTTATTCGATGTTTTTTGCCACGTCCTGGAAAGGTGCTCTGAGTTCTTCACCATCACCCGTCAGCAACGGCTAGTTCTTTAATATGAGGTGTTGGATGATACAGACCGTATATCACTGGTTTGTACGAATTCCTAAAGCCATGAGTTTTGCTTAGTTTCTTGAAATTTCCTAGACTGTACATAAGTTGGCCGTACCGAATCACGTTCCTCACATCTATGGAGGAAAGACCCTTCCTCCAACCGAACTGTAGGGTTCGGGCTATCACTTGGCATTGCGAGAATGCTTATGTGAGTTCCTCCTCTCCGAGGGAGCCGTTTTGAATCTGTACTGTGGATGTGATTTTACGCGTGGTTGAAGAGTCAGTAGGCCGAGGCAAATATTAATTGGCCTTGGAGAAATAATCTTTGCAAAGATAGGTACCTACCGAGTATATAAATCCGTACCTAGGCCGACTTCTATGAGGGCTGGGCTCTGTAATGCTCGAGCACCGCCTACTAGCCGATCCAATGAGAGTACCTTCGGCGAGCTGCATGATGCGAAGTGACAGCGCAGCCAGCGCATGGGGGGCTATGTTCCTGTAATGCCGTCTCTTCGAAGCCTATCGAAAGAAAGCCCTACGCGCGATAGAATGTGGTTGGAAAAGCCAGGAGGCTCTTGAAATACTGCCTTTAATTTGGGGCGTAAACTATCTCGCTCGCTACCGTGATTTGCCGTTTCTTCTCCTGCCGCCAGATTTGCTTCTCTCGACGTGATTCTTGAGGATATTCCTCGTCGCGACGAGGCTCCGCTTCTGCTTTGACTTTGCCTTGCCTAGAGTCATCATAAAATTCTTCTTGCGTGCCTTCTCCTTATTGGTTGTGGATTTGCCCTCGGCCTCCTTCTTGGCCTTGCGTATGGCCTGCGTAGACTTGTGCTCTTCGCGGTCCGGCTTGCCTTCCCTTGCCAGCGCTATCCGCTCTTCCTTGGTGCTCTTGCGTAGTTTGGCCGGAGCCTCGATCTGCTCGGCCGTCAACCCCTCATCGACGTGCCGTGCTTCTATCTCTTGCTTGCGTTTTCGGCCGCCCATAGCCTTGTCAATATTGGCCTCCACTCGCAGTTCGCGAAGCTTGGCAAGGTCAGCCGGGGTAAGGATCTGGGTAGTGGCCAATTTTATGAAGTCTATGGCCTGGTCCTCTGTATTCTCCTTGTCGCCTTCCGCAGAATCGTCTGAACCGACCTTTTGTCTCTTTGCATCTGGTTCAGGCTCCGCTTCGTCTTCCGAGTCGCTTACTCTAATCCATTCCCCGGAATCGCTGCTATCCGTCGATGCGACCTCCCAATCGCTTGAATTCCATCCATCTTCCTCGTCCTCGTTCCCAGCCTTCTCGGTGCCCTCGCCCTTTTCGGACAAGCCTTGTTCAGCTCGTTTCCGTTTTTTCTGTTCCTCTTTCCATTTCGCCAGGAGTTCGAGGCCCTCGATCTCTCCGACTTGCTCCTCACCGAACCTTGGCTGTCTCAATTCACCGCTCCTGAGTCCCATAGCCGCGTCCTTGCCACGGTCCTTCTTCCTGAGCATATCAGCGCCTTTTTCGCGGTACAATGAAAGCAGGCCCTTTGCAGCCATCATCACCCCCTTGTCCTTACTCCTCCTATACTCGACCAAATCCTGCAATAAGGTCTCATTCATTGCCAGCGGCTGTCGGGCGCATATTTCGCGGATTGCGTTGAGGCCCGCGGAGCAGACTTCCGACGCTGATGCTTCGGACACAAATTCGTTGGCGATCTTTTGTATCAGCGGCTCAATTGCATCCGGAGGTACTAGATTATGTGTTCCTTGGGCTAGGGATGCTAGGAAAGAGGAGGCCGACTGCTGCCTAGGAGTTAGGTGCTTGATGAACCACGAGTACAGAGATATGACGGTTAATTTGTGCAGTCCGACCAGGCGGGTGACGAGTTGTAAAACGAGGAGCTTGCTTTCGAGGGAAAGCTTGGACTTGGTGTTTTGGAGGTGTTTCTCGAACAAGGTCTCGCTGAATCCCTGGGGGTCTTGTAACAGGTGCAAGGCCGAAAAGTTGAGCGGGTGTGGCGCGTTCTTCTTGCGTTCCTGTCTCTTGACTCGGTCGACGGCCCTGTCTAGCGCCTTTTTTGATTTCTTCGTCTTCTTGTTGATCTCAATAGAATGCTTGACCTTCTTGATGTCGACCGTCTCCTCGTCGCTGCTGTCGTCCTCGAACTCTTCGCGTTCCTTGTCTCCTCCGAGAAAGAACCTCACGCCTCCCACAATCACCTTCTCGTAATCCGCCAGGCAAGCTTGGCGCATGATGTCGACGGTTTTGGCGTCGTTCCAGATCTGGCGTCGCCATAATTCTCGTACTAGCTTAACAGCCCATAGAGCTTTCGGCGACGACCGGTCCGAAGTGACAAGATTATACAGGACGGTCTGCATGGTCCGGTTTACTCGGTGATTCGTCGTCTTCGTGTTGGTATTCCGTATATCGCTCAAGATCTTCTGGTAGAGGACCATCCTTAAGGATTTCGACGGGGTGCTGATGAGAATGGGAAACAGGGTGGTGAGTAGATAATTGCTGTCGATGACATCTTTCCGCCTGAGGAGGGTGAGGCTGGACACTATCTTCTCTCGCAGGGTAGGCTCTAACACGGCATGGTGCTTGGTAAGGACGTCCTTGAGAGCGTCGGGGAACGTTGCGGTTATCTTAGGGTATAGCTCGGCGCAGTGAGCAACTGTCGAGAATATAAGCCCGGAGACATCAATTGGGCGCGCATAGACTACCTACTCAGATCTATCTGTTCACGAAAGGTTATGAGGGAGTTGGAGTCGGCGCCGACGGGAGCGGCCAGGAACTTCTCGTGCGCGACGTCGAACTGTTGCCAATTCTCGAGAAATTCCTTCTCGTATGCTCTATAGACGGACGCGTTAGACGGCGTAGAAGAAGTGCGGCAAGGATATGTGTGCGTACTCTGGATCCTTCCGTATCTTATATTGAAGGCCAGCAAGATCCGCCTCGATCTTCTCGAGAGCTGCGACCTTCCTCTTCCCCATGGTGATGTCGATTGCAGGATTGGGTAAAGAGGGCGAAGCTGGCGAATGCGACTTGGAGATGGGAAAATAATCTCGGTAGGAAAAGTTGAGATATGGTCGTTATCGTTATCGTTATCTTTTTATCTTATCGTACATACTCTAACGCTATGTAATCTGGACCCGCTAAATACTACCGGTACTTCAGTAGGTATTACCTAATACCTAGGTAGGTAGGTAGATACCAGGCAGAAGGACGTCAAAAAAAGTGGCGCACTACCAAAACGCTTCAATTCCATCAATATCAAACCGTACTTTAATATTTTATCTTTAATCTCGAAAATTCATATTATTATCTTGTTTTAAATTTCAAGAATTTTAGAAACTATTATATAAATTATAGATATGTTATAATAGTTAGTTTTTTAACATTTCATCTATTTTTTTGGGCGGATATGAATTTTATTATTTTAAGTCCCTTAGTATTTATTGTTACGGGGTGCGCCAGTTATTTTGACGTCCTCCTGCCAGGTACCTCGGGTGGTGCTCGAGAGACTCAAAACTTAGAAGAACACAACTTCAATTCAACAGTTTTCCAACTCGCCATGGGATTTCCAACTCCTAAACTCACGATATCGCGTACATGGTATCTAGCCGGTACGCAGCAACCTAGAGAGAGCGGCATACAGCACCAAAGGTACCATCGATGTAAAGCCCCCGGAGAAAGCCACAACGAAGGACCCCCCCCTTTAAAAAAAATAAATAAAATAAAATAAAAAATAAAAAGAATAAAGGGATCTGTGGGCTTAAGCCATGCCAACCACCGACTAGCAACGAAGTTATCCGAACGATGCTGTGCGACAATTCGTGGGCTTGTGTCAGCATTATGCAGGCGTCCTAACCCCTCTTCTCTCGGCCCTATAATGCAGGACTACGCCTGATGCGTGCCGTAGTGTGGGTAGCTAAAGAGAAGCAGCTTCGCGGCGAAGGATTCTATGCAGCTCTCTCTCTCTTTCTCTCCCGTCTCTATTAAGGTGTCCGACATTTCCTATATGAATACCTACCTACCTATGTAGGTAGGTACCTGGGTAGGCACTGAGTGTAAGGTCATGTAGGTGAGGTAGGTAAGGGAGGGTGGGAACCTTACTATCCCCCCCCTTTAAGTATCGGTCTCTTACATCTTACATCTTATAACGTCTCGCATCTTACTCCTATCCCATTGTTGGAAACAGCAAGTTACCACAAGTTTCTCCGGGACATTCCTCATCTTCACTCCACAACTCCACAACTCCACAACGAATATGACAACACCGACAACTGCCGACTATGTGATAGTTGGCGGGGGGCTCGCCGGCTGCGCCTTAGCATCCCGCCTCAAGAGCTCGCTGCCGGACAGCTCCATCCTAATCCTGGAGGCTGGCCCTGATCCAGAGCCCCAACACGATACCGTCTCTGTTATGGGCGGCTTTGCTCTGCAGGGCACTACCCTTGATTGGCAATTCCAGACGGCCGCGACGCCCTCAACGGCCGGTCGCACGCACACCTTGACGCACGGCAAGACTCTAGGTGGTGGCAGCGTCCTCAACTACGGTGGTTGGGCGCGCGGCGACCCTCCGGACTACGACGTCTGGGCCAAGCGGCTAGGCGATGACCCGCGATGGAGCTACGCCGGCCTACTGCCTTACTTCAAGCGCTCCGAGCGCTTCTACGACGCTAGCGCTAGCGCCGAATATCACGGCTTCGAGGGCCCGATAAAAGTCACACCAACCAACGCGGGTCCCGTGGGGAGGAAGTTCCCCCTCCGCGATCCCATCGAGAAGGCATGGAAGGAACTCGGCGTCGAGAGGAACCCGGACCCTTTCGCCGGCCGCGTGGCTGGACTAAGTAACTACTACGAGAGTTGGAGCGAGGGGAAGAGGCAGCCTAGTCATCTCGCATATCCACTACAGGGCGTTATAGTGAAGACGTCCACCCCAGTAGCGCAGATCCTGTTCGAAGGTGCGGGCATAAACCTCAGGGCCACGGGCGTCAAGCTAGCAAGCGGCCAGACAGTCACCGCAAATAAAGAAGTCATCCTATCCGCGGGCACGCTACAGACGCCACGCCTCCTCCTCCGCTCGGGTGTCGGTGATCCCGCAGCCCTCGCCAAGCATTACATCCCGCTCGTGCACCCCCTTGCCAGCGTCGGCAAGGACTACTTCGACCACTTCGCGCTGTTCCAATGGTTCAAGCTTAAGGACCCATCGCGCGGCCTCGCTCTCGGCCACCCCAAGCTGTCTGACCCGTCTTTCGTAGCCGGCTTCCCCGCCGACTTCAACGCGAACGAGGGGCTCCCGCGGGACGTGCTAGAAGCTGCCCTGGACGAAGACGGCGTATTCGGCGCGGCGCGCGAGGCCCTCCTTCAACCGGGCCGCGTGTTCGTCGAGATCCTGGTGGTGTACCACCCGCTCGCGCCCGCGTTCCCGCAGGACGGCAGCATCGTGTGCACGTCGACCATGCTGACGCTGCCCAGCAGCCGCGGTCGGGTCTCGCTGCCGGACGGCGACGTCGACGGCACGAACGCGCTCATCGAGCCCAACTACTTCACCACCGCGCTGGACCGCGCCGCCCTCGTGCACGGCGTGCGGCGCCTGCTCAAGCTCATGCTGGGCACCGAGGCTCTGAAGGACTACGTCGAGGCCGAGGTCACGTTCCCCGGGCTGACGCCGCTGACGCCCGAGTCGACGGACCGTGAGATCGAGGACCGCATCAGGGCGGTGGGCGTCGCGCACTTCCACGCCATGGGTAGCTGCGCCATGGGCACCGTCGTGGACGGTGACCTCAAGGTCAAGGGTACCAACGGCCTTAGGATCTGCGACGCGAGCGTCTTCCCGAGCCCCGTGTGCGGACACCCGATGGCGACCTTGTACGCCGTTGCCGAACAAGCTGCTGATATCATTGCGAAGAGCGCTTGAATGGTAGGTACCTACCTGTGTGGCTAGTAGAGTTTGCTTTTAGGTAGCAAATCAAAACCAAAATCAAATGAGAAATAATGAGTACCACCCAACCCGGCTGTTTGGAACGTGCTACGAAAGGAGAACCTATTTTTCAGGGGTGTATCATGCAGTTGTAGTTGGTGTGGATGTAGGATTATGAAAACGGTAATTTGGGGATCGTAATAGCCTATCTGGCGGCCACTCGCCTTTATTGATATCCTAAAAGCCTATATACGCGAAAATAAAAAATAAATAAAAAAAATAAATGATGTATGTTCCTATATATGTGTATGAATATCCGTGACGCGCATGTTTTCTCCCAGATCCGAAAGTCGCACCTATCCACCTTTTCATGTAACGCGAATGTAGATTTTATCCGTCAGCGTCCGAACCCGCGCTTATATGTCGAACCACTGGTTGAACACATTCTTGGGGTCGTACTTCCTCCTAATCTGCCGCAGCCTAGGCGTGCTGTCGTAGTAGACCTGCTCGTCGGACTCGTCTCCGAACGCGAAGTTGATGTATCTGGATCAGGCGGGCGTGCGTTAGTTACCCAATTTCAAGATTCGAGGTAAGGTAAGAGAGAGGTGAGGCAAGGTATGTAAGATTTGGGAAAGGAATACTCACGTGCGGTTCGCCGAAAGTCCGTCGTCGGCGCGCCACAGGTCGCGCAGGCCGGAGCCGAATTCCTCGGCGACGCTGTCGAGCGCCGGGTCCGGGTACCAGGCGATGGCGAAGCCGTTGAAGCGGATGTCGCGGTTGGCGAACGAGGCCGAGTTCTTGCCGAACGACCGCGCCTTGTCGAGCGAGTAGCACTCGACCACGATGGACGTGGAGCCCGTGTCCGGGTTCTTGAGGAACTCGACGTACGCGTTCCAGACCTTGCGCCAGGTCGACGGGACCATGTGGTTGAAGCCGGCGCTGTACGTGGGCTTGCGTCCGCCCTTGGTGCAGAAGCCGTCGGCGGCCGTGTTCCACTCGTTCTGCCCCAGAACGGCCGTGCTGTCTTGGTACGGTCCGATGTCGAGGATCGACTTGAACGCCTTACGTCCGTCCGCCTCCGTGCCGTGGTAGAAGACGGTCACGAGCACGGTCGGCGTGAAGTCCGGAGCACCGGTTGTCACGAAGTAGAGGAAGATGTTCATGGGCGCCTCGAGTTTCAGGTCCTCGATGCCCTGCACGATCTGCTCGATCTTGTCCTCGGTGAAGTACAGCCCGCCAGTCCAGGCGGTGTTCTGCGCCCTCGGCAGGGGCGTTGACTTCATTACGACCGAAGTGACGATGCCGAAGTTGGCGCCTGCACCTCGAAGAGCCCACCAGAGATCTTCTTGCTTAGGGGTTACGGTAACGAGAGTCCCGTTGGCCAACACGACATTCAGGGAGACGTAGTTGTCGATGCTGAAGCCATAGAGACCCATCAAATTTCCGTAACCGCCGCCAAGACCAGCGCCGAGCACTCCTACGCAGTTACAGTTGCCGGTAAGAACCTGAACGTCGTTCTCCCACGCGTGGTCGATGACCTCCTTCATATTCGCCCCTCCTCCGATTGTGGCCTGGGTCTTGGCGGCATTGAAGACCACGCTGTTAAGGCCGCGGAGGTTGATTAGGACGCCATTCTCGCCAAGATGCATTCCGCCGCTCCAGCCATGGCCCCCATTCTGAGCTAGGAATGGGATGTTTTTGTTTACGCAGTATTTAACCTATGAGATGTTAGCATCGCGTACCGGCCATCATTCATGTGGACAGAACGAACAGTTGCCGCTACATCGGCCTCAGTCGCGACCGATACGATGGTGCCTGGGTGAGGGGCGTGAAACTCGCTCCAACGTTCTGCCACAGAGAGGTTATGAGAGATAGTTGCCCCCGGTGAGAGTAACCTCTTGAGGTCGCTGTCGATCGAGTTGGAGCAGACGCCTAAAATGCCGCTGCTGACGGCGGCCAGCAGGCCGAGGAATCGAGTAAAAGACCGCATATCAAGTTACGACGCTATTTGCTACTCGATAACAATGACAACACAAATGCAGATCGACACCTATTTTGTAAAGAACCGAGGGCCTGGATGGAAGCTAGGAACAGGCAGGTTGAATACCTAAATAAAGGGAAGAAAAAAAATGTACGAAGCGTCTAGAACAGCCGCCCTCGGAAGCCGGGATGCGAAGCTGAGGCGAGATCTGAGTTGGAAATCCGCGCTGAAAGGGATAAAAAACGTGCCTTGGTTCCGGGACGCGACGGTATTAACCAGGGGGCATTGGGGACGACAACTCCGCCGCAGGTACGCAATACGACCTGCCCTCTCGGGTGTGGTTTAAAGCGTACATGGCGGGCTTTTGCATGCAATAGGATCCTCTTGATCACATAGTTGGTAGCTGGTGCTGAGCTGACCACAGGGCAGCCAGTCATCCTACCCTGTTCTACCACCCTACATCGTGGGTTTTATTCCCTGTGGTCGGGTGAAAAGAGCAGGCGAAGTATTTGTAATAGTGGAGAAAAAAAACATCACACGACAATCGAATGAATGATGCTGTATTCTATTAAAGAGAGGTTAGAAAGGGAAACAAGGTGGAACGGTGTTATGGCGTTGCACGTTGTTGGAGGATTTAGCGACGAACTATGAGAAGTGGTGCTGAGGTGAGCTGTAATTTGCGCTATACAACTACTGGAAGCTGGCACTATTAGACGCCTGTATTGTACCTTGCCTTAGCAGCTTTGGGTAGCCCTGAGGAGGGGAACACCCCTGTGGGCCACGTGGGCCGAGCCCAGTTTAGAGGGCAAGTTGGAGGGGGAGTTTCGGAAGTAGGGGCAAGCCTAATAGGGAGGGGAGGGCCTTTGTAAGCGCCGGTAAAGCTCGGTAACTTTTATTATAGTGTATCTTAATTATGTAGGTATCTTAATTATGCATCGTAACTTAAAACCCAAAATATCCATAGGTACTCATACTTCTTGTCGGAATACCACTACGCCAAGATGGCATTCTTGTATACGGTGCTTCATATGTCAATGTTATGCGGCACTTATACTCACCTGTATCCTACCCGCTCCTAGATAGGTGACAAATGCACGTTTTGTGCAACATGTTGACCCTATTATTCTTATTACCTACAACTTGACTTATATCCAAGTGTGACGCCCGTAGCCTACGGGCCGTAGACTACAAAGCTAACTTAGGAAGAAACATATATGCCCGCCTTGTCTAAGACACGCTCACCTCCCAAGTCGCACTATAGTTGTATCAGTCATGGGAAGCAGTTCCCTACCTAGGAAGTAGTTATCAAGGTCCCGTAGATACGGAATGGCTAATATCACCTATCCTAAAGTCCGAGACACATATAAGATAGGTAATCAACTCAAACGCTATCCGGATGATTATGAAGTCCGGATAAGTGGGAGTTATAGATCCCTTCTTTGCGTACGTTAACTCAAATAGGTAGGTAGATAGGGTTTGAGAGTATGTGTTGGCGGTATGAGCGTGTTATAGACACAATTCCTATTTTTCGCCATTACGAGCACAGATATTAATTCACGACTCACTCGAAAAACTCACGAATCGCCATATGTATTGGATATAGTATTCGAATCCTCCCCGCTAAGTAGGCCCATAAAAATAAGAAAAGGCGTCGTAAATCGAACCCGTCGAGACGGACGAACGATCATGTCTCGCAATACCAATATTCTCATCACTGGCGCCAGCAGAGGTCTCACTTTCGAACGTGTGCTATTTTGACACGATGAGCTGACCTGCTGACTCAGGTATGGGACACGGCCTCGCACGAGTCTTCCTCTCACGGCCTAGGACCACCGTCGTCGCCGCGGTTCGAGACCCAGAATCTGTAGCCTCTAAGAGCCTCGCCGCACTCCCAAAAGGCACGGGCAGCAGATTGGTGGTCGTCAAGATTGACAGCACCTCCGACGTCGACGCCCAGGAAGCGGTAGCGCATCTGGTCTCCTCGGAGAACATATCGCATTTGGACATCGTCGTAGCTAATGCAGGGATAAGCATCGCAATCGGGCCTCTCGCTACGGTGAAGCCCAGTCAAGTGGCCGAGCTCCTCAACGTGAACGCTCTTGGTCCGCTGCGCCTAGCCCAGGCCACCCTTCCTCTCTTGGCCAAGTCGCCAGACCGCCCCCGGTTCTTATTGACAGGAAGCATGCAGGGCTCTATAGGTGGGGTGGAGAAGTATACCCTCCCGATGGGAGCTTACGGTGCTAGCAAAGCAGCGGCGCACTACCTGATTCGCAAGTTGCATGCTGAGCACGCTAAAGAGGGGATCTGCATCTTTGCTGCCGACCCAGGGTAAGGAAAAAAAGAAAGAAAAAGGATTGATAAGGGCGTATATAACTTGGCTGCTGACAATGGGAAAACTAGTTTCGTGCAGACAGACATGGGAAACGAGGGCGCGAAAATCTTTGGCCTAAAGGAAGCCGCCGTCAAGCTCGACGATGCCGTGAAATTCTTGGTTGACCAGGTAGGTGACACTACCTCAGACATGCAGAAGGATTCCGGAGTAGATATCTGCTGACACGGAAGCACCCATACGCAGATTGACTCGGCAACTCGGGAGAAAACTTCGGGGAGGTTTCCTTCAATCAATGGCGGGGAGCTAGATTGGTAGTAGATATTATTTCTGAGGACATGCGCTCCCAACGACTCCCTAACATATTAACCTCATTTTATTCTTTCGGTTGGCCGTAGCCAGTGATAGCTAACTCACTGACGAAGAAAAAGAAAAAGAAGAAAAAGAACGAGTCTTGTAGGAGCCTTAAATGAGCATAATCTTGCATGTGATGTAACACCACCAAGACCCTCAAGGCCTAGATCCGCTCTCTAGTAGGTAGAGTATAGAAGAGGGAATCTTCTCTGGCCCTATACTACAACCCGAGCGCCTAGGTAGGGTCGTTAAGGTCAATAAACTCCCGTCCCGTTACGGATACAACCGCGTTGACCGAACCTTGTCTAGTTCCTCTTCCCTCCGCCATTGCAAAGAGCGGACGCAGTCCTAGATAGTCCTTAGCATCTCTCCAACCAAAGTGGCGGGTTCCACTCTAGGAGGATTTGGGAGTGCGACCTCCATCATGAACGACAAGAGCGACGAGAAAAATGTTATAAGCTTATCGTTGCTGCTTGCTCGTCCAATGCGTACGCATACTTAATATCCAATTCATCAAGCAGTGGAACATGAGGTCTCTGAATTACCACCGTCTCGTTGCCCTTACGCGGGGTACACGGCCGAGTTTTCGTCCGTCTTACTGTCGCGACCTGAATACGACGGCGTCCGGAAACGCAGCATCCGGGTTTCAACGGCACGCAACCCAAGCCACCCTGCCAGCAGGCCGGCTGAACATGAAACCGAGGTATTTCAGCAGTACATCCACACTTAGAGAGAAGCAAGAGGAGGACTCGGAGAACTTCTGGCGCGTCTCGGCCGACGACTCCAAATTCTGGGACGACTACGTCTCGACACGGCCGCGCTACAGCGCTGCCTTCTACAACGAGATCTACAATCACCACGCAGCGCATTCTTCGTCCTGGGAGACAGCCCACGACGTCGGTTGCGGCGCCGGCCAAGTTTCTGCCGAGCTAGCCTCGCGCTTTTCCCGGGTTATCGCCTCGGATATCAATGACACCCACCTGTCCGTCGCGCGCCGGCGGCTCGCAGCCGACTACGGGGAGCGCATCTCGTTCACGCACAGCATGGGCGAGCACCTGATCGAGCATCATCCGGCCGGGTCCGTGGACCTCATCGCCGCCGCCGAAGCCATGGTCCTCATGGACGAGCACGTGGCCCTCGAAAGCTTCCGGCAACTGCTCCGTCCCGGCGGGACCCTGGCGTTCTGGTTCTACGGGCGCCCGACGTTTTCCGACGCGGGCCTACGGGCGCGCGCGCAGCCGCTGATCGACGAGATCATGGTGCGCAACTGGGCCAAGGTGATCCGGCCGAGCGGCGAGCGGCGCAAGGCCGGGTTCCGACGCGCGGCCGAGGGCATGGCCTCGTGGCTCGACTACGTGCCGCTCGACCCGGAGGTCTGGACCGACGTGCGCCGCATCAAGTGGAATCCCAGCGCCACGCTGGCTTTCTTCGGCGAGGAGGCCTGCGGCTTTCCCATCAAGGCCACCAGCAACGTGCGCCCAGGGGAGCACGTCGAGGAGCGCGAGGACCCGCAGTGGTGGCGCAACGACTGGAACCTGGCCGAGCTGAAGCGCTACTTCAGAGTGCTGTTCCCTGGGTTCAAGGACGCGATAGGGGACGGGGACGCGGAGATAGATGGGCTATTCCAGAAGCTGGAGACGGAGTTTGGGGGTGGAAACGAGGTAAAGCAGTTCACATGGCCAGCCGTGCTTGTCACGGCAACGCGGAAATGATGCAGACGGGATATAGATCCTTCGTGACGATGCCTATGAGACGATGACTTTCCCGTAGGTAGGTAGTTTCAGGTAGCTGATTTCGCTATCTTCCTCTTAGTCATCTATTAATTTAAGGTGAAAAGCCAAGGCCAAGATAATCCTAAGCCCGTTGCATCCGTGGTGTCGTCGTTTCGTAAAGTAGGATTCATATTAGAAATATGCGGCGAGTTTTAACTATATGCAGATAGGGGGCGGGTGGTATGTACCCACGTAGACGTATCCGTATACGTCTCTGTGCCTCAAGTTTACATGTCTCATGCTACGGTTACATGTGCTTTTGAAGCTAGGCCGGGATGAACCCTCGCTGCAGTGGAGTTTAATTCTTGCGAATTACATTGTATTAGGTAGTTATTCGGTTTTTTTCTTTTAACTGCCTGCCGAATTTGGATGCTAGCCGGAACGCCAAACCATTCCGTCCCGTTGCGCGTTGTTACGATCATCTATTACACGTGCTCTGCTGGTACGCTACCCAGATGAATGCTTCGCTCGACAGTTATCCCCCGGTTCGTCGAAATTTGCTCATCCGAGCGGTTGCTGTCGGCGTGGATTTCCACCGTTCGCAGGTTGTCCGTGAGCCTAATATCGTCTTTGTAATCGGCCTCAGACCCTAAAGGGTAATCCCCCGGTCTACTGCCGCTGATGCCACTTCTTCCACTTTTACCACTACTCCCGTGATTTCGTGCGTAATAGGAACTCCCGCCCCTCTGTCTGACTGGACGACCGCGGAATAAGAGCCAGATTGGCCGGTAAGTTGGGAGACAGGCGCTCAGGACGGCTGTGGACAGCTCGATGACGGCCCAGAAGAAAACGGGAGAGGTATAGTCTAGGTAAAATTAGTTGACCGAGAAAATGGCGCATATCGTGGGGAAGAGGGGGCCATACAAGTCTCATCGTTGAAGTGGAGAGCCAGGCTGTCGCCCACGTGAACGTAGATCAGCGCACGAGTAAGACTGAATGCGCATACGCTGCGGTGACACAATCAGTAAGGCGCTGCATAACCCGACGAAAGACATGCGGTGTCAACTCACGTAGCGCCGAGGAGAAACATGGCTAGCACGCCCAATTTCTGGGGCAGTGGTAGATGCAACTTTAAGACCATCGGAATCGGCATGACAAGGATAATAACGTCGATGATGATGTCTGAGATCGCCATAGAGTACCATAGCGCCAACCCATCCACACAGTTGTTGTTGTAGAACGGCTCGATGAACGGCGTGATCGGGTAGCAGGTGAAGAGGTTTGCGAAGAAGAACGAGACCGTCCAGCCAATAACGAGACCAAGCACAACCTTCGCGGCGATCTTGAACGGCTTGCCGAAGAAGATGTTCATATAGAAGACCAGGATAGACGACTTGACGAATCCGAGGCCGACGGTTGAGAGGATATTGACCGCGAGCTTACACTACAGACAAATAGTTGGCACCGGTTTTTCGTTTCATTTAAATCTCTGTTCTGAAGCTGGTTCGTCGACCTACCTTCTCATAAACCACAAATCGAGGGTCGTCGAGGATTGGTTGCCCGTCCGGCGTGGTGGTCTGATGTTGGCCAAGTTGGCCGTCAATGGCGGCGACTAGCTGAACAGCCGCACAGCCGATAGCAACAAACTATGCCAGTCAGCTACTGCATGTCTCAACGGGATCAAATAGTAGTTCGTTCGGCTTACCATTGCAGCGACGACGAGATAGTCGTCCAACTTTATACCCTTCTGCCCTAGGAATTTGGCCCATAACCGCAGAGCGACCGCAGCAATCGGCAATATCATAAAGGCAACCCCAAGGCCAATCATCTGGCCTTGGGAATAGTTATCGGCGATATCTTGTATGGCACCCATTTTGAGGAGGGCGCCTTTGCGCAACAGCGCAAACTGGGTAGAGAAAGGAGAATGACGTTCTTTAAGAGGAGGAGAATCTCGAGTGCTCACGTTCTACGAGATGTATACAATCTAGTATTACATATGACTGGCGCATACTTACATATAGGTAGGCTGTGAAGCGCTCTCTCAGCCTAGGGCCTGTCCAATGTATTATGTATTATGTATTGTTCTCGTGCCATGCGGGAATACCCTGCACTTGATGACTGAGATGGCCCAGCGAAAGCGGTAGGTAGGTAGGTAGTGGCCAGAACGGGCCTACCACCGATCTGAATCCAATACAAATCCCACCACAGTGGCATCTAGGATTATAACGCTGCACCCCTGCCTTATCTAGAATATGGGCGTAAAGCCATGAGTAAGGACATAAGTGCCTTAAAGCTGTCTGGGGACGAAACAGGGTGATCAGGTAAGTATAAAGCAACGCCCAGCCAACTCATCTTCACGCAGACACACAGACGGCCTCTAGAGTTACCGACGGCGTGCAGAGACTCAATAGATACCGCAAGCGTTAGGAAGTCAGACGAGCTGGCTGACGCCAGGACGCAGGATACTTCATGCTAAGCGTTCTGCGGGCGCTAATCGTATCATACTATGGCTCAAGCGGAGCAGTCGCTCTCTTTCTCGAATCCTGCGTCCTAACCAACGAGAAGGGCGGGTAGCAATAAATCTGCAAAGAAAAAAAGATCCTCCGAGGTGACTTGGAGGGTTGCATCTGACTGGGGGTCTCTAGTCAAAATCAAGTAAAAAATCTACCCAGACTGCGAAACTGTTATGCCATGTGGCTTTGAATAGTTCAGCCCACCCGGATTCGCCAATGAGAGAGCCTTTGCCAAGGTTTAGTATACGAATCTTGCACAACGCTGTCAGATATACAACCGCCAGTCGAGTCGCGGGATTCCAATGCTCTGGATACTCGTGTATTTCGAGCTTTACGTCATGCCGTAAAAATACCCAGGTCTAACTAGCAACGGGACGCACAGAGGTTTTTGATCCGCGTATGGGTTATTTTTATTTTTGTATGGTACACATATATACGGACAGTCTAGTCCTAGAAGAGCAGTCGAGGGCCGGGACCTATCAAGCGAAGGAAGACGACCGACGCAACCCAACGAAGTCCCTCACATGTGTAACGTATTTACAGTACCTACAATACCACCCACCCATTGCCGGCAGATTCCGAGCTCAATGTGGCGCCTTTAAACCAATAGCAGCTCCTGGACGTGTTAATCTGCACCCTTAATATATGCAGTCATGACCTTCTTTGGCCCAGTTTGCAAATAAACTACTTTTCGTACCACGGTAAACGGTAAAGTCGTATGCAATTGTGTTGCTTTGCAGCTACCGTATCCGCGAATCCGATAGAGGCCCGCCAGCTTTTTCGGATTGAGGATATTGGCAGGGATTACTACCATTATAGGTATAAGCAGGAATTTTAGCCAGTGCTACAGCATTAAAGGAGGGGGGAGGGAGAGGGAGGAGTCTCGGGCCCGTAAGCAAAAGCAAAGCAAAGCAAAAATTCTCATATCACCCTACAATAGTGCTTAGAGGTTATCACATAAGCCTTGATTTAGGCAATATTCTTGGTATTGGCGAATTCCCGAGTCTTAAATTCTCGGTGATACCCGGTGTCCTACTACCGCGATAATCAAGGTGAACCCGAGAATGGGCATGGGCAGACCTTATTGATACCGGTAGTATCAACCCTTCTAGGGTCAATCCTGAGCCATTTTCGAAGCCTAGGGACCCTACATGATAGCTACCTACCTACTTAGATAAGTTAGGTGCTTGGGTAGGTAATATACACTATAATCAATGGGGGCATATATCCTTGGGCCCGCCGTAGCAAATGAGAAGAACCAGCACGAGACAGGCAAACCCCCCCCCCTGGGGACAACGGCACTAGTAAGTATAAGAACCAAATTATATATACTATCTACTCATCCCCATATACACATCATATCATACCTCTTCCGTAGCCTCATGTTATACTTCCGGGAACGTGATCCTTTCGTCCAATCTAGGCCGAACGTGCAGCTTCGGCATCCTTCAGAATGTCGTCGGTTGCCTTTTCCGCAAGCACTTGAAATGACTAGTCAGCATTTACCAGATCCCCTAGTATGAGATCTTGTCCTTCGGGCAAGTTTTGGGAGGATGACTTCTCGATTAGGCTGGTTGACTAATTCCCGCTCCTTAGAGGGCTAAAAAAGGGATAGGCGGACCAAGAACTTTTGGGGGCGACTTACTGAAGACAGGACAAACAGGAAACGCCCCGGGCGCCGTAGGGAATGAAGAGGCATCCACCACGCGTAAGTTCCTCACGCCGTGGACCCTAAACTTAGAGTCTAGAACTGCTAGTTTATCATCGGTAGGGCCAATAGCGCACGTGCTCGCGGCGTGATGCGAGTAAGCCTGCAGCTTCAAGAACTCCTTCTGCTCTTCATCTGAGCAGTCCTCGTTTGTGCCTGGACATGGATGCTTCTCGTTGAAAGGGCCGATGGGCTCACCGACTGACCTGACTTGAATCGCAGAGTTAGTAACGATTCTTCAAGCTACGAAATAGGGGATATATGTAAGTATGTATGTCTAAGTACCAATGGCTCCTCCATTGGTTCGCTCAGGAGGCATAAGCACCTATGTCAGACTAAAAAGGGGAAGGCTCAAGGAGTACATACTAGCTTTCCGAAACGTCTTTGCCGCGTCCAGCATTTCGGTCAAATCCTCATCCGCGCCCTTCTCGAAGAAGTTGAAGTTAATCTCGGGCGGTTCCTGGGGGTCGACCGAGCGTAGACGCACATAGCCAGCCTGAGATCGAGGATTCATGTGGACGAACGCGCACTCGTACTGCGAGGGACCGTAGTTGGTCGGGAACCCGGGCCAGAAGCCCTCAAAGGAGAAAGACCCGCACCAGCCGTAAATGTTACGGTTCTTGCGCGCCGTCGGCGTCTTGAGCATAACTGCGATCGGGCCCGCGGAGCCGTTCAGGGGCTTGCTAGCTATCGCTAACACGCTACCCTCGTAGTTGTCTGCTAACCTCTCGCCTACTCCCGGCAGGTCCTTGACCACGGGGATGTCAAACTTCTTAAGCTCCTCTGCCGGTCCGATACCGCTAAGCTTGAGGATCTGCGGAGAGTTGAATGCCCCGCCGGCGACGATGATTTCTCTCTTGGCGAATATCTGCTCGACCTCTCCCTTGGTGCCATTATACCGCGGGTCAGCTTTGTATAGAGATTGGCCCCGGAGAACCTCAACACCGATCGCGGTGGGTTCCTCGGCGTCCTCGGAAAAGAGCACTTTGGTAACGAGACTCTGGAGCTGGACAGTTAGCGGAAATTTGGCTGGGTCGTCCAGAGTTGCCCGGATGTAGGTGTTAGTCCCAACGCGGTGCCCGTTAGGGTCTGCGTGGCTGACGAGCCCGAAGACGCCGGTGGATTGGTCCCGGTCCGGATCGGCCGAGTTGATATCACGCGTTGCGTCGCCTCCGTTCTCCTTAATGAACTCACTTGCAAGTTGCTGCATATCGGATGATTGCCTCATGAAAGAAGGGTCGGTCATCGTCAGGTTCAGGTACCCAGTGTAGCCGTGGCCTGGAGTTCCAGCAGGCACGTAATGAGCCGTCTCTATCCTCTCGAAGTACCGTCGCATGTTCTTTGCTAGCCATGAATCGTCCCCAGTGCTCTCGGCGATAGCGTCCCAGTCGTCGTCAGAGGGGAGCGCACAGACTCCGCCATTATGCACTTTAATAACGAGTTAGCGGCTATCATAACTTCTGGGTCGATTTCATCGTAAGGAATCGACAGATAGGGGTAGGCTAAGGTGGGTAGTTAAGGAAGTTTTGCGGTTACTCACTCGCGCAGCCCCCAAGAGTAGCCGATCGAGGGTAGTATATGCCCAGTTGTTCAGAGCCCTCAGGGGGGTCAAGGCCAACGTAGAAAGAACCGTCCGGCTTGCGCCATGTCATGTGCTCATACTTGCTCTCGCGCTCCTTGTCTGAAGAATGCTTGACAAAGAAGTCCCATCTCGATTTCTCATCGTTGGCCGCGATATTGAAGTTTGCCATCACCGAATAATTCTTGTTATTCCCTAGGTCATCGCCTGCTTCTAGGAGCAGCGTCGGGTAGCCTGCTCGCGCAAGATTGGCCGCAAGCGGCGCGCCGCCAGGACCCGAGCCAACGACGATATAGTCGAAGGTAGCGGCCGTTTGCGCGGCGGCTCCCGTCACGGCAAATAGCCATAGCGTAAATAGTTGGCCCGCCATATCGTATCTATGTATTCCACTTCGGCTACGTCTCTCCGCTACTCTTGGCGAGTCCTACAACAAGCGCAAACCCGAGGCGAGAAGCCATCCTTTATACTGACGATACGCACGGTTGCTGGCGCCTACATCACTGTTGGAGAAGGTCGAGGCCGTGTTCCATTGTCACATCGCGTGCGGAGTAGGTACGGCGGCATCCCGAATGAGGTAGACCCGCACGCCAGTTGAGCGGTTCGAAGAGTGATGATGCTGGACGCGATCAACTCTGGCTAAATGGATAGTTGGAGTAATGCCGTGGGGGGGTTCGTGGGAAGTCAGATTTTGGGTACCTTAGCAGCAAGCCAAAATATTACCCGGCAGGCGAAAGCCGTTGAGGCTGATTGAAAAAGCGCGAGAAGAGATCTCGAGAGACGATGCCGACCCACCCAAGACGCACGATCCGTATAGTATCAGACAAGACCAATGGCGATGCCGAGTCATCTAACGGAACGAAAATTAGGGTGGCGGTCGCTTAGGCACTTGATATTTTGCCCATTAACGCTCCTATTTCCAAGTTACTCTAGCAGTAGACGCGTTCGTGTAATCTATTGGTCTCTTTCCTCCCGGAGTTTGTTACGGATAGACAATCCACATAGCCATTGATTATCGATATTGAGCAATTCTCCGAATATGATAAGAATAGTTACGGGCTGAATCTCATTGCTAACCACACACATACCAGTAGTAGTTATTAATAGCGTTAAAGCTTAGCGGTCTTCTTCGCATGGCTGCCTCGAGAAGGAGAAGGCCCGGCATGTACATATATCTTGAGCCTGGCAGAGTTGTCATTAGCCATGAAAATTCGGGAAGTATGTTTTCGAAAATGAGCGGCAAGCAGTCATTACCCACCTAGGTAAGCTATGTTCCTGTTAAGAGCGTCAGCCGCCAATGGGGCGCCGGAATGGCTTGGGACTCCAGCTCGTTTGTCCGATTAGCAACTGCCGTCAGGTATGTAAGGGCTGCTGCCATGATGTCAAATAATATCGTGTCATGATCTAGAATGGCTAGAGAAATGGGCTCTTATCTAGCACCGAGATCTCTTATGTTCCACAGGGGTTCTAGATTCCGGATTTCCATTGATTGGCTAGGACCACGTCGCGAAACCCGTCAGTCTGGTTCTGGCGGCGACGGCGGACACTAGGGCTTTAAGTAGGTACCTAAGTTGTCTGCTTTACAACTTGTGAATCCAGAGATAAGACCACGTCTGGATGGTTTCTGGAATGAACTATCGTAACCAGCTAAAAGCGAAAATCGATGATAGGTACTATATGAATGGCTTCCTCTTCCCAACGCTAGTAGCGTCTACATATAATTGGTTAGGTAGCTGAGTCGCTCTGCCATGAGGTAATGACGACTACCTCATAATTATGTGAACTAAGCACGGAAAAGGCTCGAACAGGAAACTTTTGAGAACTTATGGAAGGTTTGGCTACATATTAGCCCACCGCAATCGTGGTTCGGTCGGGCCTCTTAAGATAGGTGCCTAACTATGAATCTTGCGACTCGCAGAGTACCACCGTTCGGTGAGTGGTATCGTGTCGGACACCGTCGCTAATCCGCGCGGTGGTTAAGGTTCCGCAACATGAAGACCTGACAGAATATGCTTTCTTATCAACTTAGGAATAATTCTGCCATGAAACTTGAAACAATATAAGCATGTTTGTTTGACATTATCCTCAATGCTACTGTTGGTTGGGAGAGGATGCAGAAACGAATCCTACATGCGGGATCTACCTATATATATCCAAGCGGAGCACACCCGCATGGAGCGTTCTCTGCGCCGTACTTCCCCACAGAGGTCGCCGTAAAGGCTGCTGGGATGTATGCACACGCTGGGTTCCTACGTCTCTTTTGGAATTTTATATCTACGCAAAAGGAAGGAAGCTTCCCGATGGAGATTGCTCTGATCCTGATGTTATGAGTCGTGAATAGAAAATAGAAGTCTCTAGCGTAAATAACAACAAGAATATTCCCCCCTGAAGATCACTCTAGATCTCTCTCCAAGAGATTGCGCCGACTTTCGCAGCGACTGGTAATGAGGTGGGCCGATAGTTTACGTATTATTCTCGCCAAGAGTGGACACGGATTTCTTGGAGGACAATGCTGTTCATCTTAGATTAGCGGGCGCCACATTTTGTACATATCTAGATCTTACTCCAGATGTTAATGCCACTACTAGGCTGTATGAATAAACAGAACGGATGGGTTGGGCTCGCTTTAGCAAACGCCCCATCAAACAACCTATAGGTAAGGTAGGTATGATATGCAGAAAGACCACGGGGTTGACCCCAGTTGGATATTGTGGGATTAAACTGGAAAGATAGGGGGCGGCGAGCGAAAAGGTTCCCCTCTTCAAGATTTCCCTCTAGCTTATTGTATCTCTCACGTACGATCAACCATCTGTGCTAAGCGATGACTTCGTGTCAGGTATGTCTTACCCAACGCTGTCTGTTGTCGGTCCGAGCATTCTCGTCCTTGGCCATAGCCACAACTGACTAACTCTCCCAACGCTAAACAGCGTATTCGCCTTGACTGGCAGCATCAACCTCCCTAGTCGTTACTCGCATTTTGATCTGGCCAAGACTCTTCATTTTACCTCTCATTTCATTTTTCGGTTGAATATTGCACGGCGAAAAATAGCACGACACAAATCGGACCAAGCGGCTCCATGTGTAATGCCACCCTCCACAAATCGCCCCGGAATCCGAGATGCAGAATCAGATGATGACATGCCGCATAAAATCCGGCCACTCATAGCGCGCCAGAATAAAAGTGGTGAGAGCACGGATAGGAATGCGGCACAAAAGCCACAACAATACCTCACTAACCTACGGTATAGGCGAGGTCGATATTCCGGTTCGGAACGAATTACCAACTACGGATTAAAAGTGCCCTAACAAAAAAAGAACAGTGTCTCAGAGACTGTCATGACAAGCTTCTGTGCCTATCTCGGCGGTGTAGGAGTCGCCGCAAGCGGATCCCACCGGCCAATAGGAGAAGCCCGAATTCCTCGATCGGCAAAGCTAAGAAATCTCTTCTTTTTCTAGAAGGTCCACGGGTATGCTAGGCCGGGGGGGTAGTCGTGACGTCCATGGTTCGAGGTACTAGCGTCGGTAGCTGGCCGAGGCATAGCTTGGCGAGCTGTTGCATTCTTATGGCCAATCCGTTGCCCAATCCGAAAGCCTCGTTGTTGGAAGGTAATGGCTTTCGAGGCGATACGGGGTCCGTCGTCACTACTTAACCACGAGAGACCCTGGGACCACATCTCGGTATCCTGGGGAATCCACCGTCGTTGAGACCTAAGCCACTATACCGATCCGAAACGTAATGTAATCTCGTCGATCATTAGGGCCTTCGTCACAAAGATAGCCGGAAACGCCGGTATGATTGGTCTACCGTGCCATACCCACAAAGCCCACAACGGGGCTCACCCCATTTTGCCCTTAGATGGCTTGGATGGTTCCTGTGCGAGCATGGTTTCTCGGTGGAAGTCAGTGATAGCCCACCTGACTACTTGCCTAGTGCGGACTCTTTCTCGGTCTCTTATATGGCCCTCGCAGCCCGCGCCTTTTTATCTTTTTCGCTTTTTAGAGTTTTGACCCTGAACATTCTCTCCCGGACGCTTTGTTTCTGCGGACGAAACCTTCTGCTGCCATCCTCGTCATCAGCCAGCCACCCACCTCGTATAATCTCACCACGACAACTTCGCTTCTGCTACGAGACGGAACGGTTACCCAAACAACACTGACAAGATGGCAGAGAAGATAGCGGACACGAAGAATGAAAAGTTATTCGAATCCGATACGCCTTCAGCAGATGACGCCGGGTCCGGTACCGAGGTCGTCGGCCAGGTCAGCGATATCTCTGGGCTAGCGGCGCAAAAGGAAGCTCTGGGCGCCGCTCATTTCAACAGGTTAGGATGGAAACGACTCACCGTGGTGCTGATCGTAGAGGCCATCGCCCTCGGCAGCCTGAGCATGCCCGCAGCGTTCGCAACCCTGGGTATGGTAGCCGGCGTTATCCTCAGCGTCGGCCTAGGTCTCCTGGCCATCTACACCAGCTACGTCGTCGGCCAGGTCAAGCTGAAGTATCCTGAGGTGCAGCACTATGCGGACGCGGGCCGTCTGATAATGGGCAAGTTCGGGTACGAATTGATCGGTGCTATGTTCGTCTTGCAACTGGTGTTCCTTGTCGGTTCTCACTGTCTCACCGGTACCATCGCTTTTCTGAACATCACCAACAATGGCGCCTGTTCGCTGGTCTTCGGCGTTGTCTCGGCCATCATCCTCCTGCTCCTCGCCATCCCTCCTTCTTTTGCCGAGGTGGCTATTCTGGGTTACATCGACTTCGTATCCATCATGGCCGCGATCTTCATCACCATCATCGCCACCGGTGTCCAGCGAACGGACCTCGGTGTCTCATCCGACTGGTCCGCGTGGCCGCAGGAGAACCTTACTTTCGTTAGCGCCTTCATCGCTATCACGAACATCGTCTTCGCCTACAGTTTCGCCATCTGCCAGTTCTCCTTCATGGATGAGATGCACACGCCGAAGCACTTCGTCAAGTCTATCTGGGCGCTTGGCTTGATTGAGATCGTGATCTACACCTTAACCGGAGCGTTGATCTACTGCTTCGTCGGCACCGGTGTCAAGTCCCCGTCTCTCTTGTCTGCTGGCTCGTTGGTCTCGAAGATCGCGTTTGGCGTGGCTCTACCCGTCATTTTCATCTCCGGATCCATTAACGGGACGGTCGTCGCGCGATACATCCACGGCCGCATGTACAGGAACTCGGTCACACGTTTCATTAACACCACCAAGGGTTGGGTCACCTGGTTGGCGCTCATTACGGTCATTACGGTGGCTGCGTGGATCATTGCCGAGGCTATTCCTTTCTTCTCCGACCTTCTAGCCATCTCTTCGGCGCTATTCGTTTCCGGATTCACCTTCCACTTCCCTGCCATCTTCTGGTTCAAGCTCATCAGGCAAGGCAAGTGGTACGCGAAGGAGAACATCACGAAGAGCCTTCTTAATGGCATGGTGTTCATCATCGGAATAGTCGTATTAGTTGGTGGCACCTATGCCAGTATCGTCGATATCGTAAGTGAAAACTATACTCATTCTATCTACACGTAAATCATTGGGGCTACTGCTAACACCTTCCAGATGGACGGGTACAGGCTGGGCAAAGTCCGAGGTGCCTTCACTTGCGCGCCGTTCGAGTAAACGACGAGCATGAGAGGGCTGTTCTCTTTTCCCTTTTTTCATTGAGCCGCCCCTCATGGGGTTGAGTCAAAACGCGTGCTTCCTATCCACGACTTGAATGGCCTATTGATGACATCATGATATGTCTTTTTCTCTCTCGTCAATGCATTGCACGCGAGCATGGGTTTATAGTAGCATCACGTTTTCTAGAGCTCTGGACAGTTTCTCAAAGTTTAAGATCTGATTCCCGGCTTTGCAAAGGAGTTGGAGGGTGTATTCTTTTTTTTCTGAGACTTCGCGTTCTTGTACCATATTATCTAGAAGATGTATTATTGGTTACGTTGATTTTGGGGAGACGAATGACAATCGCCGGTTTGGTATACGGTCCGATAATTTACATACATACCCGGTATTATCTACGTCATCTGTCGGTGGAGGTACGCATTCAGATATGATAGCAGGAGAAAATATTTAGAAATATTAGATTTTCCTCGGATGGCATTCGGACCGCTGTACGTCATTCGTAATATTCTTGGACATCCCGATGTATGATGGGGACCAGTATCATGCATTCTCCAGAGAAACGTGGATCTATGACGTACCTGGGATTGGAACCATGGTTCGGACCGCATTTTCAAGATGTGGGATCTGCCTTTGTGCCCTCATTAGAAGCGAGGCAGTATGGTAGGTGGTGACTCTCCAAACCGTTTAATGAGAATACCAAGCAGTTTATGGCTCAGTAAGTTTTAAGAAATTCAAGGATATATATATATATATATACCTATATACCTATATTTGATACATCCGGATTGAGGCGTATTCCTTACCCTGAAGAATATCAAGAAGGCGGTTGAAATGACGGATGCGTAAGGCACCCAGGGAACCTTTAACAAAATCCACGGTAATGTAGATCAAGTTGTCTACCTACCTACGCAAGTGGATTGGCGCCTTGTGGAGTTTCATGATCGTTATAAAAGCGACTTATACGAGTGACGACAACGGCGGCGGGATCTCGTCCCTTGAGAATTTGCCATTACTTGGAAGAACGTGGGAGAATGAGTATTTAATAGGCGTGAATGCAAAACACGGTTGAATATTGCTCTTCACCCTGGTGGCCTCCCTTGATATAACTCACTTACCTGGGAGGTTAGTTATTATTAATGGATGGTGGGTGTATGGGTAGGTGAATATCCATCTACCTTACCAACGTCTCTTACGTTGGTGTTTTGAGTACTTGCGTCTTCAATAGGTACTCAAATATGTGGATGTCATATTCTGATTTAATCGTCGAACGAATGTAATGCCCATGTTTGCTGACGGTGTGCCTCTATATAGCAAGAAAATCTCCACGTCAAAAGTTCATCTCGCCCGAGTTTTTAATTACGTAGGTACATATAAAGACCTCTATAATAGTAATTGGTTGTGAAATGTCCCCGCGGTCATTAGAAGCCCATGTGCGCGTGTTTTCGACATCTCGAGCTTATTCGAGATGATTTTGGGATATGGGAGGCGAGAATAAGTCAAATAATGCAAAGGTACAACCAAAAACAGTATTTACCCCTATAGCGCTTTTAGCAGAAGCGTGGGAACCGTTGGCTTTTGCTTAGGCACCCGTAGAGGTATATCTACCACCTAGGTACCTAGGTATGTATAGTGGCTGCGGGGCTTGGATCTGAGATATATTGATACGTACCTAGGTGCCTACCTATATACCTAGGTACCTGTATCTAGCGAGCACGGGAGAGGCTCTTGGAGATGATCGCCTTGTTGCTGCCGTAGTTTTTAGATTGCAACTCCCGGTCCTCAAATAAGCACGCTTATAGGTCCGTGCCGCAGCATCTGATAACGTTAAACCAGAGGGATCTACCACACATACATGAAGTACCGCTTAGGTACCGAGGGTGGTATCTGCAACTAGGTACAGGTACACGTAGACTCGATGGAAGTAGGTATACATATACGAATACATGTAGGTACCTATACTCTTCGATATCCGAAAGGCGTGGTGCTGTGGTGTGTACGTGTGTTATACATCACGAAGTTGGCGTATACCTACAATTATACAACATATCTGTATAGTACCTACGTAGGTACCTCAGCAACACAATTGACACAGGTGCATAGGTAGGTACCTATCTAGGTACCTTAACCTAAAAGTAAGCCATTGAAGTTCAAATGGGTTCGTTTCACCACGAAGTACCTAGTTAGGTTCCTGAATACCCAGGTACCTAGGTATATATACTAGGTACCTACCGAGGGATCATCTTGGTCAAAGGAAAAATAATATTATTATTTTGATCAACTGTAGTCCAGGCAGGCAGGCAATATCTCAATAAGGTACTTAAGGTTAAGTACCTACATTTCCCACTTCGCTCGGTTCACGACCCAAGTGTCACAGATAAGCCGATAAGAGCCATTCCTTCCTTGCTCTCCCCCAGCCTCCGTTCTTCCCAAAGCCCTCCGCACCTACCCATTCCCCCCAACACAACCCCCTGTAGGCAACTAAGAACGCAAAAACGTACCACTAACGTACCACTAGACCGCTGGCCGACGATTAGCCGGGGCTAGTCATGGCCTACATGTAGGTTAGGTGGGAAAGGGAAAGCTTTGATATACCAACTTGGCAGTTGCATCTCGCACCTCCACAAGTGCCACAGCGGACCTACCGACCTACCGACCTCATTTTGACCATTCATCTAACAAGGAGCCGTCGTCAGAAGTACACACACCTTCATCAACCCCCCCGACATTGAACGTATTTTATATTATTTTTTCTTGCTTTCTCTTCCGCCGTTGCTGAGGAGCGAGAGTAGGGAAACGGCGATTGATATTAAGAAGAAGCCCAATCAGAAAAAGAGAGGGAAAAAAATTAGGAACGACCAAACGCCCGTCACATTTAAAAATTGATCGGTCGCATGTAGTCAACTAATTGCCATGTCCGTCGAAGCGACCGCCGCAATGGCGACTCCGCCCGAGATCGAGATGGTTGAGATCGAGGTCGCAAGTGACCCAACTACCGGCGATGCACTCAACAATAAAACCACCGGCCTCCATTCACCGCCCGATAGTAACAGCGCAATGAAGTTGGACGGTAGCGACGATTCCGAACTGAGTGACCTGGACGATCCCTCCCTCGACATGAGCTCCCTCGACCTGGGCCTGCATCTGGACCACTTCAACACGTCCTCGTGTTCTGCGCCCTCCGGACCTGCTAAGAATGACCAGGACGTCAAGGAGGAGGAAGACGAGGACATTGGCGAGGTCCTCCCCGACCATTGGTCTGGTTCCGTTCCCGTTTTCAAACCTGACATGCGTCAATTCAAGGATTTCAAGAAATTTGTATGACCTTAATCCCCCCCTCCTGTCCCTTTATAGCTATGTCGTGCGATCCCAACGCCCACTAACCCGTATGCTTTTCTAAGATGACGAAGGTCGACTGTTACGGCATGAAATCCGGTATCATAAAGATCATTCCGCCAAAGGAATGGACGGACAAGCGCCCTCCCCTTGATGACATGATTAAGCAGATTAGGGTCCGAGAGCCTATCAAGCAGGATATCATGGGATCCAACGGCACCTATAGACAAGTCAACATCCTCCACCAGCGATCTTACAACATCCCGCAATGGAGACAGCTCTGCGACCAGAGTGAGCACCAGCCCCCCGCCAGACGAGGTGAGAGGCGTGCGCAAGCGCCTCCTAGGCCGAAACCGGCACCGTCTTCGTCTACCACCGAGTCTAAGAAACGCGGACGGCCGACTAGGGGCCGGGGCAAGCGAGGTGCGGCGGCGGCGGCTGCGGCGGCGAAGGAAAGCACGGCAGATCTAGAAGATAGGCCGATGACGCCTGTCTCGCCAAGGCCGAGCGAGGATGTCATTGAATCCGTGGAACAAGACCCGGGCGCAGATGTGGATGAAAACGACGGTCCTCCCGTAGTCGGTCGGATGGGTGGCTCTAGGCAGGCCAAACCCAAGTTGCAATCTACGTCGGCTCGAAGGAAGTACTCGAGGCGAGAGGCATCAGCTAAGGTCGATGAAGAAGCTTTCAAGGACTTCGATTATCGTATGGATATCTCCGACTACACACCCGAGAGGTGCGAAGAGCTCGAGCGCATATACTGGAAGACGCTTACGTACGCGCCACCGCTATACGGTGCTGATCTTCCCGGAACGCTGTTTGACGACGAGTGTGATACTTGGAATCTTAACAAGCTTCCCAATCTTCTCGACGTCCTTGGCACTAAGGTGCCCGGTGTTAATACGGCATACCTTTACCTTGGCATGTGGAAGGCGACCTTTGCATGGCATCTCGAAGACGTGGACCTTTACAGCATCAACTATCTACATTTTGGTGCGCCCAAACAGTGGTATAGCATCTCTCAGGGTGACGCACGTCGATTCGAAGCTGCGATGAAGAGCATCTGGCCTACGGAGGCTAAGGCTTGCGACCAGTTTCTGCGACACAAGGCTTTCCTCATTTCACCGAACCATCTGCTCCAGTACTTCAACATCAAGGTTAACAAATGCGTCTCCTATCCGGGAGAATTCGTTGTCACCTATCCGTATGGCTACCACTCCGGATATAATCTGGGCTACAATTGCGCCGAGGCGGTCAACTTTGCCTTGGACTCCTGGTTGCCCATGGGGAAGATTGCTAAGAGATGTGAATGTGCTCAAGCTCAGGACAGCGTCTGGGTCGACGTGTACGAGATCGAGCGTAAGCTGAGAGGAGAAGAAACCGATTATGAAGAGACGGAAGATGAGGACGAGGACGAGGACGAAGAAGACGACGAAGACCTTGACAATGGCGTACCAACACCACCATCTTCTCACGTTGTACGGTTCAAGCAGCCCGGACGTAAGCGTAAACGTCCGGCGGTCGAAAAAGGAGAGAAGAAAGCCAAGAAAATACGGCTTCGTGTTAAGCACCATATTGAACCTCCGTGCTGTCTGTGCCCCCACGATATACCAGGACAGGAGCTCCTGCCGACGAGCGACGGGCGTAAAGCTCATCGCATTTGCGCGCTTTACGGACCAGAAACCTGGGTCGAGACGGTTGAAGGAAAGGAAGTGGTCGCCAACGTGGAGAGCATTAGCAAGGCACGCCTCGAACTCAAGTGTCTATATTGCCGCTCCAAGAGGGGTACTTGTTTCCAGTGCTCCCAGAAGAAATGTGCCCGCTCGTATCACGCCACCTGTGCCGCGGCGGCTGGGGTACTAGTGGAAGAAGCGGAGGTTCCCGTCTTCGGCGAGGACGGAACCGAATATAAGGAGCAAGCTTTCGAGTTCAGCTGCCGCTTCCACAGAACCAAGAGAGATAAGAAGTTGGACGCGGATGGGTTGGGCGAATGCCAGAAGACCCGCCAAGCGGCGGCTGCACTCAAGAAAGGCGATATATGCCAACTGCAGTATTACCGCGGGGACATATTCGCTGGCGTTATCGTCGAGAATCGGGCTGACGAGCAGACGTTCCTCCTTGACATTATTCCCAACGGGTACGAAACCCACCTTTATACCGACGTGAGTCCGTTGCTGACTGCATATAGGGATCGAGTTGAGGTTGAATGGAAGTGGCTTCTCCTCCCGGATCCAGCCGACTTCCACTTACCAAGAGCGTCCGCGAATGCCATCCCCATGCCGACGTCGCGGAAAGCTAAGGATTTGATTAACGCCACAAAGAGGGTCGCCGAGGAACTTCCGCGCGCCGATGCGCCGTTCGTTGAAGGCTTCACCTGGGCTGAGTTCCACCAGTGTGATTGTGACAACAAATTCCAAGCTAGAGTGGACCTTACCAAGGAAAACCAGATCTGGTATTACCTTGGACGAACATCGACGGAAGCGCGTGCTCAATACACGGACGATCCAAAGAAACCTAAACACAATCCCAAGAGCAACTTCTTGGACACGGTTCCTCGACCTGCTTCGACTACATCCCAACCCCGGAAGTCATACGGATCCACGTTCTCGATACAGACTCCGGGTACAACGGGGCCGAAGCCCGAGAAGCCATACCAATACAAGCCAAGAGATCCGATCACGCCTTCTTATGCTCGTTCTTCCTTCACCCCTCAGCAGTTCGTTCCGAAGCCCTCTTCGTTCACACCGCATCAGTTCGTCCCAAAGTCGTCGTTTTATCCTTCACAAACCACGGTGCCAAAGCTGGTTCCGGCCCCTCAACACAATTTACAGTATCCCCCACAGCAGGCTGTTCCAACGCCAACGCCAACGTCGCAACAAAACGGGCAATACTCCTTACAACAAACCATACCGAATCTGACCCCTACTCCCCATTATGTCGGCCATTACCCTCCCCAGCAGGCTGTCCGCCAACCAACGTCCATGGAACAACAGGCTAGACAACTCCCCCCCCAGCAATCCACACCACCAAATCTGTCTCCGGCACCACCACCGAACCCAACCCCGGCACCGCAGCAGAATGTCCAACAGACCCAACAACATGTTACACCACACGTTACACCCCGACCAGCCTCCGTGCCCCGACCTACGCTTCGACAGAGTGGGCATAGACGGCATCGGTCGTCGCTCAACAGCCAGGGCGGCCAGCCATTAGCCTTCGGGTCGGATCACCGGTTTAGAACGCCGCCGTTTTCTTATGGAACTAGTCGGATTGATTCAGCCGCTAAATCGCCGTTCAGTCATGGATTTACGCAACCCCCAGGCCTTGGGCCTTCACCTTCACCACAGAATGGTCAACTTTTCCAAGCCCAGGCCAGGGCCAGGTCGAGCTCGCTAGCTTCTAACCGTTCGTTCGACACGCCGATGACTTCGTCCGCAATCCGACCATCCACTGCGTCTACGCAAGGTACGACAGGGGAAATGAAGGCTCCACCGCAACAGATTCTTACCAAACAACCGCGGCCGAGCATCGTTCAGAAATATGCCTTCTTCCAGGTCCATCATAATAGGTATGTTGAACTACATTATCTAACCGTACGACTCCGCGCTAATAGGTGTCGTTCAGGGATTCGACTAAATATAGGACACCCTACGCTCACTGGGGTGGCTTCACGAATGGGTACGAGGGAAATCTACGAGCGCATTTGATGAGGTCGCCCGAAGCGCTATTTGAAATTAGAAGACGATCGATAAGCTTCAGTAACGGCACTCCTGGCGTATCTCACACCCCCCAAATTCCGTTCAACAATGGTACTCCGAACATCGATACCTCCAACCCGCCGCAGTACGGGGACAGCCACGGGCCCCTCCGCCCAACAGTTGCTCTACCGACTTCTGCGTCTGTTACATCGCACGAAAAACACGAAGCATCACCAATGATGCCGCATATAGTATCAGGCGGACGATCAGACGTCCAACAAACATCGGCCAGTGCTGTGGGTCCTTCGGATTTATATGACGGACCCGTAGCACAGTTACACCCGGCAATACGAGCTCAATACGCTGCCATGCTTCAGTCGAGGAATGTTGATGCCCGCAATCAGCAAATGACCTCCACGGCTCACCTAACGATGCCGGATCAGCAATTTTTATCAGCCCCAACGCCTTCGCTCATCCCAACCGATGTCCCAGATCATTCACAGTTCAAGGTAGACATTCCTACATCATCGGTTCCAGCTACCCCCGAGCAGATGCCGGCTACACCAAGCAACCTGAGCCCTTCTGCGATAACACAGACTTTGTCAGCTAGGAAAACTTATATACCGGCTCCGCGACCGTGGGAAGCGATTCGTAAGGTTCAGGTTCCAACCCAACCTCAACAGCCTCCAACACAGTACTTCCCCTTAAGCACTGCGACACCGACTGCGGCGACCGCAGCTACTACCGCGAGCGCGCTAGATCCGTTAACGGATAACGGATCGGAACATATGAGGCATGCAGCGAATCTAGGGCTCCAGCCCAGCAATGTAAGCGGACCTTTCTGGCAGAAGTTCCCGCAGACAGTGCCTAACATCGACAGCCTCAGCCAGACAAGTTACATACCACCTTCGTACACACTGAACAACCTGCAGCTTCGCCACGATTTTCGCCACGATTATCAACAACTACAACAGTACAGCAGCCAGAACCAGCCGAGCCAGAGCCACAAGCAAGAGGATTTGTGAAGCCGTCGTTGGCTCCTATGTCGGCGTCTTCTACGGCGACGGCATCGGACGACCTTCCGGAAGTGCCAGACGACTCGATGGAGTTGATTGAGAGTATTATAAGAGATGCCCGGAGGATTAGTAACACGTATGGCGATGCTTTAAGTGGGAGCATTTAGGGCAGCTTAGCGAGAGACAGGGTGAGAAGGCAAGGGAAGGACATGAGCATAACGAAACCCAAGAGTTCACGGATCATCGGGACGGTATGTACAGTCCTGCGGAGTTTGGCGTTGCTTCGCCGGCATCTTGCTCTCTCACTAGCGGATGATCGTTGCATACTTAGACCCAATGCCTACATAGGCTTGTTTCTTCATTAGGCGATTACGTAGGGTTTATGGAAAATGGGGACATATTTCTTCTCTTTTTCTCTCCCTTCCGCATGCCTCGATTCGTTGAAACGATCGAGATTTATAGGCGGTTGGCGGACAGGATTTAAGGAGTCGGACGGGTGTATACTATGGCTGGGCGGCGAGTTGCTTTCGATCATAAGGGCTGTTTACTTCTAAGGAGACGCATCCGCGGTGATTCCGGATAGGCCCGGTGTCTAGTCACATGTGCAGTGTGTTACGAATTGTAATGAAGAATTGCTATTTGCATCCTGCCACTCATGGTGAGGTACCTTTATTACTATTACTCGTTTTATTTCTGAGTCTCAGTACGAATTGCCGTAGTACTTCGTGATTTTTACCTAGGTACCTAGGTACAAGATATAGTGGCGCGTATGTACATGTAGGTACGAAATACTTACGATAGAAGGTACGTACCTCGAATCTTATATAAACCGAGATTTAGACTTAATTGAAAATATAGTGATTGGTCGCTGTAGATAGCGCTGAATCGTAGCGGTATATGCGTTAAGTGCCCTAAATTTATAGTGGTCGAGAATACGGGTGTGGCGTACCATGTGCCAAACTCTCCAGTGAAAAATAAAAATGAATGGACTTCGACCGGGGTCGCAGGCCAAAAAAAAAATATCGTTGACTCTGAATTTCTCTCTGCCTTTTCTTCTTCCCTCCCATCAGCCTCGTCTGCGCCCCGAACTATCACGATCACCATCCAATCCCACGCACATACAACCGCACGCCGCCCTTTCGTCCAAACTGCGCAATAGCGCAAAGACGAGAAGGATGCCTGACCAATCGAACGGCAAGGTTCATAACAATGACCGAAAGCGCCAGAGCAGCCCAGACGTCGCGACGCCTCTGAAGCGCGTCAAGACCGAAGGCGAAGGCGAAGGCGAAGGCGATGGTGATGGCGATGGCGATGGCGACTCGAAGCCGGTGGCTGGATACAACAAGTATCTCGCGCATTGGGATAACGGAAACGGAGACGATGATAGCAAAGATTATGCCGATCGACTACCAAGAGGCTCTCCGCTCGCGCATTTCCAACGACGAAAGACCACGGCTAAGCAGGCAGCCAAGGCTGAGGATCAAGATAACAATCCTTTCACCGGAGAGCCGCACTCTCAGCAGTACTTTAACATCTTGAAGACGAGGCGAAACCTCCCAGTCCATAAGCAGAGGTTCGTTTTCTCTGCCTCTTGTTTTTGTTTTTGTTTTCTGTCCCGTCTTCTGTTCCGTCTTCATAGCCTTTCGATTATTCTATAGCTAACGAATACGCCCGTTATAGACAAGAATTCCTCGATCTATACCACAAGTCCCAGATCCTGGTCCTCGTCGGCGAGACCGGTTCCGGCAAAACAACCCAGATACCCCAGTATGTTGTCTATGACGAGCTGCCGCAACTCGACCGAAAGCTCGTTGCTTGTACGCAGCCCCGGCGAGTTGCCGCCATGTCTGTCGCGCAGCGTGTCGCCGACGAGCTCGACGTCAATCTCGGGGAGGAAGTTGGTTACAGCATCCGTTTCGAGGATAAAACCAGCTCCAAGACGATTCTAAAGTACATGACCGACGGTATGCTATTGAGAGAGGCGATGCACGACCACGAAATGTCGCGATATAGCTGTATTATTCTGGACGAGGCCCACGAACGTACCCTCGCCACCGATATCCTCATGGCGCTTCTCAAGCAAATTACCCGACGCAGACGCGACCTGAAACTTATCGTCATGTCTGCTACGCTCGACGCCCAAAAGTTCCAGCACTACTTCTATGATGCGCCTCTGCTCGCCATCCCCGGCCGAACATACCCTGTCGAGATATTTTATACCCCCGAGCCGGAGAAGGACTACGTAGAAGGTGCTATACGCACGGTTCTTCAGATCCACGCTGGTGAGGACGAGGGCGATATTCTCCTCTTTCTTACCGGCGAGGAGGAGATTGAGGACACGTGCAGAAAAATCTCGCTCGAGGTCGATGAGCTCATCAGAGAAACGGATTGCGGCCCCATGGCAGTCTATCCCCTTTACGGAACTCTCCCTCCTCACCAGCAGCAGAAGATCTTCCAGCCGGCCCCCCCTCCGTTCAAGAAAGGCGGTAGGCCCGGCCGCAAATGTATTGTGTCTACCAACATTGCCGAGACCAGTTTGACCATCGACGGTATCGTCTATGTCGTCGACCCCGGCTTCAGCAAGCAGAAGATCTACAACCCTCGGTTAAGGGTCGAATCCCTATTGGTGTCTCCCATCTCTAAAGCCTCTGCTCAGCAACGAGCGGGACGTGCGGGCCGAACGAAGCCAGGGAAGTGCTTCCGACTCTACACGGAGACGGCCTTCAAGCAAGAGCTCATCGAGCAAACCTATCCCGAGATCCTCCGTTCTAATCTCGCCAGTACCGTACTTGAGCTTAAGAAGCTCGGTGTCGAAGATCTCGTGCACTTCGACCTTATGGATCCCCCTGCCCCCGAAACCATGATGCGAGCCCTCGAAGAACTTAATTATCTGGCGTGCCTCGACGACGAGGGGCAATTGACCCCCCTTGGCGGTTTGGCATCCGAATTCCCCTTGGATCCGTGCTTGGCCGTCATGCTTATCTCGAGCCCCGAGTTCTACTGCTCGAACGAGATACTCTCGATAACAGCCCTCCTCTCGGTACCTCAGATCTTCGTGCGTCCGGCCCAAAAAAGGCGAGAAGCGGACATGATGAAGAACTTGTTCAAGCATAACGACGGAGATCATCTGACGATGCTAAACGTGTACCATGCTTTCAAGGGGGTGTTAAACCGCGGCGAAGACGCGAAGGCGTGGTGTCATGAGCACTATCTATCATTCCGCCACCTGTCGAGCGCGGACAATGTTCGTGCTCAGCTTAAGCGCATCATGGAGACCCAGGGCATAGAGCTCATGAGCACTCCTTTCAATGATAAGAACTATTACACCAATATTCGCCGTGCCCTGGTCAGCGGCTTCTTCATGCAGGTGGCGAAGAGGGAGAAGGATAAGGTATACCGCACCCTAAAAGACAATAGCCAGCAAGTCATGCTGCACCCGAGCACCGTACTGCAGACAGAATATGACTGGGTTCTCTATAACGAATTCGTCATGACCTCGAAACATTACATCCGCACCGTCACCGGAATAAAACCCGAGTGGCTTCTGGTAAGTTGATATCCTCACGGCCCACAACCTGGGTCGAAAACACAAGACTAACCAAGCAATTGCAGGAACTCGCACCGGTGTACTATGACGTCGATTCCTGGGACGGTCAGAAGGATGTCAAGCTCGCGCTGAAGGCGGTAGCCGATAAAATGAGACGCCGAGCCGCCATGAAGGGCGGTCGTTAAATCGGGCCCTATTATCGATATGAACCGAGGATATGCTGCACGTTTTAATAATTAGAATCGGCACCCTTTTATATTAAATCGAAGATTTAGTTTACGTTCCTAGGGATAGGAATTCGCTCCGAACGCTCCGAACGCCGACAACATCGATCTTAGGTACCCAGGAAGCAGATTACCTAGGGGCTGGGTCGTCATGATAGCATCTTATGGAAGTCGAGCATGCCAGTCGCCGTTTTAGGTGTCCTAGAAGTCCGGAAGGACTACGATATCCGTGTATTAGGCGCTCTAGAAAATCAGAAGGCACACCGCCGAGGTGAACGTTCCAGAATATGATAATGTCATCATAGAGGCAGTATGCGAAAGAGAAGAGAGGAATATAGCTCATGCTATGGCAAATGCAGTATCTGAGTGCCTGGCTCGGTCAATAGGGGTGTCTAGTATCTAGGTACCTAGGTATTATACCCGCCGCCTAGCCAAAAAATGCCTAAGCCAGTTGAGCTATGTAAACACTTACGTGCTATGATAGATCACCTGTAGAAAGGGGCTGTTGACTTAATCATTCTGCCCCAGTGTAAATGCGGTTGGCGATGGTCAATAGTTTGCGCTTGAAGAAAATGATCATTTTCCCATTCGGCGGCGCGAGCTCACTTTGGTTAGGGGTCAGATACAAAGAAAAGCTCTTAGACTCTTACGGCGCGCCGAGGCCATTCTTATTAGTGTACCTACCTACCTACCTAGCACCTTACTGAGGTCTAATGTTATTTGTTCGGGTAAGTCATGGTGCTATTATTGAGAGGACGAATGGGTCCTGGTTTTCCCCCGTCATAACCTCCCTTCATTTCTCTCTCTCTCTCTCTCTCTCTCTCTCTCTCTATTCCCAATTCGCTTCCTCGCTCTAGAAAATTAAGTACAATCCTCTTAATTTAAGCCGTTATTATGCTGCGCGTATTCGCATACCTAGGTACCTAGGTAGGTAGCATAGAACAAGATATGTTGAACATACAGGCGTACATGTAGGTGATCTAGGTACCAGCAAATCCAATGGAACAGGTACCTACCTACCTAGGTAGTCAAGGCGAATCTACAAATCACAGCTGTCTAAGCGGACGAGGCGTTTTACATCTATCTACGTAAGGTACATAGCTCAAGCGCCTTGGAAAGCAGCCACCAGCGCGTATATGGACGTACATACCAGGTCTAATATACGAAATACATGTATATAGCTATGCTTCTGCCATTGGTTTCCAGCCGAACATCCCGTCCAACCGGCGCCACGCCGCCACGGTCCACCTAGACCGCTGCAGCGAGTGGTACCTAGGTGGCACATACGGCAAACGGGCGTGGGGGGTCCCGGGTAACCGACATGCCGCATTACACGATGTAAGGTGGGGGGCGTGTTTTACGGGAGGGACGAGATTTGATGGCAGTACCTTATGATATAATAGGGGTGAGGTCTCGTAGCAGAGGTAGCTATAGGAACACGGCTTTAACTCTTGAAACTAGGTAGCTGGTTGCCACGTGTAGAGACAAATCACCCAACTCCTATTAAAACTCCTATCCAGTGGTTGTTGGCTCCATACCTACCTGCGTAGTTAGACGGCGAATGCGCGGTAACTCAACTAAGGACGGAGGTTAAGGTAAGACCGCCCGAGATCCGAAGACAAAATTTAGAGTCGTATTCGCAAACGCTCGGTCGGAGATGAAATATCCCGTGGCGGCGAGACATTTCGTGCAGCTACCTAGCGACGTATGAGTGAGACAAGTGGCGCCCAGGTTCCGCGAGGGCGGCAATTCTGCACAGCGTAGCTCAGTGCGTCAGTTTCGTATTCCGTCCTATCCCAGGCCAGATGCTTTATGTCCAATTATCGACTTGAATTATTGCCATGTGGTGGAAGGAAACGCAGCTCTTCCATGAAAAGGTAGCGCAGCAGTCCCCGCTGTATGCACATACTTAGCCGATATGATGAGATCTGTGTAAGTCAAGATTCTAAGGTTGATCTCGCGCCGCAAACGGTAAAGCTTCGATCTCTAGTGCTACCCTGCTATGCATGCCGGGCATGGAGCAGAAGGAAAACAAAAACCTGGTCTGTCGTGACGGGAATGGGGGGAAGGGATCGGTAACACTGAGCAGGGGGGCTTTTCCAGGGTCTGGACAACACATACCCCGGTACAGCGTGAGGCCATGCTAGCCGAGGATGCGAATCCCCCTTGCTTTACGCCCTAAGCCCTGGAGGCTGCCCCGATTCTTGCCCCGTTGGGGGCCAATATTTCTTTTTCGATCTACCATAGCTATACCTCCCGTATCCCCCTTGTTCAGCGTTGGTTGGGAGCGGGGACCGGACAGGGACCTTGTTGAATCAGTCCAATTTCTTAGCTGCGAAGAGGAAGAGCATTGAGAAAACAAGAAGCCGCCATGGCAATAGCAAACGTAATCCCTTCCTGGACTCTATGAGAGTCTTGTTATCTAGTTTTTTGGCCTTCTACATTCCTAAGGATGATCGCTAGAAGTTGGGGCGTGGGAGAGTAAAGTGCCGCCTGCGAACAAACGTCTGGCCGTTCGTTCCTTTCTCACGACCCGAAGCCATCGAGAACAATGTCTCTGGGCAGGTTGATAATTATGTTTAGGCCTTCGAGAGACTCCTTGAAGTTAAACGCGCTATACCGAGTCAATGCAGCATTAGCCTTCTCCTAGTTCCACTGTCGACCGCTTTCGTCGTCTTTCTTGGTAGACGACTGTTCACCTTACCGGTGTAATAATATGACCCCTAGGATATCTCCGACTACCTGGTATACGGGCAGGTGTAAAGCGCTATCGATCGATGCGAGTATTGGTATCGTCATGTCGGTGGCATAGTTTACCTTTGCTCATAGGTTCTTTCTTGTAGTTGACACGCTGTCGGGCGGATATATGTAAGTCATGGTTGGTGGGACAGTCCTCTCGTGCTATACAGGAGAAAGAATCAGTGACGAAATCCTGTGAAAGGGAAAGCCTCAACGTAATAAGCCGGTAAGACATATGCGTGGGTAGGCAAGAGAAGTACACCTACGCCCCGACTGCAGGCAGATAAAATCATCCATAGAGCCAAAGTTTCGGCCGCAAATCCGTTACGGGATGTACAGGGAGACAAGCTTCATAACGATTGATAGCACATCAAAGGGGGACGAAAGGGCTGGAGAGCCCACCAGCTTCGAGCACCGTCATGATGTGCGACGTTGCGGTCCAGAGTAGCACCATAGCGATGAGGACGGACAAGGCGACAGCAGCAGCTCCTGAATCAAAGCCAAATATTAGCATTCAGAAGATTTATCTCAATCCCATATCAGAAGCCGCGGCTCCAGCGTTATCGGGAGCAGAAGCGCAGCCTAATGGAGGCGATTTCAATAACAACGGCGAGTCTCACCTTCACCACCACCACCGCAACGGGTATAGGAATCACAACGACGTTCATATCCACTGTAGTAGGTAGCAAGGCCTTGTGTATGTTTCAACCAAGATGTCGTAATAGGAAAGATACGGTATTTCAGGTCTTGGGGTTCGACGCCAGTGGAGTACGACACCCGCTTTTCAGTAGTCGGTGGTGCAGTTCAACCGACAGCCCAAGGGGATGAGTGCCGATTCGCGGTTGCCTGTTGAAAAAGGATGTTAAGAGCTTGTATGGGCGGTAGTATCTAGTGTTGAAGGGAATACATAGAGACAGAGCAGACATGTTTTGTTGTAATTGTAGAAGTCGAGCCTGGTTGGCATGCAGTTAGGCATCTGATCTGGCGGACAGGGTGTGAATTTCGGCGTTCTGTTTGTCTTTGATTAGAATAGTTGGTAATGGTTGTTCTCCAGGTTAGAGTGCCACATGGGAGAAGACGTGGCAAGTTTTCCTATATCGAGTATCTCGTGCTCGGGGTAATAGATGATATGATGGGATGTAGATATCGTACCATGTAGCCATAGATTATAGTTCCAAATTCGGCGATACTTCGATGGTAAGGGTGAGTACAATCTTAGATTCGAGTCGGTTTAGTCTTCCCCTCCTGGCCCAGAGACTTGGACCATTAAAAAGGGGTTAGAAAGGGTTGCATCCTGCCAGCTCACCCTTGACTCAGAGGATGTGAGTCCAAGAGATGCCCACCAAGTCGACCAGCCAGAAATTTCCCCTTTCCAGATATGCCTTGGGATTTAATTGAGGCCAAGATCAGGACGAACTCCGAAGAAAGCCTTCGAAGGAACTCCAAGCGGAGTCTCCGTCTCTCAATACGCTTGGATGGGAACCAGCTGAACAATCACATCGTCGATCAGGGATTAGAACGTACCCCGTAATGGTATCGGCACTTGGCCCTACTAACGGCTGTGAGTGTTCCCGAAGAGAAATGCCCTAGTTGCCGAGGGGGTCTTCCCAGTGCGAGGAGTGACCCCAAAGCGTGATGTAACGTCAGTCGTCCAGAGGAGTGGCCGGGGAGAAGGGGATCGAGCTACTCCTGCAGCAACCGTGTACGCACGCTTGTTACCGGATGAGAGGAGAGTAAAATCGACGCGCAGGCAGCAAGGTCGAGACAGCACCCGACTGAATACGAGAGATCGAGGCGGTGAACGAGTCCCGGTTGCATCTTCCATATCCAACGCAAAGCATCGGCTTCCATGCACAGGAGCAACCTGCAATGTTCCCTGAGAGACCGTCGAGGACTTATTGCCAGGTCCTGGAGATAACACGATCCTCGATTCTGGAACAGTCTAGGACGGTCTCTTGACAAGTCAACACACTTCGTCGGCCCGGCTCCCCAGGGAACAGCCTAGCTTCAGTGTTCAATAACAATGTCCGCTCCCTGCAGTGCCTTCTCCAGTTGTAGAGCTACACAACCACGCCCGCCCACGTACTTGTAGAGATCGTCAGCCCGTAGGAAGCCGCCCGCATGAGCAACTAGTCAAGGAATTGGAGCAAACGTTGTCTACGGTAGCGATCTGGCAGACAAGGTGCCTTCTGAGAAGGGCCGCGTCGACTAGCTCTCACATGTAGATCATCCTATGCGGTTGAACTGGGGGATTTCTACATGAGCCGCTGCTAGACTCAGGATATGCCATCGTGTGGCAATTTACTTGAAAATAACATGTGTAAGGAGGCGGCGCGGGCCGCGGCATTGATGAGCGGAACTTAGATAGACTATCCAAAAAAACAGGATATAGCCATAAGGGACCATGAGCAAGTGGTTTCTCGGCGATATTATGAAGGTCAAGGTTTGCCACAGGTTCGGAAGGCTTGTCCTTCGGTAGATCGCAAATCTTACCTCAATGCCCGAATTACGTCGCATCGTGGTTGAAAATCTCAACGCCTTCCCGCTTTTGCCACAACTAGAGACGCGTTGAAGGAGAATTTACAGAAATATAATGAGACGGTATTCGCAGCTCACGGCTGAAGCCCACGTGCGTTTAGACCTGCCGTCAGGATCCCGTACACGTTTCCATAAGCTACACGTACTCACTGCTAGATGAAGCTGAGCATGGACGGCCCATAATTTCCTTATCTTGCGCCAGGGCCGTTGGCCAGCTGAGATCATAGGTCCGAACGCCGTCCGTCGATACCATCTCATAGTGGGCTATTGTTGCAGAGGACAAATCTGACCTCCAGTATAGGCGTGAGGAGAATTATTGCCTAGCCACTGATGATCAATTATCAACATCCCCGGTACTGTGAGCACCGCCGACGATAGTGATATTAAACAGGACTCAAGCAAGAATGGCATAATCGTACTCACATGTATATTTAAAAGCCTTTATCCTTCTGCCTTTATCTCAAGAATCATATTGTAAGGGAGGTGTAGTTAAGACACAGAGGCGTTCCCACGCCTTGCGCAAAAATGAGACACGAGCTTCCATTTTCAATTGACTGCATGGAGGGAGGGTGCCATCACTAGCCCCTGGCCGACCCGAAAATAGGAGATCACGATAGGGCGGGCTCTGAATTCAGGGGCCGTGATTCGGGTCTGCAAATGGAAGTCGAGCCAACTGCTGATGCTATGATGAAGAGGTAGCCAAGCAGGCGCCGTCGTAGTACAGACTATAGCAATGACTTCAGGGGACCCTCTACAAGGACTCATCAACATGACGCGCTGTGGGTTAACGCCCAGACCCTTCGGGACGTGTGATAGGACTCTAACGCGGCTTTACTTGTCCCCGTCGTTGCACAGCAGCCGGAGGTCGAGAGCAGCTATCGGCATCCTATCATACGAAAGCAGGTACTTGTTGCAAATGCATTATCCTTTAACAACAACGCACATCAGAATTGGCTTCTGGGTTTAGGAATGCGAAAGATCCTGGGGTTGAAAGGATAATTGCCCTTCCTAATAGCTAGAAATAGGCCCGCTGTTCCGTCTCTGGGATGACAGGAGACCTAGGTAGGAGGTGCGTAAACTTTCCTCGCGACGGGAGTTATGTCAAGTAATGAACATTGCTCGCAATTATTCTGGTTGCCACCCCTGTCAGATAAGAGGAGAACGAGGTACCTACTCGCCTGCGGACGCGGATCTTGATCATACCGTTATCGTCCCGAGGCCAGACTAGACAGACGCAGGAATACGCATGTGTCTGCGACTGAAAATACTGCTCGCTACATCCCGTCTGAAATTCTCCCGGCGTGCGTTTATTGCTGAATCCGAATATTGGCCGATAATTATGATAGCTAATACGGGTCCCATGGGCTGTTGCGTCGCATCGCATGCCGCTGACAAGACAGCGACAGTATCGGCGGGCAAGGCTGTCTGCCGAGTAGCGAGTATACGATTTGGCGATCTAACGGAACCAAGACTCTGGGTCAACCAAGCTTAGACGGTTGTCATCGAAACGGATTGACGTGTACCTCGGTGCCGAAAATGGATGGATGCAGCTCTAATGCAGATGTATAATCCTCAACTTAAGGATGGTGATATGTGTCGGCTCTGATCATACGCCGTGCTCCCGTACTCTCGTATATTATCTGCCGTAAACTGTCATGCTTCCTAACACTAAGCTAGGTGGTAAGGATGGGTTGACGGCACAAGCCAGCGTTTTCCCGTCTCGATCAAAACTTGGCAGTTAGGTTGAAAACATGGTTCTAGAGTTTGTAGTCCACACGAGCTGCAGACGAGCGAATTAAAAACCTCGGGCTCCCACAAGAATCGCCTACTGCGTACAGGGGAGGGAAGTTAGTAAACGCTCTCGACGGCCGAGGCTAGTCTAAGTTAATTCTCGAACCTCGCTTCGAGCTGTTACGACACGTATGTGGAAGTTGAGCCAATAACGATATCGGATTGACTCTAGCTGCTCGTAGGCAACGGGCTGCTCAATACTAGGCCACCGCCAAAATGGATGCCGTGCCATGCGGATTTACATAGTAGAGCATGTCTCGAATGATTACGCGGAAACGCCAACCGACCAAGTTCACAAGCTCTGTTGACCGCAGGTCGACCGACCGGCATGGCCTTCGATCGAGGAAGAGTAGCCTTTAGTCCACTATTTTCTTCATGTCGTGTACTCCGAGGACCCATCGAGGCCATGGGAGAATATGCATCGTTCTACCGCGACACAAGGCATGCATGGCACATAAAGCGTTTCACTCCGAGGTCTTGACTGTATCCGCCGTCGAATCGGCCAGAACGCAAGTATATCGAACAAGAGTCGCGGTGTCTTCAGGGAAGTGACTTGAATGGCATTGTGGTATGGTTGTGACTTGAATAAATGAAGGCTCTACTCGCCTGGCACGACTATGGCGAGGACACCGGTACGAAGTAGCGAGTGAATTTGAAATTGGAGGCTTGAAAAAAAAAAGCCACCGAGACCAGCGCAACGAGGAGCCAGTGGCTAACTTGGATTAGCGGTCGAGAGACGCCATGGGTGGCGCGCGATCGAGAGATACCTAATATCGTACTCGGACACCGATTACCCGGATTCAACACGAGAGGTCGTCGAAGGCCGATTAGCGATCCAGTAAATACCTATTAGGCGGTAGCCATGAGGCCGGCCAATGGACCAGAACCATTCGTTAGGTACCTAGACAAAGGAATTGTAGCGTGACATCAGGCTAGGCGACCTCAACACCAACAGGTGAGCACGTTACCGTAAGCTTTGCATTTGCGAGCGGAGACTCTAGCCACACAGCGGGAAGGGATAGATTGCCTCGACATATTCTATGGTAGTACCTTTGGTAAGTCGTTGTGGAAAATGGGCATCTCTCCCCGTTACCTAGGTCGGTAGGATCGTAGATCCGCTCGGTAGGTGGGCGAATTGGGCCATGTTCCCGACCTATATAGGTAGTAGGTAGGCAGGTAAGAGGTAGGTAGGAACTCGAGATGCTTATAGCGTGAGCAGATGATGGCATTGATAGATGAAAAGAAGGATTACCTGCATTTAATCAAGCACGATGCACATGTGATAGGTAGAAAATGATACAGGGGGTTAGGAATTGTGGCGTGGTGAGCTATATCGTTCCTTATGATTTCTTGTTTTGTTGATGGAGAAGGAAAAGGAAGAAAAAGCTGGAGCTGGTGTGGGAAAGTTGAAGATTCGAGATCAAGGGGCTTTTACTTCCGCCGTTGGACGCTGGACCCTGCCCCTGGTAGAGAGGTACCTAGGTACGGCACCCTACCTGCTACATGTAGTTCCACTTAAGTCAGATCTATATAGGCAAGGTCCCGGTCCCTCCCTTCAAAGGCCGGGCAATTATTTAGGTTAAGGTTCTGCCTGGGCACCTCTTAGGTTAGGAGGTACAACGCCTTATCTCCCTGTATGTATAGGCCATACTGAAGTGTATAAGTGTTGCGGAGGGTGCCAGCCAGCCCCTAAGCGCTACCCATATACCTGATCCGACCTAGCATGGCGGGATCTTTCCCTCACGTCGTTCTACATCGTAGGTATCGTACCTAATTACATGCAGTCCAAGAACGTGGGGCTCGGTACTCGTGTAATATATGTATTCGGGTACCCAGCTGTGGACTTACACGTATAAGACGCATTATACACAGCTGCGTGTAGCATGATATTTACCTGGCCATCGACACAAGGTAAGTATGCGCGGTATATATAGGTAGGATATATGCCTACCTGCCTACATATGCTGGACAACGTAAGGAAACGTATTAATTTAATATATGCTGCCCTCCGCCGCGGAAAGCTTTCCAACCAATCGCGAATGCCGGTCGTTTCCTCTTCAGCCTCATCAAGGGTGTTCTTATTTTGCATTGGGCCATGGTTCGTGGCATCATATACGTAGGGTGGTAGCTATCAAAAAAAGAATGGAAGCATGAAAGAAGGTGATGAAGGTGATGCAGGTGGGGTGGCTGATCCACCCCCGGCGGTCCCTATTGGGAGGCTTCCAGCATCTCTGCAACCACATTCCATCCTCTGGCAGTGTTACAGTGACAGGGCCGGTGTCTGAATAGAAGCTTCGTCTCCCGGCACTCCCTACCGTCGTCTCGATCCCCTCGAAGTTGGGAGATGCGACGGGCAAGACGCAGTTGTGGGAGTAGTACGGCATGAAGAAAACTAGGTAATCGAAGATTCTGGCTACTTTGGGGAGTTATCGCTACAAGTATGTACATTCAGCTGAAGAGAGGAGCATCATTAGAATACACTCAAAAGTCCTCGCGTCTTCGTTTAAGCCTATTACTTCTAATTAAGGCTCTCCCAACGAACGGTACACTTTGCTACATAGGTAGGCAGTGTCGCATCCCGAGGGGTTCTCTGCTCGTACCTCCACCCGAGACCCGGTTCGCCGTTCCGCGAGTATGCTATGTATACATATATGACATGTCAGTGCCCGTCTGCTATGGTAGCTGGCTCCGCGCTGTTTTCTATTTGATACCCATGAGGGTATTATAATCAATCGAAGGGCGATTATGGATCGGCCAGGGTCCGGACCCTTGCCTTGCAGGGTCATGGGCCAGACCAATATGACAGACAGCTTCAATATTGTCACAGCCGGTATTTAAGGAAGTGAAGGAAGAGAGGTCTTATAAGCATATACGTACCTACCTATTCTAGCAAGATAAATCGGGGTGTTCCCGCACCAGATTCTAGCTTGAGCAGATCCCTCTGTTCTCCCGGGCATCCTTGCTACCGAAGACCCATTCGAGGCCCATTCGAGGTTCATACCCGACTTAAAGACACTTGTTTACTGACTCGGACTCTATAGTCCGTCAGTGAAATCCCATCGCTTAACTGCCAGCGGGCAGTAACCTCCTTTTCCCATCTAGCATCCTTATTAATAACTCTATTTCGCGGCTCGGTCGCCGAAGGCTTCCCCTTAAAAGCCAACAACTTCTTATCTAGACCACAGCATCCCTCATCATGAGCGGAAGCGGCGGGTTCTATAAGTATCGATGCAGATACTTCTACACCCACAATTGCCCAAATTGGGTCTACGTCAATAATTCCGCCTGCGCGAACTGTTGCGTGAGTCACATAGACGAAGACAGTGCACTCGCACTTATTATCCAGTCGTTAAGTTGCTAAGGCTTTCTATAGGCAGAGGGGCGCGAGGTTGACGGAGCGGCTCTGGAAATACAGTCGCCGAAGTATTCTCACGAAATTTGCGTTCCCCGGGTCGAGGATGGTATCGTGTATTACACCTTAATGGAGATCGTCAGTACGGACGAGCCTGGAAATCAATGGATTCTCAGGTATAAGGCTAGTCAGACTCAAGTCCCGACCGTCGTGACAACAAGCGCCACTCCTGGGCCACCTGTCTTGGCAAGGGGCTTCTGAAGAGGGCGAGCCGCCCTACAGCCAAGGATAGCGAAGGGAGGATTTAGGATGTTGAAGACGATGTTGAGGAGAACCAGATGAGATTGTTCAATTATGTCCAAGAACCATAACACGATGGACTAGTGGTCATTGGGGGCTATCTGGGCCGGCTGAGATGGTGGGGCGTAAGCTGTATTGACGATCGCATCGCGGAAGTGGCGGCGTTTCTTTACAAAACTCACCGGCGACTATCCTTCCCTTCGGCAAGCTGATCAGGTGGTACGATGGTTCTATTGCAGAATGAGGTGGAAATGTTCTTCGTTTCTTAATATACCGGATTTAGTTAGTACAAATTAGGTGTTTAATCATAATGGACTCGAATATTACGATACCCCCGGGTTTCAGTGAAATATTAGTGGTTGTAAACAATCTTGGTGCAACGTAATACGGTAGGAATTCGAGTCCCCCACGCGAGAGTATCCTACGTGATATGGACGTGGTATCACCTACTAACGGGTTTAACGGCGGAACACGGTCACCTCCGTAGAAGAATCCAATCTGGTGGGGATTTCAAGTCCAAGTTGATATTAAATTGTACAGTGTAATATATTAAGGTTGTCCAATGGACAAATAGAGGTGGGATGGATGTGTCGACGATTCCTGCAGACATAACGTCAGCCTATGATGGCACACGACAATATTACAGTATAGATCCGAGCAGCTCTCAATCGAGCTTCACGCATTATTCATCGCGTTGTCTGCGAGCATCTGAATAACGTGTCTATTTTGATTCAGGAGCCTGCAAGCTCCCTGCGGGTTATAGCACCGGTAGTAAATCCTATATCTGCGTTATAATGGAGCTTACTGATTATGATGTTTAGCAAGACCAACAGGGTGTGTGATTGATTGCCCAAGTCTCTAAGGTAGGGTGGATACACCGGCATTCATGCGGGCGCTTGTACATTGCATCTATCCAGATCGACTGGGAACAGCTCGAGCGTAAAGCTAAGGGGAGGGCAATGGTATGCGAGACCTAAGCTGGTACTTATATTGTTCGGCGAATGTACGTAACACGGGAATTGCTATGTCCGGATTATGTCGCGAAGAAATACGACAATGGAAATGGTATGGGAAGTACCTAATCATATGGTTGGACATGATATCGAATCCCTCAGCGTTACGCCGGTAATAGGGGCACGATGTATGAGAGCGGAAGGTCAAGTGCTTAGGTAGGTAGGTACCTAGGTAGGTATTCTACGATCTTCCTCCTTTGGTCCATGTATGCCCGTCTATCTCGATCCCCAGTCTAGGCATATGAATAGGTAGCTACCTACCTACCTATCTACCCACGATTTGGTACCCGCGAATAAGTTGACAAGGTCCCTAAAGAGAGCTAGTTACATGTCTCAAGTCGGACGCAATTGGGCGTTCGGAGTTCCGCGGGAAACCTTGCAGAACTTACCTAGCTGACTTGAGTGCGCGACTGGGTGAGGGTGCCAAAGGATCTTACCTCTAATTATTGGAAGTTCCAAGGTCAGGTATGCAAGGCGGTAAGACGGCACGCAGCATGGGCGACGCAGACCCCAATCTAGCCGAACCAGTCGGCCTGTGATGTAACTGGGCAGCTTGCTGGGGTGGTTGGAAAGTCGGGAACGCTAGGATGCAACTATCCGCAGCCGTTGCAATATCAGGGGTATTTTATGTACCTACACGCGTACCCCATATATGTGCTACCTACCTTACCTACCTTACCTAGGTACCTATGTACTGTGAATGCGGAACCCTGTGCCAATGTGGAGCATCGATGTCTGTTCGGCCACGTGCTTTGCCCCCCTTATGTGCCTTTCCGGGCCGCATGCTCCACTTCCCGCCATCTCCATATGTACAGCTAAATCCCGCTAGGTACCTATGTACTCCAAAAGCGCGTCGGGTACCTAGGTAGGTATGTACCTAGGTACCTACCTAGGCATGTATATATGTAAATACCCCCGTGCCCGGGGTCCTCGTTAGGTTCAACGCTCCGGGGTTCTGCAAAAGACTCAAGCAACTAAGTCCAAATAAGCAACGATGAATACCCAAGGTCGTATCTGGTAGCGACGCCACGGTCGTGTAAGTACCTACTTAATTATCTCGCAGGAAGTATGTGGAAGTAGGTATCGTATCTGACAGCTGCAAATCTCGTACGACATTTTCTTCCGATTTATTAATGTCTTACATGACCGCATTGCATCTCTCCAAGCATGGGCGTATCGGATCTCGGGCTGCATGTCTGAGTTCTTCGTCGTACATGCATCCTACCGAAGCCACCGCAAAGTCGCTATAATGCGCGTCAACATTTCGGTACTAATGAATCTGCTCTACGCCCATCGCCGTTCTAGTCGACTTCTAACTACCGAGATACCTAGTTGGCCGTGAAATGTTGCGGCCGGGCCGAGAGAACCAACCCGGCCCCCAAATTTCCGACGCCCGCATGTCGAGTTCAAGTACGCTCGTTCAGTGCTGGGTGACATTTCCTTAACGGAAGACGACGGTGTTGCTATGATGCAGACCTAGCACGAGACGAGGACAGCGATCAAGATCTAATGTAGAGGCAATAGGAATGGGCGTTGGAAGAGTTCCCCTTTCAACTCCTTGTGTAGTACGACACGCGTCGTTTCGAACACTTATCCAAGAATACCTACCTAGTCACTAAATGAAATGCAATAGAGTAGCTGGTCCCTACCAACCTGAGCACCCTTTGCCTTAATGAACTGTTGCTATGTGAGGATACGAAATTTACCTAGTTGGTTTATTTTTTTAATATGTCGCGTCGCATTCTTGTTTACATTTTATGCCGTCGATATTGATAAGGGTGTGTGTCTTAATACTTACTCGCCTTGGGTAAATTATGAAAATTATGAAACTTGATTCGTTATGAGTTGGTCTAAGCACTTTCGGAGAGCTTACTTTATTCCTCTCTCTCATATAGATGGGTGGTCTAAGGATAAGACAGCTGGCTCGGTAGGAAGTTTGCAGCGTCGTGACGTGCTATGACTTCCCTTCGTAAGGGATTTAGCTGCTAGCGTTGATAGGGGCTCCTGTAGGTGTGTGCTAATTCGCAGAGGTAGAATCCAACCACTGACCTGGAATCAATCAAAATCCCCTCAGCGAAGTGGGATGAACGAATAATGTATTCTGTTTTCTTACCATTAAACATTCTTGGTAAGTACTTCTTGGCCGTTGATCATTATTCGCTTTGAGAAGATTTTGGCGACGGGAAACATACAACCTTCTAAGCTTACAATACATACTGGCATTCGGGGTCTCGCGAAGCTAGAACATTTCATGTGGTCTAGACGACGTTAGATGCCTGCAGCGTACCCTCGGAGATGTTGTACAAATCTACTTAGGCTACAGGTGCATCTGGTCATTGGACCGACCACCCTTGACACCAGCCGGGCTAATGTATGGAGGTAGGTTAGGTTACACTTGTCCGACGTGTCCTTTCAACATCAGGCTACACAGGTAGGTAGGCAGGTAGGCAGGTAGGCAGGCAGTTATCTAAACTTGTCCTGGAACTAAGGGAAAGAGATGGGTGACCAACCACTACCCTAAACTTAATACAACCGGGAACATCACGTAGCATTGCATAGCGAGACCTGGCGCCGACGGGAGTCCATTCGCAAAATGAAGTCATGACTACATTGGAGATAGTTCCATGCATGTAATAGTCAAGTCAAGGGATGATGTGTAATGCTAAATCAATCTGTGTTGGCCCACTTTATACGATAATGTACGTGCAAGAGTGTCTTGTCGTAGTCTCCTATGACTTATAAGGACGCTTGCACTTAGATCCGGATGGATGGGTATAACCGAACCTGCGTGGAGCTGACAGGGATATTCTGGTAGAAAATAGTGCAACATGATCGGAAAAGGAGAACCGATGGTTCGGGGAACGTACAGTTCCGGGAATACACTGTCGAGTCTATGCAATATCCAGCCACCCAGAATATGAGGTATTTCGGTATGCGTAGGCAATTATACTACGCCAGCGAATTCTGCTCACATTTAATCGTATTCCCTTAACTAGCAAGCGTAATAGTCGAGATACGGAGAGCTGCGAGCTTTCTAATTTTAGTACCGAACTGTCATCCTGCATTATTGACTTATCACAGAGTGTATTTTTGGGAAACGTCTATTATTGGATTAGAGAAAATTGTGCAATTTGCAGGTAGGTAGGTAGGTACGTATCAAGATCCTATCAAGCTCTGTGCACCTCGGTTTCTACATTATCCTATCCCATTTGATCCGTATCATGGGCTCCTTTCCCGTTATCTGTATTAAACCTAAGTGATTCCTTGCCCCTGGGCCCCCTCAGAGGACGCTTTGCTCCAACTGGCGAACCACTTTCAAGCTCCATCTAACCGCCGATCAAAAACCGGGTAATGGTTATGATGTATCTTATACGTACTCCTCTCTGCAACATCGCTTAACTGTGAGCTATGCGACGTCCTCGACGTTGGATTTTTCATATTTAGTATAGTGCTCGGATGAGATACCTACAGTTTCGAGTTTCTTTTCTTTTTTTTCTTTTCCTATTCCTCAATATAGAGTTTTGTCACTTTTCGAAGGTGAGTAGGAACGCGAATCACTATTACTCGTAGGTAGCTACGAGATTACATTGAAGGAAAGTCTCAGTATTAATATAAAGATACATTATACACCGACAGACATTACGTCTGTTCGACTGAACGTGGCACAACCAAAAGAGACGCAGCGGAGGGAGTAGGAAGTGAGCAAGCTCTCTCCCCTTATTACTACTATAAAACGTAGAGATGACATCATATAGACATATTTTATCAAGCCAAAAAAAAAATCGTCTCTAACGCTCGAGGAGAGAAGATTGAACATGGCGTTTCACGAAAAAGAAAAAAGAAATATGGTTGTAAAGGGGTCGGAGACAATCTGTAGAGTGGCAACAGATGAAATGATACATCATGTGTTGGGTATTATTACAAAACAGGGGCTGGCTGGTCTGACCGATATTCCAAATATCCATCCCCTTCTAAACCCAAACTACAATTAATCGCACGTAGCAAACTTGTATCCTGCTCGACCAAAGAGGACTATTTAGCTCGTGAAACGTGTCTCTTTCAGGAGGCTGCTCGACTCAATCCGCTCGGCTACACAAAACCACTACCCAGCTCGGTAAACTACTTCGGGAGTTGCCTATCGTCCGATGCAACAACAGCAAGAATAGCAGCCACTAATACGCGTAGCGGCCTACAGGTCCAACAAATATCGACAGCAATACCCCCCTTAGCCGTAAACGACGCGATCCTGCTGCTGTCGCCGGTCTCCTCGACCCCGAATTTGCCAATGGAGTCAACCCCGAGATAGACCTAAGATTCGTTGATCGCTCGTAAATCGCCCACAATGTCGCCGAACTCAGTAGATGCGGTTTCACAAACATTCAAATGGGTTAGAGGATGGCGTCGAGGGCGCCGAGCTAGTTCTAGACTAGAACGCCAACCTATAATCCAGAAGATACCTGCCTAGGATCCCGCCGAGGTTACAACTAAGCCAAACCATCAAACCACGACACCGACCTGGCATATGAAGATAACCATCTTGGAAAGGCTCTCGAGCTCCTGACCGCGGCCCGCGGATATACACACATACCCAAGTTAATGTATAACATTTTGTTGACCGTGTTCTTAACCATGATCTCCAAGCCCACCCATTCCAAGTCAAGCCCCTAACATATAGGGGCTTTAGCACAGGAATAGCATTATATCTAATACTTCTAGAGGAACTTTATTTCTTAATCATCACAGGCTAGCGTACGACGCGTCGAGGAACGAGTAGTGCCCCAGTGTACACATGAGAACGCGACTTAGCTATCGGATTCGTATAGCCGCTTTACAGCAATTAGCCATGGAGAACACGAAGGAGATCTCACTAATCATTAACCGCCCCTACCCACGTCATTACAACATGAATGGTATCTAGGCATGTGCCTACTTAGGTAGTCACTACGGCCATCGCAATCACCTTTCTACCAACACTCCGATGCCTCCGTAATACGCGACAGGAAACGATATTCACCAATCAAAGTGCCAAACAGAGCGCCAGCATCACCGACAACCATCCCCAGCCACAACTCCATCTCCAAGCAGCCGACACCTCGTTCCCGAACCCGCGCCCCTGATATCCGAACGTGACATTCTGCACGACGGCCGGATTATAGCAATTCCCGCCGACGATATCCACGTCCCTGAGGTCGTCCGGGGTGACGAAGAACATATACTGCCTCTGGTCGAGGCCCTCGAAGCCGGAGGTGTCGTAGGGGAACAGGTCGGAGCTGTCGGTGGCGGTGGTGTTGCGCAGGAAGATGCACTGGACCTGGCCGGGGTAATCGCGCGCGAGCCGCGGGTAGTCGCGCATCACGTCCGAGTTGGACGTGTCGGCCACCAGCACGAAGCGCCGCTGCGGAAACGTCTGGAAGATCTTGTCGAGCAGGGCTCGCCGGATCGACAGCGTCGCGGATACGTCAGAGAAGTTGAGCGGACGCGTGTCGAAGGAGCCGAGCGGGTAGGTCTTGTAGATGAATCTAGTTCGAGCGTAAGGTAAGTAAGTTCCAGCCATGCTTTTGCTTGCCTATCACTTTCTATAGGCACATCTCTAGCACTCGGGGGGAAGGGAAAGGGACACTCACTCCATGTAGTTTCTCGTCACCTGCTCCGGCGTCGTGGTGAGATAGTGGAAGTGAAAGTTCGGGATGGTGGCGGACCAGTTCGCGTATATCTCCGGCATGTTCATCCACGGCGTGAACGCTCGCGCAAAGGAGTTCAGGAGACCCTCCTTCGGGTCGTAGATTTTAGTTACGCGCAGGATGTCATCGATATCGGAGATGATAGTGAAACCTGTCGGCGGGACCAGGTAGGCAGTTGCGTTCCCTGTGTCGGTTCCGTTGGCATACATGTTAAGCGCCTGGATCGATGATGTTTCGTTCCCGGGGATCAGGTGACCGCCGTTAGGCCCGGTTGTGTTTCGCAGGGTGACGAAGGCGTCGAAGTCACCCTCGTTTGTTGTCCGGTATGGAAGATCTATGGATTGAGCACCACCTTCCTACGTTTCAGCGATAATTAGCATGATGATAAGGCGGCCCGTCTATATCTGCTAACTCACGGCATTGATCACGCCACCGCTTGCGTCAGGGCGAACGTCAACGTCATTCTCGAAGTTGATAGTGACGTTCTGATCTCCCTGTTGGACCACAAAGATGGAGGCTGTTAAGTTCCGCGCCTGTCTCTGCTCGGGTTCAGACAGCTCGTCTATATCAGTACCGATGAGGAATACGTTGGCCAAGTGGTCGAGCCTCTCCTGAGAGATATCAGGTTGTTTATACACATTGCCGTGGATCCGAACATTCCATCCTTGCTCGGTCCAGTTAGCATATGCTCTAAGTGACCACATGTCAGTAGAGAGCTCTCTAGGGCAATGGATCATCGCGGTTATCCTTACGGGATATTTAGAACCTGTGTCGGTTTGGCATCTAGATCCGAGTCGTGGAGTCCAAGGGAGCTTTCTACGGCTTCACCACTAGGGAAGTCTTGGAAAAATTGAGGTACTCCTGATGCTATGTAGCTTGAAACGCCGCTCCCTAAGCCATCTATGATACTTCCGATGTAGCTACCGGGATCGAAATCGCGCTCTATGACGCGGTCTTTTAGATCTGGGGCCGGTGTAATGATAGGCTGCGCCGGTGGTATGGCTACGGCGGCCTTAGCCAGAAGTAGCAGCGGGAGCCACACCTGCACTAAACGATACGGTAGGGTAGCCATTAGTTCTAGGTGATCTGAGGTAGTAATGTTGTAATTTTAGGACTCGTCACATCGGATAGATTAGGTAGGTGAAGTTGATAGGATCGGGAGCTTTCTAGAGGTGGGTCAGGGACGGCGAGATGTTCGTGAGGGTAGCCGAGGTATCATAGGACTCTTTCCTATAGTCGTCTCATATCGCCAAACCTATTTAGTTCCACGCACAACATGATCTTGGTAACTATAAGATGTATGCGCTTTACTTCCGCAGTCGTACCCGGCTTGTTTACTTGAAATTTCTTTGTTCCTCTAATTCTTGGCTATGACATCATCGGACACTCTACGTCACTGTGGTCCCTTGCATGCTTTCTTGGAATATCTCTGAAACTAGGCATGGGAATCGGAAGGTCCCCATCGAATAAGGTTAATGATACGGCCGGCCCCGAGTGCTACCTCTCGGCCCCGCCCCCCCTGATCGGAACACCAAAATATGGGCAGGGAAGGCAAGAAGCCGGAATCTCGTACGAGTAGGCAGGTAGTTAGGTACATACCTAGGTAACTACGAACTACGGTATATACTTCTTAGCTAGCAGGAGGGGTTAGGTAAGACTAAAAGTTTCGCCGTACTCGGTTACTCTAAGTCGGCTATAGACTACCGGGATATCTTAGGTGAAGTTCTCAAGAATTATACCCAAGACTAAGGTTTCCTCCGATAAGTTTTTGGCTGCTCTACAGTCATGAGGAATACTCACGAGGTTAAACGGAGACATCCTAGACCCCATTATCTTATGGATGGCGTATTTCAATGCTGTTAAATACCTAGGTACCTAGGGATACATGTATAGGAGGTAGGTATTCGATAAATTGGGAACAAGTATATACGATATAACATATTTCCACAAATCTCGGGTGGATTATAATCAGGTAAATAGTAGCCGGGGAATTCTGGTGCTTCAAACTCCTCGCGGTTAACTTGCACGGAGTTAGCATACACTTATATTCTGCGATGGAAACTTGACTCGAAGAATCCCGGCCAACGCTCCGCGAATCTCGTAAGACTTGCCTAGGTCACATGGCAACATAGCTTCTTCATTAACATCCCGCGACGCTATGCGATCGTCCCAATATCAATTTTCTCATGCGATAGCCGGCCGGTACTATGTTTCGAGGTTGATGCTACGCCCAAACCGTGCATAGAGCTCAACTTTCAACTGCGTCATTTCGTCCTTTACCGTACTAATCTTGTCTTCGAGGGCCGACACTTCTTCCTCTACTTGGGAAGTTGACGAGGCTAATAGTTCTTGCGCTTGGGGTAATGGCAATTGGAAGAATGCGTCGCCGATCTTGTAACTAGGTTGAGTCGCTCGTCAGCCACACCTGATCCGGGATTCCGCTTAAGCTATTCCGATCGGCGGAGAAGCTGCTCTATTCAACCCCTTGTGGCAAAGCATTCGTGCTTCTTGTACCTATATGTAATAGATCGGGGGAAAGGGGGACCATACGGCACCGTGTCGTCTTCATCGGCAAGCTCGAGTTCTGTGCTGATATCTTCAAGTTCTTCTTTCTCTTTCTGTACCATTAGATGTTCAGTCAGCAAGCGTAGATCGCTTCCAACCAGATAGCTTATATATTCCTCGTACATTCTTCGCTTTGAGTTCGTCCTCCAGGTTTAATTCTCGTTGGTGTAGACGACTGAACTTGTTGATCTTGTCCTGGTCCTCGCGACGGACCTCGACTTCGTCCCCGGCCGCCTCGTCCTCCTTGGTAAGCTAATGACGGGCAAGGAAGTTAGCATGGTATATAGAGCATCTCAAGGGCTATATAGACCAACCATGCGACGATTCATTTTGTATAGACTGGATAGCTAGCCCTTTCGTAGCTCGAACTGTCTGATTGAAATGGAGAGATGTAATACGATAACAGCCGTCGCAGCTATCGGGATAGAGAAGGTGGGGTGAACTGCTGGGCGCTACATGTAATGACCCAGGTACATGTACCTGAAGTGTCAGGAGGTACCTAGCCCTATACATGTACAAGCACATACTACATAGGTGGTAGGTAGGTACCTAGGTTAGTGGGGTAAACTCACACTCAAAGGGCTAGGTCACGTGACTGGTAAAGCAGGGCTTGAGGTAGGTACGTACAGGTAACTCAAATCGCCCTTGTCTACTTCATGTCGTACAACACGTAAATATTTCTCTTATGCGCACGATCTAAAATCTCCTCTCTTTCTTAAATCCAATTCATTGTTCAAATATCTCGTAGCCATGCAGAATCTAATGTTTAGACGAGTTTTCTAGATATTTGACTTAGTCCACTATTTAACATGGTGAATTTCACCTTATAACCACACAATTCTTAGCGGTTCCGCCATTTCGCAGCATATATATCGCATATATGGCACACAAACAAAACGGGCTACCTAACCGGGCCTAGGCACCATCACCTACGAGACGCCGGGGCGGGCTGCTGTTCAGCCAATCAAAGCATTTTAGACGTCTTTCAAGCATTGTCACTTTTTTTCCTTCGTAATAGTTTGTACCAGTATGTATCAATCATACCACACCGGATCATAGAATTATATTAGGATGTTTCCTTCCTTCATATAAAAAAGATGCGGCGGCATCTAGTCTAGGCTCCCTCAAGCACTCCCCGAGCATTCTTTCTCGTGCAAAGATGGGTTCCTGACGTCTCGCCTCACTGTTCACACATTATCACCCCTCTCACTTTTGAACATAACTATAGGTGGTACTCTTAGGAAAGTATTCACCTGCCAGATACAAATACATATCGACCGGGGGCGTTCATCACAGCGACAACATCCAGACGCCAGAAAGGAACTTCGCAATGTCGCAAACATATATGGACCAAGAGTCTGAGGACTACAATGACGCTCGCCCACCCTTTTATATCGGCCAACATGACTCTACGAGATCGGAAACGCTGTCCGATTTACAGTATGGCCAAGTCCTGAATGCGGGTGTAAGTTGCCTGCCATCTAGGTTACATCCCAGGAAACTTATATATCATATTTGCAGTTTAGTTTTGTCACAACCCCAATCACCAACCAACATTTTCATGAGCGTGTTGAAAATCTCGTGAAAACTAGTCTGTTGGATGTCAAGAAGAACGAGCGGCCTGGCTCCGTTCCCGATCCCGTGGTTCCGCCTTTGACTACCGAAGACACAACCCTCTTTCCAGGGACGTATACGAGTGGACTCGTCGCCTACTCGAGCCCTTGGATCGACTTGTGTTCCCCCAACCATGTTGTATCTAGCATTTCGAGGCAGGTTCTCAACCTCGAGGTTGCTTATGCCAATTTCTGCGGTGTACGGAGCATCATAATTCCTGGACCCAGGCAAGACTCGGTCGACACAGGTAATGGCCAAGGCATTGCGCAATATGCGCGAGCCATCTACGAAGCTTTTTCCGTCGCTACGAGGGTCAGCATCATCATTCATATTCCTATGTATCGTGAGCCCGGTTTAGAAGAGAGGGTACCACTTCTTTCTGCCCCCTCCAACAACACAAGTGAAAGGCCTGCTGAAAAGCGGGAGATCGATCTCTTCAGTGCATGGGATTCGTGGCATGTTATCCGCTCCGTTTGCGAGTATGATTCTAGACTCTTTATCGGTATGTACCCCTCCTCTATCATAACCACCGTTTTGGGTCGTAGGATCCAGGATCGTCGTGGAGGAGGTATAGCTGTAGACATCTTGATGCTAACCTGCCGTGTATCAAGCTCTTAAAATTCCACGGGTCCTTCCGGAGAAGCAGCTTCAGACAAGATGGTTCTCTGAGCCTCTACAGTACTTAACACTTAGCCCTCATACATTTCAAACAAACAATGCCGGCCACCCTTCCCTCGGTCGCTTCCACCAGGAGATGATCTTCAGTTACATGCGACTAAAAAATGCGCCATACTTCCTCCTGTGCGACGTGGGCCCGGAGGTCAAAGCCGACCCTGAGACTAAGGGGATAACAGCCACGGACTTCCCGACTCTGGCTGAGGCAGCGCAACAGATCGCCAGCAGTAACGGAAACCATAACAAACCTCAGGAACCGAACAGATATGCCGCGTATCTTCGGCATCTCGAGAAGCAGCAGGAGCCGTTCAGCGACCTGGAGCAGAACACGCTGACCAACTTTCAGGATTGGCTGCAGTCTCCGCTGCAGCCGCTCGCGGATAACCTCGAGTCCGTCACCTACGAGGTATTTGAGGGCGATCCCGTCAAGTACTTCCAGTACGAGATGGCGATCGCGGCAGCGCTCCGCGACTGGGCCGCGCAGGGTAAACCCACGTCGGCGCCCGGCGGCGAGGTTGTCATTGCGGTCGCCGGCTCCGGTCGCGGTCCCCTGGTGACCCGCGCCCTCCGGGCTAGCGAGTCTACCGGTGTTCCCGTGCGCGTCTGGGCCGTCGAGAAGAACCCTAACGCCTACGTGTACCTGCTACGACAGAACCAGCGCGAATGGGGCGGGCGCGTCACCGTCATCAAGACCGACATGCGCGCGTGGAAAGGCCCTCTACTCTCCGGAGACCCATCCTCCAACCCGGTTTACGGCAAAGTCGACATCCTCGTTTCTGAGCTCCTCGGCTCCTTCGGAGACAACGAGCTCAGCCCCGAATGCCTCGACGGCATCCAACACGTGCTAGCTCCCGACCACGGCATGTCAATCCCAGCGTCGTACACAGCACACGTGAGTCCCATATCCACGCCCCGCATCCACGCGGATATCCGGCAGCGCGCGGCGACCTGCTGCTCCTTGTCGTCTTCCGCCTCGGGCGGAGGAGGCGGCGGGGGTGGCGACGCCTTCGACACGCCTTGGGTCGTGCGGCTGTTCGCAATCGACTTCGTGGCGGAGCGCGGGGTTCCGGATCGCCCGCGGTTCCAGCAGGCGTGGGAGTTCGCGCACCCGCTGCCCAAGGCGACCATGGACGCGCTCGAGGCGCGGCGCGCGGGCGGCGTCGCAGGCGGCGGCGGCGGTAGCATGGCGGGTGCCGTCGGCGCTAACGATCATAATGCGAGACACTGTCACCTCACGTTCGTGTGCCGCACTCGCGGCGTGGTGCACGGGCTCGCCGGGTACTTCGAGGCGGTGCTGTATGCGCCTAGTGCGTCTGCCGGTGAGGGGGTCGAGGAGCAGGAAGAGGGAGAAGAGAGGCAGGGTAAGATCGAGTTGAGCACGCTCCCTGATATGATTGACCGGAAGAGCAAGGATATGATCTCTTGGTTTCCCATCTTCTTCCCGCTTAAGGTAGGTTTTAGGTTGTTCATTGGTCCCTATAATACGCGCCCCTTGGATAGCGGCTATTTATCTCCGCGTTATGTGATAGATCTAAGCTAACGCATATTGATAGCAACCTCTTTATTTCCCGCCGGACACAGAGCTGGAAGTCAGCATGTGGCGGCAGACGGACGACGCGAGGGTTTGGTACGAGTGGATGGTCGAGGCGTTCATGTGGGTTGGGCCGTCACAAAGAGTCAAGGTGGGAGGGTCGGACCTATGCAGCAGCCGAAAGGTGGCTTGCCTGCTCTGATATAATGATTAGAAAACGGTCGTGACGTGGCATTAGCGACGAGGTCGTAGGATACGACACCACCAAAAGGGGGCAAGCGGAAACAGAATCGGAGAACAGCATTTGCATTGTTACTTTTATTGCTACGTCCCTTTCCTTGCGTAGCTCTACTCTAGATCATTGAGTACCTAGGCTATCGGGGCCATGCTCCTTCACAACGAATAAAAACGACGGCCGTGACCAGATCAAGATACTAGATCAATGTGGCCCTCCCATTCTAATTCCACTCTTAATCAGGCGGTCATCGAATTCGCCGTCGTATTATCAATATCTGCCCGTCGCCGTAAGTCTGTCTGCCGCGTTATGGCCTGTTTCTTTTCCATGTGTCATGTTCCATCTCCCGGGGTATATATCTGCTGCCGTTGTTCAATCTGGCTTTAACCTCAAATCTATCCACCCATATTGACGTCGCTACCGCCTTGGTCGGCGGCCTTGATCCATAATACATTGTTACATCTGTGGATTTTTGCTTCCATGTTAGTTGTCTACCTAGCAAGTGACTATCAATCCGCGCCGTAGTCTAGGAGATTTGAAGAGGCAGGGGCAGGCAGAGATGGAACGAACCGGATCAGGATCTGTCCCAGGTCGCTGGTGAACTTCTGGTCGATGAATTCTTGGGCGTTGGTCAGTTGGATGTTCATGTAGCTGTCGGAGCTGACGAGTCGGCCGCGGTACTCCGTCTCGCCCCACTTCAGCCGTACGACGATGTCCTTGTTGACGCTGTTCTCTTGTGGTTAGCCTCAGGGCCGCTTTGTCTGTGGAAGTTGTTCGCGTAGAAAGGGCGGGTTCGGCGAGGAATACGTACAGCTCTTGCAGCATGGGCCGCGGGTTGATCGGGACGAACTGTAGAGTATGGAGTTAGTTACCGTATATAATTATAGGCGGATGAGCTAGATGCCCGAAATGTATAGGATGGTTAACTTACACTCATGGCGGGAATTGTGAGGTATGGTGATGGATTGACTGCTGTATGTGTTTTTGTCGCGTCGAGCTTCCCTGAGCTTTGAGGCTGCGCCTTGAGTTTTTGAGCTTAGGCTTAACGCTTTAAATCCGTAGGTTTGATTGGCCAACGGAGGTTTGCATCAAGCAGCATATATGTAAGTATCGGGGTGCGATATACCGTAATTCTGCCCCTCTCAACACCCTGAAAGAAACATTTCGCCAGAATAGCGGGGTGATTGATAGGTACTTGGACTTTTCATTGTCAGTTGTACTGTACGTAACGTTTATACCAAATGGAGGGACAATGGATAGGTAGGTATCGACGACCAGCATTTTATGATGATATAGGTCACGTTGAGATTATTAGGTACTATTGCGCTTGAATTCATAGTTCCCTATTTCTGAGAGTTGGCCTACTATGCGATAACTAAAACAACAGCGCTTCACGCCCTCTTTATCTCCCACTTCAAATCCTTGATGCTAACTTCGTCATTGGCCTTCTCATCATACTCATACCATTCACCTTCCTGTAGATCGATCCCCTCAAATTTAGTATTCGACTCTATACCATCTGCTAGCCACTCCCCCTATTCGAAGTTTAGCTTAAGGATCAAGTTGCTACGGCGTACTTAGCGTATATAAGTCTCACTTACCTCCGGAGTAAAGGATGTAAACTCCAAGCCTCGGCAGTCGAACTCGATGATCGACTGTGGCTTCGGCGGCTCGCTTTGCGCGTATGGCTTGGGAGCTGTCTTGATCGAACAGGAAGACTCCCGCTATGTTTTCCAAGTATTAGAAATAGACAGGCTCACGAGACACTCTAGAAGTAGTAATATGAGTGCGCAAACCAACCTTGCAGTTCTTGCACTTCCACACAAAGTTCGCCTCTCCTCTACTGCCACTCAGCTCGTTTGTCTCCTGGGAGCTGAGTTAGCACCGTACGGCTCTTAGTATATACAACCAGTGCGTTGCGGAATGTAGGCAGCGGGTCTTACGAATCTGCTAACCGCAACCGGGTTCCCGTGTGTCTCGCGGCATGAAGTACACTGGACCGTGAAAGTATACCAGAACGGGGTTTCAGCTGTGTCTTTAGGTCGGAGGTTGGTGACCCTACAAAGTCCACGAAATCAGCCAAGTGGAAAGCAGACATACGTCAACAGCGTCTTACCCACCCGTTCAATTCCGCAGTTAATGTGAGCGCGTACATCCTGGGCTTATTTTCCTCTTTGCTTCTACGGGTTGCGCATATTTCAAACGGGAGTTGACCTGAGAGACCGAGCCTCAATGATTCAATATCGCTTCAGAAACGCATTCGTGTGGGGGTGGGATGTATTAGTTGAGCTTTTAACCTTCCGATAGCGATACGATATGCACGTATGGAGTTTGGTTATCACATTTAGGGCGGTACACATCTAAAACTCGATAAACTCGATAGGCCATGACGCCTGAGCTAACATCCATATAAGCTGTAAGTACGGGTACTGATGTACCTACCGGTGTACCTACTTGTGTACCTACCGATGTACCTACCGATGTACCTACCCACCCACCTTCTAGCGTCGAATGAATGTTTGGATTATTCGCTTTTCGGCTTCGTTCACAACTTATCGAACGATCTCAACGTTCAAATAAAAATCGATTGACGAGCTCCCGGACGCTGACAGTACCAGAGAAACTGCTACTGTCACCAATTGGGCTCACGCTGACGCGGCCGATATGCCTTAGGTATGCATTCGCTGTTCTGGCGGGCTGCGCAAGCGCAGTCTTCGTGCCCATGTCGACTCTGCCTCCATTCCGGTCGTTCGGTCATACGGCGCTCCACGAATACAACCTCAAGGCGGAAAGTATCGGCTGCCGATGTCTTCACTGCCTGTTACACCACAATACTCGGCACCGCCACTATAATCGACGCGCAGAGGAAAGAGGCTCGGAAAAAAGACCTCGATGAGAGGTTGGCGAAAGCGAGGGCCTCGTTGGGCAGCTCCGGCGTCCGCGAGTCGCCTAACCAGAAGGCCGAAGGGAGCTTTAGTTCCGATCCTGGCACCGCAAATCCAGGGCGGGAAGATGGCGGTTGTGAGTGGGGAGCAACCCAGCCGAGTGCTGCCCACGCCTTACTACAGGAATTGGGAACCATATGTGAAATCACCCGTCGGCCGGTGCCGCGCCCGTCGTGGTTGCAAATCCAAATAGAATGGGCGCACGTGGAGGCTGCCATCGCCGCGGAAGAACGGGACCCAGAGTGCACGCTGAGAGAGCCAAAGAACAGCGAACAACTCCGCAAGACAACGTTGACGATCGTAGACCTAGTAAATCAGCTCATCCGGCGAAGTCTGCTCGACGAAGACGCACCAGGTGAAAATAGCGCGAGCACGAGCACGAGCACGAGGGAGAAATGCGACGAGGTCGACGACGATATCACCAAAGAGCTGAAGGATATATTGCGGGCACCGCATTACCCAGGCTACCTCCACCCTTCCGAGGACCCTGAATATACGGCAAAGACGCGGTCCCTCCTTGGAGAATCTTTGCGACGCATATTCAATCAGGCTACTAATGCTAAAGAGGCTGTGGCCAAAATATGCTACAACCTCTTGATATCCACTGTGCCTCCAAGTATCCATGCGTACAACATCCTCATTGCTGGCTTCAACCGGATTCAACGTCCCGATCTCGCCCAGGTCGTTGTCGACTCCTACATCAATAAGACTACCTGGCCTGCTACGCAGCAGACGGCCGTATGCCTGCTCAACCACTATCGTGGAGCGAACCAAATAGAAGGTCTGCGAGGCATTATCCGGCGGATGCGGGGCGTCAATGGCGACGGCCTGCATTTTCGAATCATTAGCAAGGACGCCATCTATTCGCGAGACTGGTTGGCGTGGGCCATAGAGAATTGTGCCTCGCGCAAGTATGCTTACGTGGAGCGGGCGCAACGGACGGACGATGTATTTAACAGTATCATCAAAGGCCGGCTACATTATGGAGAGCTCGGCCACGCTAGTATGGCCTTTGTGGCCTGCCTGCGTACCGGAAGTTCGGTTGCCGTGCAGACGCTCCAGGATCTATTCACGGCGTGCTTATCGGCAGTCGATCACAGCGCAGCCCGACGGTTGATAGTCGGTTTCGCTAAAAATATACAGAACGCCGCGATCATGATCGATAGGATTGTTCATCAAGAATCAGCAATAGCGTCCCGCAAATTGGTGACGAGTCTGTCCCATTTATTGGACATCTGTCGATTCCCGCTTGATTTCGCACCCATCACCGATATCTACCGCCGGATGCTACAGAAAGTCAAGACCCTCCTCGTCAGGGCCCAGATCGAATTAGAGATGCGGGAGATGGCGGACTTATTCGCGGCCGTCATCAAAGACCTTAGTTCAAGCGGCCCATTCGTTAGTAGACTTGACGATGCCATCGCTACCCTAGACTCAGCAAGGCAAAGTAGGCAAAAGATTGATAATTCATTCGTCAACTTGAGCAGATTAGCTGAGATCATGTCCATTTATAGAAGGTACAGCGATCTAGAGCTAAGAATAAAGACCACGACCGCCTTGGTAAAGGTAGCCATCCTGAAGATCAAGACGGGCTACAACCTTGACCCATCTACGCTTCTTAATCCTAAGGAGCCTCTGGTCTGGTGGCATCACTTGGACCGCCACGACTCTCTGCTCAACGCTCTCCAAAATATTCAGGTTTATCGAGGGCCAATGACGCAGGAAGATATTAGGATGCAACTACTTCGACGTCTGCCCGACCCTGTGCTCTTGAGGCGTTTCGAGAATTCGGGCTATCCGGAGAACATAGCTATAAGGACGCTGACGACTTTCTACACGTCCAAATTCGCCCAGTCTATCGCCCTCAAATACGAGGGCTATGGTCCGGTTATAAGACAGCTGGAGCGGGAGCTCGCCGAAGTCGAGAACAACGTCAGGGCTATTCTGTTTGCGCCGCTCAATTGCGATATTCAAAGGAAGCTGAGGTTTCAGTACCCGAACTTCTACAAAATGCCCTTCAAGAAACTTATCAAGTATCAGCTACGGAGAAGCTTTTATTATGCTCAGGTTCCGGACCGACAGGCGGACGCCCTCGAACCACGCGACGAAGAGAACCCCGCAGTCAGAGCCAGCGAGAGTCAATCAATGGTGCTTGGGGATGCAGCAGATGCAGACGAGGGAGGAACAGAAAACGCTGTTCCAAAGCCGGCAATAAGCCACACCGATCCTCAAAAGGAGCAATGCTTGAGCCGGTCGATCATAGAGCTTCGCCCGGCGGCGGACCCATCCGAGTCTGCGTGTCCACATGGCTGCGTAGAATGAGGGGGTGAAGATGAGATGTGCCCTGCGAACAGGGACTGTCTAATTGGACCCGGGGAATCTTGGCATAAGACCGAGGCAGTCTTGAGCCAAACCTCCATCCCCGTCCCTTGTATATAAAGCAACATACACCTATACTACATACATACCTACGTATAACATGGCCGTCGACCGACTTTCATGCTCGCCCACCTGCGGCGTAAGTGATCACGCAGTCACGAATCCGATACCGGATGCCGAAGATGGGTAGCCGCCCATTCGAGACACGCCACGATCTTTGAAAGGGTGGTCACGAAGACAGTGAGACGGTTTTCCCTCGGTCTTGGTACGCACGTGTCTTCTCTTCTTGCGGTACGCCTCCCTATCTTTGGTAATCGGCTAGAGTAGGTAAAATTGCCCGAGTGCGCACTTAATGTAAGATAACCATGTAGGTTTGCGGGATTATCTGTCGAGAGGATATTAACCCGGATCACTACATACCTAAGTATGTAAGGTAGGTAGGTAGGCCGGTAGGTCGGTAGGTAAGGGTATGTAGAATGGTTGCATAAGCATCTTATGGCATACCGCACTTGATGTCCTACCTGACAGGTTCGATGGATGGCTCTATAAGGTAGGATTGCCACGGCCTGGGCGTTTCCCCGCGGGTATTTTCTGTTTATTGCTAGGTAGGTAGGTGGGCTGGGGTTTGTTCGTCTCGATAGCAGGTACGGTTAGGTTGCGCGGTCGAGGCAGTTATGGCAGATGTCTGCTTGCATGATGAAAAGATGGAGTTGGTTTAGTAGGTGCAGGCGGAGCCGCCGCATTACATTTACTCCCGCGAAGGCGCCGTCCGTCCGTGCTAATGCGTGTACTGTCTAAGTATAGGCGAACGCGATGAGAAGGCGAGTATACCGTGCAGGTACTTACCGTGCTATACCGCGCGGACTGGATGGGTGTCCTCATAGCCATTCCGGGTGGCCTATCAGAAGCCGGAATCTGCATCACGTCTCCCCACGGCAAGGGTCTACTGGCCCCTCGAGATCCCACGACTCCACGAACCAACAGGAAAACTTACCACAAGTGACGATTGCACTTCACCGCCCGGGAATGTAAAAAAGCGGAGCTTGGATGAATTAAGAATTGACTTAGGGCTTACTGCGTCACCTAGGACATTAGAACAAGGGACAGACGAGGGTTTCCAGTTGGCCCATGAAGCTACTAGATTTAGGGGTCCGGCTTGCATTGCATGTGCTTTTCCAAGCTTCTCTCCCCAGACTCTTCCATTACCCATAAATTCATAAATACCTACCTACCCGAGGACGAGAACTACTTACACGTCAACGGGCAACACGCCTTGCATTGTGAAAAAAAAAAAGTTCACTAGGGAGTTGTCCGGTCCTGACCTTAACCTTACCTACCTACCTACCTCTCTCTTTGTTTGTTTATGCTCGCCGTTCCCCTACACGTGGGAAGTGTGGCTCTCTATTGCCAAATCTGATACAACTATCAATGGCTCTAAGTATCCACTGTCGACAGCAGGAAACTCAGTCAACGGGATATTCGTGATATCTATCGAACGCAACATCACATCGTTCGACCAGTGCTGAGCAATTCTAGTGACAGTCGTTATGCTGATGTATTAAAGATATTCACTGTTGTTTGCTAGCATATATTCACCCTGCAGCGGTTTGTTATTCATACACCCTGTTTAGAATCTCGTATAACTGTAAGTCCAAGAGCTTTCTCGAATAGCTCTATTGAGGTGTTGACAAAACTAATCGCCTCACAGTACACTTGCGGCTTGCCTCAGTTATCTGCGACCCTTTCTCATTAGACGACCGAATAACCATTCCGTTTGGCCCACATCCAATCCATATCTACGATCCCGGCCTATCCATCTTTGCTCGCATATCTAGATAGACATTAGACAAAGATTGGCGCAAGATGAAGTTCGGAAGAAAGTAAGGTTCCCCAACATTTCACAGACGCCTCAAATTTCCCATGCAATGCGCTTACACTCTAATGCAGTTTACCTCGTAACCAAGTCCCCGAATGGGCGTCTTCGTACATTGATTACAAGGGCCTGAAGAAGCTGATCAAGGCGGCTACGAAAACCGCGAATGCGGGAGAAAATGTTGATCTAGCAGGTAAGCTAATTTCTTTGGTGCTATGTCGATACCCGTTGCATCCCTAACATGATCGGCAGAGTTTTTCTTCGCCCTGGATCGTAACCTCGAGGATGTCGACTCATTTTACAACAAGAAATTCGCCGAGGCACACCGTCGGCTCAAATTACTCGAGGATAAATATGGCAGAAGTCCCGAGGTCGTGGCGGACTTAGACGAGCAGGAGAGTGAGGAGCTCATGGCGGCTCTGCTAGAGCTTCGAAACCAGCTAAGAAATTTACAATGGTTCGGCGAGATCAATCGTAGAGGTTTCGTCAAGATCACAAAGAAGCTAGACAAAAAGGTGCCAAATACGACAACGCAAGAACGATACATCACGACAAAAGTCGATCCTAAACCATTTGCCAAAGACGTCACTATCGTGCGGTTAATCAACGAGATCAACAAATGGCTCTCAGCGCTCGGAGATGCCCAGAATTTCGACGATGCCCGGTCGGAGAAGTCCGCGCGCTCGGTACGCTCCCTAGGAAGAGTGACCGCCAAGGCTATGCTAAGCGTCTCGCAAGCTGTCCTCGATAAACTGGATGCAGCTATTCGCAAAGACGACGTTGAAACCTTGCAAAGCATTCTGGCAAGCGAGAGCTTAGCGACGCACGAGCAGACTTCGCAGGAAGTTCTACTCAACCTCCTGCAACGCTCTATTTCTGCTCGATCCAAGGCATGCATCGGGTATCTTTTGCAGCGAATCAAGACGCTGGACGAGCCAAGCGACCTAAATGAACGTAACTGCATCCATCGTCTAGTCATCCACATCGGACGAAGTAAATCGTCCCAGACGAACGACCTGGAGCCCAACGCGATCTCCCTTCCGATTAGGTCCCATTACAGCAACCATTACGTTGCCCCGGGTCAAACCAATGGTTCGACCGCGGCTCGAGAAGCCAATGGAAACGGCACTGGTACGCAGCTATTGAGTAAAGACGATGAAACGGTGCAGATTCTATGCTATATTCTTGATTGCCTTCAAGGAGAGCAGAGGCGTGCTCTGGTAGCGAAAGACTCGCTGGGTCGTATCCCTCTCCATTACGCAGCGCAATTTGGCATCGTCGTCCTCTGCCAAGTTCTCATGGCAAAGATGCAAGAATGGGACCAATTCAACGTCGAGGACGGAATTGATGCTCCCGAGTGGCATGATAAAGAAGGCAATGCGCCTCTTCATCTTGCCGTCATCGGCGGCCACCCGTTGACTACGAAATGTCTCTTGCAAGGAGAAAATTGGCGGGGTCCGACTCACAAGGAGGGCACCGGAAGGAAACCGGTGTCCAAGTCCAGTGCCGTTTTAGCACTGGCTACGAAGTCTAACTTCGTATTCATCGTGAGGCTGCTCGTAGAAGCGGGCGTGGACATCAACTGGCAAGACGATACTGGAGAGGCTGCGCTTCACATTGCAGCTAGGTTCGGACACGTAGAATGTGCCAAGATCCTGCTCGAAGGCTCAGCCGAGCAAAAGGCAGACCTGGAATTGACGGAAAAGTCGTTCGCCTGGACCCCTCTACATATATCGGCCGTTGACGGGCATCTCCCGGTGGCGCAACTACTGGTCGAAGCCGGGGCGGACGTTGGAAAAATGGACTCCTTTGGGTGGACTGCTAAGGAACACGCCGCCCTGCGAGGGCACCTGAAGATTGCAAAGCTCCTCGCGGAACATACCCCCTCTTCGCCTTCTACTGATATCGAGGAAAATACCCAGACTCCGCCCTCCGCACCGTCTTCGCCTCCGGAAACCTCATCTCTCGAAGACCGAAAATCAGATGGGAGCACTAGAGTCACAGAGCCGATCAAATCTTTCGGTCATCGTTACCTTAAAGATAGCAGCCTAGTAATGGTGAGCTTAGGTTCCATGGACATGAGAAAGAACATCGAGGCCGTTAAGCTCGATCGCGTCCCCTTAAATGAAGCACATACGAATCAGCTCGACACGGCCCTGTCTGTTGTGGTTTCGGCGCAAGGCGCACAGGGGGAGCCTACTATCATCGATCTACCAGTGCACGATAACATCTCTACCGAGCCTATCTTATTCACTACCTCGGATGCTTCGAATGTCAGGCTTCTTTTCGACATTGTGCCGACTTACTCCGGGAACCAGAAGAACAAGATAGGCCGGGCGGTGGCGTTGCTTTCGTCCGTTCGCCCGTCGCTTGGGACGAAACGAATGAACCTGCAGGGCGATGTATGCGTACCTATCCTAGGTGCAAATCTGGAGGTCATCGGCGCGGTCAACTTTAACTTCCTCATCATCACGCCATTTTCGCATCCCAACATGGAAGTCAACTCCCAGCAGACGTACTGGAAGAAGATGTCCTCTACGATGGTCTTCGGTCATCGTGGTCTCGGCAAGAATTTCCTCGAAAGCAAGTCGCTACAATTGGGCGAAAACACAGTTTCGTCGTTCATTGCTGCCGCTAACCTGGGAGCTCACTACGTCGAATTCGACGTCCAGCTCACCAAGGATCACGTCCCCGTCATCTATCACGATTTCTTGGTGAGCGAGACGGGCATAGATGCGCCGGTGCATACCTTGACCCTAGAGCAATTTCTTCACATCAACCACGAGTCTCAGTCGAGAACCGGGAAAGAGTCGCTGGAGAAGAAGATGAACGACGTCAATAGTAACGGCGTAAAGGAGCCCGGACCTCGACAGAGATCCCTCTCCATGGATTTGGCCAAGGGTGTGAAGAATAACCTCGACGAGCGGATGAAGTACACGCTCAATTTCAAGAAGAAGGGCTACAAGGCAAATACCCGAGGCAACTTTGTCCAGGCGCCTTTCGCCACCCTCGAGGAGCTGTTCAAGAAGGTCCCGGAGAGCGTGGGGTTCAACATCGAGATGAAATACCCGATGCTGCTAGAGAGCGAGAAGGAAGACATGGACACCTATGCGATCGAGCTGAACTCGTTCTGCGACACGGTGCTGAGCAAGGTGTACGACCTGACCAAGAACCGGCACATCATCTTCAGCAGCTTCAACCCGGACATCTGCCTGTGCCTGAGCTTCAAGCAGCCGAGCATCCCCATCATGTTCCTGACGGACGCGGGCGTCGAGGAGGTCAGCGACATCCGCGCCAGCAGTCTCCAGGAGGCCATCCGCTTCGCCAGCCGCTGGAACCTGCTCGGCATCGTCAGCAACGCCGAGCCCTTCGTCAACAGCCCGCGCCTCGTCAAGGTGGTCAAGCAGACGGGTTTGATCTGTGTAAGCTACGGCGTGCAGAATAATGACCCTACTTTGGTCCAAGTAAGTTGTTCCCTATCTACCTACGTACCGGTGGAACCGGCAGCTAACATGCTATTTTCCTTCCTATCTAGCGACAAGTAAAAGAAGGCATCGATGCGGTAATCGTGGATAACGTCCTTGCAATCCGCCGAGGACTAACCAAGGATGATTGATATTGAGGAGGGGGGGCTAACTTGGCGGTTGTCATCGACTATACGATAGCAATGTAGATATTTACAGCGAGTTGAGCCATCGTGTCACTTCAATATGAGTTGTACATGGTATGGATGTGAAATGTGAAATTCAAGTTCGGAATGTCAAAAGAAACGGCATCTGAATTCGGGTTTTTGTTCAATGCTGTGACCCACTAATGTTCAATTATGTACCTAGGTACTTAGAATACTCTTGACAGCTTACATAACGCACCCATCCGCAGCCGTGACTCGGGTGTGACGACATTCGTAAGCGCCTGATAATAGAAAAAAATAGCTGCTCCCGATAATGACGATAGCCTTGTATCCGCAATTGAGCAGATTGCTGACAAAGGTACTTAGGTACTTGCACTTAAAAGGCACCGGTTCTAAACTTTCGCCGAGGACCGGCCGATTGGTAAGGCCAACAGACCAGCACCTGCCGGTGATCACATCACCAAACGTAAACCAAACTTCGAAGATTCGCCGCAACTTTCTTCGTCCGATTTTCCTTTTCTCACTTTCCAATCTGGATATTCTACCAGATATTCCAGATCATTACCTGAAGAAGGATTCCGCGATTCGACTTCGAGGAGAATGCGGTCTCCTCTAGAATCACCAATCAGAAGCTAATCGCCTTTCTCTCTCCCGGCTCTCTCTCAAATTTCTTAGATTCATTTCTATCCGAGTCTCTATGCGGTGAAATTGGTGGCGGCCTTTCTATCATCTATCCATTCTTGGCCTTGCCGCCACTTCTCGCCCATTTTTCCCCTCCATCTATTAAATTATTATCTATGCGAACAATTGTCATCAACAACCACCGACTGACTGATTGACAACGCGCGCGCACCCGGTCCAAGTCGCCATGGCGTTTCAAACGTCGGCTCTACCGAGCATTGCGGCGGCGACCACGGATCTATGGCCATCTATCATGAATACCTTGATGGTACCGTTTCGGTCGCCCGCATTGCTGCCCTTCAACCCGAAGCCTTCTCGAACCCAAAGAACCGAACCCGGCCCCAAACAGACGCAAGCCAAGCCAAACCCGTCTGTAGATGCTCCCAAGTTCGAACTTCCCGAATTTCTTCGAGAAGTTCAACACGATGCCCGCCTTATGCCCAGTACCTTCGCGAAAAATATCGCGACTCCATTCGACATCCGTTCCTCGATTTCGAGCATGCAGCGTACCGCGCTCCTTGCGTCAAATCCGGTTGCGCATCGCCTGTACCCTCAGTATCTGCCGTTCCGACCCATGTCCACCTCGTCCGCTCTACGTGTATTCCCAAGCCAGCTAGCCAAGGCATCTCTTCCTCAGCGAAGATCCTTTCAAACTGGTGGATTGTCTAGGAACCTGCTAGCTCATATGGAAGAATCTGCAAACCGGAACCCGACCAGCGCCACCGCCCAAAACGCATTCTACCAGGCCCTCTTAAGAGCGAACATGCCCGCAATCGTCGTCGAGAGATATCAGTCCGGACGCTTCGCAACAAACCCCGCCGCCACCGAGGCCTACCATAAGGCGTTGAGCATGTTGGCCCCCAGCGCTCAGGGAGTTCAGGATGCGGACATTGACCAAACCGTGAAGAACCTACCCGGAGATCTGACACCGACACAACTCCAAGCTGTCACTCAGGCCTTAGCTGCTCGGTCCCGTGGTGGCAACCTGGCCGTCTCTAAAAGCGGCCAAGCTACCGGCGGAAAGGATGGCCCTCTTCACGTCGTCGTCGACGAAACTCTTGGTGGCAGCGTCTTCCGCTGGGTTAAATTCTTCCTCTGGTTCTTCTTGTTCACTTATCTGAGCTTGGTTGTTGTCACTCTACTTATTGATGTTCTATCCATCTTCAAACGCCCCAATAATCGGGTTGAAAGCGAAGTCAAGGCAGAACACCAAAAGACTCGGTTCTCGGACGTGCACGGCGCTGACGAAGCCAAGGAGGAACTGCAAGAGATGGTCGAGTTTCTGCGCAACCCGGAAAAGTTTTCTCAGCTAGGCGGCAAGCTGCCCAAAGGCATTCTACTGGTAGGACCTCCTGGTACCGGAAAGACTCTGCTCGCAAGGGCTGTCGCTGGCGAAGCAGGTGTTCCGTTCTTCTACATGTCTGGCAGCGAATTCGACGAGGTTTATGTAGGTGTCGGCGCCAAGAGAGTACGAGATCTTTTTGCCGCTGCGAAGTCCAAGTCACCCGCTATTGTCTTCATTGATGAACTGGATGCTATCGGAGGTCGCCGTAACGCACGTGATGCCGCATACGTCAAGCAGACTCTGAACCAGCTTCTCACCGAGCTCGACGGCTTTGATCAAACCAGCGGTGTTATTATCATCGGCGCTACGAATTTCCCCGAGCTGCTCGATAAGGCCCTTACGCGACCAGGTCGTTTCGACCGTCACGTCGTTGTCGATCTACCTGACGTCCGCGGCCGTCTTGCTATCCTCAAGTATCACGCCAAGAAAATCAAGGCTTCGAATGATGTGGATCTCGAGGCCATTGCTCTGGGCACTTCCGGTCTTTCCGGAGCCGAACTCGAAAACATCGTCAACCAAGCTGCTGTCCACGCTAGCAAGGCCAAAGCCGCCGCGGTCAGGAAGGAGGATTTCGACTGGGCTAAGGATAGGGTTATTATGGGGGCCGAGCGAAGAACCATGGTCATCAGCGCCGAAGAGAAGGAGATGACGGCTTATCACGAGGCCGGCCACGCCCTCGTCAACCTATTAACGAAAGGGTCTGGTTCGAGTTTATATAAAGTCACCGTCCTCCCTCGCGCGCACTCTTTAGGTCATACAGCGGCTCTTCCGGAAATGGACAAGTATTCCTACACCATAAGCAATTATCTAGCTCGGATAGACATGTGCCTAGGAGGTAAACTCGCCGAAGAGATTGTCTATGGAGTCAACCAAGTTACCAGCGGCGCTTCGTCGGTAAGATATCCTTCCTCCCCCCAAGATTACTATTGTCCGAGTGTCACTTCGTACTAATGATGTCATTCAGGACCTTCAAGCAGCAACCGCCGTCGCTTTCGATATGGTTGCGAGTCTAGGCATGTCTTCCAAACTCGGAAATATGGAGTACAGGAGCCGGTACGAGACCCTAAGCAGCGAGACCAGAGCCCAAGTTGAGGCCGAAGTCCAGCGTACACTCAACGAGGCGTATGAGCGCGCTCGGAAACTCTTGCTAGAACACCGTAAAGAGCTTGACCTACTGGCCAAGGCGCTTGTTGAGTACGAGACGTTGAGTAAAGAGGAAGTTGAGAAGGTTATCCGCGGTGAGCGATTAACCGGCCGTATCGCTGTGCCAAAAGGTCCCATGACCGTTCCGTCATCTGCTAAGCCGCCAGCCCCAGGTGAATTAGCACCACCCGCTCCGGGGGGAGACGACGGACAACCTCCACCTCCTGCGCCCCCGGCACCTGGGGGGCTCGCTCCGAAAAACGTTTCTCGGGAAGGTTCCAGCCGGCAGGGTGATAGCTAGTTCGATTCCCCCCAGTAGCTTACCCTATGGTGGTTTAACGCTATACTTCCGTTGGAGATGAGCGGAGGTGGATCGAGCTGATGGTCAGGTATTACTAGCCGTGGCGACTGGGCACCGAGTAGGAGCCGTCTTGCGTTGAGTGACTTTTGCTATATAAGCATGTAGCGCACGGCGCAGTTGACAATGACAAGCGCGGAGGGGGAGGAGAGGGAATCCCATTTACAGCGTTGACCGTTACCTACCTACCCAGGTACCTAGGATGTCTAGTCAGACGCAGACTGATATCTTGCCGTACCTTATACGGCACCTACCGCCACTACCACCACCAGCACTTTCACCACAAGGCCTTCATAAGGCTTATCTTGTGTCTTGCTTGTGTGTATTTACGATAGGTACCTACCTAAACACACTCCCATATAACAAAAGCGGCATGTATCCAAGTGTAACGTTTAAAAAAAATGAAATGAAATGCAAGTTTCGGTCTCTTTTACACCTCGAGGATCTATAGAAGCCTCGAAGGATCTTCTCGTTCATGCCTGGTGCCTTGTATGGATGAAGCGAATGCTCTTGCTCGAGTCTGAGCCTTGGTGTGCGTGGTAGGCTGGTAGATGAAGTTATTAGTACCTTGATCTTAATGTGGGAGTCCCATTGTAAGGATTAATCGACTTCTCTCGCGCGTGTTTGAGTTATGGCTGAGGTGTTTCCCGATAGAACATTACCATTAGGGTGCTCTAGGAGTAGAAAAATTTCCAACTCGATGCTGTATAGTAGATCTTGGAGACTATTGATTATATTTGGCAGTGACAATCAAGAATATTAAGTTCTCTATTACCCTCCGTATATATCTCCTTCAGGCCTAAAATGTTTGAGCAGTCTCCGATTAATATAAAGACTCTTCACCTACCTTGTCTACCCAATATTCAAGCTATTATGTCGAAGTTAGACCGACTTTAGATCAGGAAGTCGCTGGACACGTATTACCCAATATCTTGTTCCTATTGGTATTAGTATCAGACTACTTTCTTGTTCGATAGTAGTCCTCTAGTAAGACGGTAGATGAATAGTGCCCCTAACTCTAGCAAAGTCTCGCGGTTCATGCTATCGAAAACCAAGCCTACGAGAATCGAATGTACTTAACTTATCTATATATTTCATGGAAATTTGATATTACCTACCTATGACCATATATCATCTTAAAGTATTAAGTTGCAACCATCATCTTTTGATACTCCTTCGAGAGAGTGGCTGCGTAGGTACCTAGGTAAGGTATTTCGTCACGGAAATAATTGTCACTAGATATGTAATCCATTGTCTAGGTGTTTACTGTGAATCACTATTCAGTTTCTAGAAGGCTATCTTGATACTAGAGCATACTCGGGGAATGTTTTTACAAATTCTTTACTATATCCACCAGATGATTCTTTCTGCTTTCATCCGGTTATACGTTATGCTTACCAGGAATAGTGTGGCTTCGTAACTGAGCTCATGAATGTTTGGTTGACGGCCTTCCTGCGTTCACATGGGGATGAGCCCACGCCCATTGTCAGTACGATAGACTTATGGCCGTGTATATCACCCCGGAATGCGCGCGTACCGACTACTATATTCTGATAGCCCTTCACAAGAAGATGATGACGTATCCTGTGCGAATAATTACGAAAGTCACTCACGCCACATATAGTAACGACTCCAAGATTAGTAGATCTACATGCTTTGCTTATTATTTCAATATCAATAACGCGAAGGAATGCGTGGGGGCCATGCACAGTTTGCGAGGGCATGTGGCGTAGCTTATCCCTCACGCTACGAAGGAATTCACGTTTTCCGCACAATTGCCTTAACATGACCATCAATAACACAACTTGATATTGCCTCGAGTTGAGGAAATTGTAAAATTAATGCCTCGAAGGACAAAAAAAACATACAACACCGGGGATTCGCTGGTCGTCACCGACCCAACTACTGATCCGGCGGTATCCGGTTTATCTAATGGGAGAGCGGACGGGATCCCGAGTTCTCCGGATCCTATGGTCGTATGTATTTGTTTGTTGCGCTGTTTTGCTATACATACCATGCTAGAAGATCACAAATCAGGTCTAGGAGTGGAAGTAAGCACTGCCCGTCAGGGGTAAAAGGGGATAGGTGATATGTGATAACCCCATCCCACGGGCTTAGCCAAGGACTACGGATACAGATAAGATGTAATATTGAAAATGACCTCCTCCTCCTCGGCCCCCGAGTCCTTGGCTGTTCATTCTCGAGTCCCTTAAGACGGTTTGCCGAACTCGAAGGTGGGTTTGGGTGAATAGAGATGTCAAGTTTGACAAGGTCCACTCTCCCCCCCTTTTTGCTGTGTTGACCTTAATAGGCATCTTAATATCAAAAACGCCCCCTGACCAACTAGCCTAGCACCTAAAGCATCCTACTTACTCCAAGAACCCCCTCTTACCGGAGACACAATCCTCAAATAATAAGTCAGCGGCATCAAACCATTCCGGGTCGCTTAGAACGTCGTTAATATCTCACCACGCGGACACGAGGGAGGAGAGCAAGGTTTATTCTAGGGTATATAGGCAAATCTTAGGTATCATCATGTAACCGCTCAAGGTTGCCGTCGGAGGATGCTGGATGTACAGTCAGTGCCAAATTATCGCCCAGCTATCCTCATACTAGTTCCCGGGTCCCCCTAATGGCTCTGAGAACGCGTAGATGAGGGTCAATAGCCGAATTGGGAAGCGGCTTCTCCCATAGCGGGCCGCGTTTCGTGACACCGACTCTCTAATAACACGCTCAGGAATATAATGATCGCACGTTCCTCCCGAGAACCGTTCCCTGAATCTACGTAGGTATGGGTAGGTACCATGGATAGTTGTGCCGGGCATCGAGGTCCGGGTCCAGAGAAAATGTCCGTTGCCCTACGCAACGCAGCGAGTCCAGCTACCAATCTACCGACGTTCTTGGGAATGACAGCGCTGCCGTACATCTGGTTCTGGGCTCCTTTCTTCCTTGCAACGGCCCACCCGGCCTGGGATGTGCATGAGAGACGCAATTTCTACTCTCGTCTAGTGCTATAGCCGCGTAGAAGATATTAAGAATAGGGCGGACCAGCATCCTCCACTATCCACTTATCCCAATGGAACTTACCACATTAGATTAGCCTCTACCATACTTCGGGTGCTTGATACCTCTCCCACCGCCGCTCTTCCCGAGTCCTTGGACGTGGTATGTCGTCAGTTTTCCTAGCCGCACTTACAGGGCACCCTGCGGACGTAGCCCCGGCCTAGCACGTTTTCCTAAGTGCTGATGATGTCCGTACCAGACCCCCGGGTTGGGCAAGGGAGATGGCACTCGCGATATGTCCCCCTGGATGGAATTAGTTCCCTTGCTTTTCTAAGTTTTTGCCCGGCCGCGAGAGGGAGTAATAGGGCAGATTGACGGAAACCGGTGCCTCATTGTTGCGGCCCCTGCTGGAGAGCGTGTCGAAGTGCTAGCGAAGGAAGGGATGTACGTTAGAGGGTGTCTTACCGACCCTAACGACCGTTATATGCCATATTAAGCACCCCTGGAAGCCACCACCAAAGCAGTAAGACTAATGGAAGTTTAGGGCGTGAGTCTGTCTAGCGTAACGTATTTTATTTACGGTATAGCATGGGGTGGCGCAAACATAGCTATCAAGGTAGCCGACTACCTAGGTAGGTACTAGTTCTTTTTCTTTCCCTTTGGCTCCTATGCCTCTCTAACATTGATGCCCAATGATGATTATCTCCTTATTGTAATTCTATCTCCGTACACTAGCAAATAGAAATATATTTAGAAAAATAAAAAGCATTCACTAAATACACAGGATCGCGTCCCAAAGTGCTGGTATTAACTATACGGCGGCCACGTCATCAATATACGTACCCCCAAAACGCCCTCTTTGCTTTATTCGGAGACGCCAGGATTGCCATGTATGTATTTCTGTATCGTGTGCCATGTGAGAGGGAATACCCGAAGCTAATATGATCTTCAGCTGTGGCGTACACTACGGAGATGGAGGGTTACTCAAGTGCCGTCTGGGTGAGCTTAAGGCTCGTGTCGGCGCGAAGACGAAGCGTCTCAATACACATACAACATACACGATCAAGTTGTCTATTATCGTCGTAGACTCCGTATTCTCTTACTAGGATCCGGATGGCCTTCTTCGGCTTAAAGCAGATCTGTATCAGACATGTATCTGAATGCGTTTCCCCCAGCATATTCTTAGGCACGTTTTCCGTACTAGTAGGGTTCGTCGTGATGTGGCTTGCCTACAGCATGCAAGATAGTAACACGGTGTTTCGGTATTTTCTTTTGCCGTGGGGTTGAGTATATTGCCGTGGCACGTCGGCCGTCTACAACAGCTGCCAAGAGCTTACTCTTAAGTCCAAGCAGGCGATGTGGATGAAACGAAAGATGATGCCCCCATTTGAGAGGTAAGGGGCGGTTACGCGACGATGTAGCAAGCGCATCCTACCGATAGTGCCAAGAACCCCAGCCAGATCCTCGTAAACCATACTAACTCTTTCACAGTTTGAACCTGAATTATACACAACCTACCCCCTTGGGATGTGCCCGATGAAGCCTGACGAGACCTCTTGACTTAGAGCGTAATAGCTATCGAGAACGAGCGGAGGAGTTTATCTTGGCGCCGACGCCACAATGATCTGACTCGGCACGAGACATGACTTGCCAATTTGCATTGTATCCCGAGGTACGGATCGGAGGTATGCAAAGGAGTAAACGCAGCTCGGTGATATCGGTTTGGCGAGGACCGACGGCGGTTGTTGTGTATCGGTATCTAACAGGCCATATATCAAGGTTAGAGAAGATCAGCCCAGATCAAGCTGACGGATGAAGCTAATGGTTAAGCAGATTTCGGCTTGCCTATGTGTTTATGTTCCATAATGTATAGACCGAAGAGAAGCACCCGAGTCCCACCAGTTCTCGAGGTGAACCGACAATAGATAGAAGGACATGATGATGCCTTAGTGTCCTCCGACGCGTTAGTACTTTCATTACTACTCTTTGTAATGCTCGGCTGGTATATTGTGTTTGGGGCATATGGCAAACAGAAGGACGCTTCGTGTACTCGCTTTTCGAGGTTTCGCCGAGCGGGGAAGCAAGCGAAGGGAGGATAGACGTCTTGTAGCGTCGAGGCTGGGGTTGGGAAGGCTAGCTTTCCTCCTTGAGGAGATCTCGTGTGTATTGGACATGGCTATCATCTATCTGCTTCTTCCAAGATCAGTTGTGTTTGATGCTCTCCATAAACGCCCTTACTGAGAGTCATGGGACTTTCAGAAGCGTTGTTGACAAAGCTCTGAAAGCCTTCTATCAAACAGGTGACTGCGATCAAGGCAGGGCATAACTCGCAAACAGACCTTGGAGTCACTCAGGCTTCTCGTGGGAGGGAGAAATCGCAAGTATGAAGCAGGACCTTAGGTTCCCTTACGTTCAAGGCGCAACAGATGCAAATATTTGTCTACTGACTGTATCAGGTAGGTATTCACAGGAATTCAACAATAAGGAAAGACATGAAAACATATCAATAAGTCAATCGATCAATCAATCGAGTTTTTGTTTGGCAGCGCGCAACACTCGCGAAAATGCAAAAGTTAGACCGCCTCGAGTCTTACGTCCGAGCACATCCGTTCCGCTTGTCCCTTAACGGCAGCGTGGCTTGCAGAGGTATAGTCATCAACCGCCTACCGAATTCGAAGTCCATCAACTTCACTCTTCGGTTATCACCAGCCATTATCATCAATATACCATACCAGTCTTTTAATCTCCCTGCAGGAGGCTACGTCTGTGTTTCATACGGGCCTACTCGCCACTATCTAGAGGCGTCTGTTCGCGGCAACCCCTGGGAGGTTGACATACATATTCATACATGACCTGCAGAATCTAGCGCCGGCGAGCTTCGAAAGGGCGGTGTAGCCTTGGAAATTTTCAATTAGAAAATTTCTATCCGACTTTCTTCGCCCAGGGAGACCTATAATAGGCGTATGGGGAAGAAGGGGCGCCGAATCTTTCGCGACCCTTCGAGACTGCATTATAATACACTAGGAAGGGGGATCCATAAGTAAATCCGCGGTCTGGCGAACAGACGTTCAGACGAGCCGATCCTAGGGAACCCGTACGTGCGCATCTGCGCGAATGTTAGCGTAGTGAGATAAGAGGCGGGCGCCGGCGTCAGCGCCACCAACAATAATGGCCGTGGAATCCGTACGTGTAGTTGGCCTCGCATAACCACGAAATGATGTGTATCATTTTTTATTTATTCCTTTTCACTCGACGTTGGGTTGAACCCGCGCCTAACTTCAACTCCAAGCCTATCGCAAAACTCGACTCGTTGCTATCACTCGACTAGACTTCTTCCGGTCTTGCAATGCAACTCCAGGTGCTTTCGTCACATTGTACGATACATCTGATTCCGGACGCGTTCTTGGACACCCCCCGAGTTTAGGTAGGGTGGGGAGAGAAAGTCTTAAAGGGTGATGCGATATATCATTTCCCCCTGACTTCGGACCTGCATATGTACACCTGCAATCCCACGTCGGGATTTCACTGGGGACCCATGTGCCTTTTATTATTATTACTCTTCTCTCTCTCTCTCTTTATTTTTCCTCTCCTGATTCCACCTTTGCGCCGCAACGCGGAAGGATGAGCGAAACCTACTTGCTTATTGTAGAAATAGGTAAATGTAGCGAAGGATTCCAAGCCTTCTCTACCGGGTAGAGAGATATGCGTGAGAGGTCTCTACTACGTATGGGGCCGCCAATCGCAATTCGACATCCGTAAAAACCCAAGGTCGGCTTCGGTTGCTCAGCACTAGGCCGTTCGTCGCAGCTGGAAAGTTCCGAAAACAAATGCTGCGGCAAGCGACAACCATGTCTCCTATGCCTCTCCAGTATCGGCAGTTGGCAAGAGTAAATCACCATGCACGTGTGTATGTATGTATATATGCACGCATGCATGCATGAAATTAGCGATCGCTAGCTACTGCAAACTCCTGCAGTTCTCCACGAAGTTCCCTCGCGCTGTAGCGCTTCGCTGTAGTTTAAGATGCAATAGCATGCGATGGTATTTCTCCGAATGCGCCCCAGCGAAGTGGAGAGAGAGAGGGAGTCGCAAGCTTCTGCTGGGAGGTGAGATGCTGTAGATTGACGGCGAAAGGGGTAGGCGGGATGGGGAAAGGCCTCGGTGAAAGGAGACGGAAGAGGGTTAGGCGATTTGCCTTGCAGTAGTATGCCGTGATTTGATTGCGCAGAAGCAGGGCGCAGCAACGGATACAGGTATTACCGCATGCTTAGGCTATCCTCCTCCTCCATGCCGTCTCCTTATGGCAGGGAAAAATACCCCGACTCGTTGATCCGTACGCAGACGTATGCATACATAAGGTAGGCAGGTTAGCTTGCATAGCTTGCGGCAGAGGATCGCATTGCAGCACAAGGCTTGCAAGGAACGGGCATGGCGACAGAAACGGAGCTGTATGAATGAATCTGTTGGGACCGTCACTAGCGGGGGGGAGAAGAAGTCGCTAACAATGGTGTTGTAAGGACTTCCCTCCTCGTCCTCCGTGTCAAGGTGTAGATCAAGCAGGTTAGGTGATGAAGAGACTAATACTAAGTTAGTTGGTTGTTTTGAAAGATGGCGATGGAAAATAATTTTGGAGGGGCTGGAGACTTTCAAAATCCCACCCCTTCGACATGTTCGATGGACGAACTTGGAAAAGCCGCAGGAAAAAAAAAAAAGGAGCAAGGGGGCGCTTCCCGGACGCCGCCTCGGAATCTCTCCCCGGACAAAGGTTGTCCCCCACTCTCTTGCAGAAGATATGTATATGCAATATAACCCCCCTATGCACAAGAGACGAAGGTGTATTAGATTACGTACCTGGGTTTTGTTACCTTCCTCCTCCTAGTACGTATATAGCATTTTATGCGGTGGCGCATATTCTCTAACTTGTTTCGTTCGTTCCCAAGTTGACATGTCAACACCCGTATCTCTCCGGCACAGGCGACGGGAGTGTCAGAATCCTGCTACCAAGTACACACCTACCTTACATATAACCAACAGGCCCGGGTGTGTGTCTCCCTTGAGCTTTCAGGCTATATGCGTGTTTGTAGTAACTTGACCTACCCCGGGTTCTCATGACATACGAATGACTACATAATATCGTCGATATTATTTCCCATGGGTTGGAGGTGTATGTAATTGACGAGATAGCGGCATTCCCAGGACTTCCCGGCTCATGATATCCGGTCACACATGGGGACGTCGTCCCGTGATTGATTCTCTATGCGGATGCGCATGAACTTTGCCTGCGCTAGAGTGTCCATTATTAGCTACTGTATGTATGCGGTAAAATCTTGATAAAGCCACCGGGGCTTCGAGAATCGTTGCCGACACCAGAATGTCCGGCAATTTGGCTCGGTCTGGACCATCTCGTTGGCCTCGTTCAACGCTCGCATCCGACAATATGGGGTGGAAACCCACTCGAAGGCCATATCCGGGGCAGATCGGCGGGCTGAATCTGCTACCAACGCCTTGGAGGCCGTATAACCCCTCATCGTAAGGATTACATATGCAACGGCATTGTATTCTATCGGAGCTGTATCTTCTTTTTGATGTGAGGCGCGTGCATATGCATTTCTCCGGCTTACAGCGGATCTAAAGACGGGACCGATGGATGCCGGCCTTCATGATACAAGCTTCTGCGTATCCTACTGGCGGGTTTCTTGGCCATGTCTGCATATACGCACCTCAAGAACGGCATGGTGGCTAACGACTAGATGCTATAGCATGCAACATGTAAGAACTTACGCAAGCCCCGACAAATATTGATTATTCGTACGCCATGCAAGGAGACCGTCAAGGGCTTGGCTAAGATGGCCATGGAACTTTCGCGGCACTTCACCTCGTAGCAGATCTGCGGATCTGCATCACGGGCGGATTTGGCGATACCGGTGTGATTCAGCGAGCCGGATGCACACAGTCGTAGTTTAAAAAAAAAATCAATCATTCAAAAACATTTGAGCCGCTGAAGGTAACAGTTGGTGGCGTTAGTTAACGTTGGGCTCGAACCGAAATAACCGAATCTCTCGGTGAAATGATCGCTCGGGGAGGTTTCAGATATTCTAAGAACTTGGTTTAGCGAGGTCAAGGGAAGAATATCGTTTCAGCCAGACTTGACAATCAACGGTTTGGGAGAGTCTTAATCTAGGTACATACCTACTACATATTAGGTATGACACCATGTACGCATTATACAAAGCATGGTTAGGTGCCCTGCCGCTACGGACGCGCAAATGCGGTCCTGGTAAATTGTATCCGCTCCAGAGTTACATCGTGGGATGGATGAACATGGACCAGAACTAAACATCTACATACACACAGGAGAGACAAGCCACATGATCAGGGTACATACGTTGTGTAGGCACACATACGTAGTCGTCGCATAGCCTTACGTATCCGACGTTACCCTACCCGACGTCACAATGCTGGAAAGGAACAACATGTTTCGTTTCAGCGACCGGAGTTGGGAGCCGATAGGGACGATGGGGTCGAAATTTCGCAGAGATTTCGTTGACGGCGGCAGTGCGGGCAACGTGTAGATCACCGGATCTGCCACAAGGACAAAAGGGCAACGACGTAAGCCGTGATCCCAGGCTATAATTGACAGAGCGTTAACGACAACCAACTCCCACGTTGCCCGGTTGATGGGTACCAGATAGATGGCTGAACGGTGGCCCTCGGCGTCGGGCATTTTGTAACGACCTTCACTACGACTACCAAGGTAAATACCCATCCCATAAAAGACTTCGCATTTAGGTACGTATGGCCGTATTTACATATTGGGTTGCTGCCCGAAGATGGGGTACTATTGTAATTATCTGAATGCAGGGTCAGCTCTAACGGGTATATGATCGCCCTTTTTTTATTTACAGTCGCCGGATGCTTATTTAACTCGGGCTTCTTGGCGAACATAAGCTTCTGAACATCTATTTACGAATGTCCGTTATATCATATTCTGAGGTTTGCACGGGCGAAACGTACCTAGGTAGGTAGTCTGTCCTATCGAGTGATATGTTTGGATCGGTTAACACGAAGAACGATGGGTTGGAAAGAGTTGGTTTCCATGGATCTAGGCAATCAACTAACCCCACTCATGTATAATATAACTGAGATGGTAAATACGTATATAGGTACATAGTATTATTCTAGAGGACTAAAAGGTGGCGTCGTAGTACTATTGTCGCCGCTGTTGTATAATACGATCGTGTAGCTCTTTAGAGGATGTAGCTGAGAAGAAGAGATGGAGGACTGACGACGTTCTACCATCCAAAACTCATTGGAAAAATGTTCGGAGGTACCTGTACAGTGTGGAGATGATACCTATAAACCCCATGTAAACCCATACGTAGAAGTCCCCCTGCCGGCAATCCATGGACACCCCTTGCTGACATGCGTCTAGAATAGCATGGATTCCTTGTCCTTGCATATCGGTACCTTACGGTGCAACGGTTTCCAACAATTTAGAACTATATACATAGTACAATACATATAGATAGGTATGTTCCTGGGTACCTAGCTGGGTAGGTATATTCGTATCTTCTCCTTGGATATTATTTGTCGGCGTTCGTAACAAAAGAGGTAATTGGTTCGTTGCGCTAGCCACACATGGTAATAGTCGAGATATCTACTGCGATGTCTAGCTACTCTGGTAATCAACTCCACCAGCAGAGCTCGAAGAACCTAACCCACCAACTGTTACTTAAAAAAAGAGTGTGAAATACGGAGGGAAACAGAGAATCCCAACTCCTGCCGGTGCCCCCCAAATCCGGGCGCCCCCAAATCCGATAATGCATAGCCATCGATGCCGTTGGTTATTGAGTGGTTCGATACTATGGTGATCCGTGTCGTCGAGCTCAGACATGACCCTCAGCGGACCGCGCGCACGTATGGGGTTCTCCCGACAGTCTCTAACCAGGTTCGTTGGCGGCGGCCCCGGAGTGTGATTAGTTAGGCATGTAGCTTGTAGGACGAGTCACAAAACTGATAGTTCCCATCACCTCTGCTCCCCGTACCGGACCCACGGCTTGCAGGTTTGTCAAATTATTTGAGGTTGGCAAAAAGTGCAATCTACAGCGCTATAAGCGACAGCTGTAAGTCGTCTAGCATGAGATGCGTGTGGATTCGAAAACGTGTAAATCGCAAGACTAAAAGCCACGTTCCCGGTGCTAGAATACGCTATTCTACGGCTACTAAAGTACCTATATACGGATGTGTTCAGCTCGCTTAATCCTCGTCTTCCCACTAGCGAGATGGCGGGCTATGGGTATATTTGTCGGTAGTGTGGCACTAGAACAGAGAGTATGTATGTGTGTATATATATATATACATAAATAAAATGCACATAAGCAAGGTGAGCGATTAGCGAACAGAGAAGACGAGATTGCGGGGATAATTATTTCACTAGGCGGAGTGGACTGCGGCTGAGGCCATTCGCGACTCATCATTGGTTGGGGAAGCCTCCGCGGGTCCTGTTCCTGCGTGTCTGCTGGTGGGTATTTAAATTGCTAGAGTCACCACATAAAAGAGGAGGCTCCGGAGCCAAGAACACTTGAACTCTTGACGTATCCTGTATCGAGGCAGCTTTAGCGAGACCGAGCTCACCATAGAATGGGGCCGTAGAATGGGTATGGTTAGTTAGGTAGATTTCCCACCGGTTCTTCTCCAGCTTTGTTCTTTTGACGACGCTAGGAAGACGTCCTTGGCCTTCGGTCAATGTGGTGGATCCGACTAAGATGAAGGCAGTACCTGCTTTTGACAGTCGGGGAGCGGACGCGTCCCGCATTGGCGACGTTGAGCTCGAAACGGGGACCAGGTGAACATATGATTTATACATGAGACTGCGGTGTAACAGGAGATTATGATTGCGGCTCCGTAGATTGTGTGCTACCTCAACCGATGCTTCTGTAACAGGTATTCATCGTCGTCCCATCCAAACGTACGATGAGATGGTAGCATCGTAAGGCCCAAGTAGATGCGGTTGACACAAAAGACGACCTAGGGAACGTTGAGTCACGGGATATCTCCGACTTCATCGACTAGAAAAAAGCTCACAACGAGACTGTCGTTCTGGCTCCCCGAGATTTCGAGAACCTGAGACCTGTCAGTTCCTCAATCTCAAATCGCAGTGAAACAATCTGAAATCGCTGTCGGCGGACCCAACTGGATCGCATCGATGGGGATCCACCGGGCGGATAGGACCGAATCTAGTCCCCTATGAAGTTGGAATGGCCGTCCGTAAGTCTAGTACTTATTAGATGTCCGACAAGTAATTTATCTGTATGGGGTAGTTTGGTTGGGTGAGCGTCGTCGCCGCGAGGATCCATGTTTACTTGTTAGCCTCCGACAACACCGCGTTAAACCGTTTGTGCCCATCGATAGTTATCCTAAAATATGTCGAGAACATTCTAACGCTTCCTTTGAATCTCGTTTCGGATATAATACGATGCGAAATTGAGAAGCTCGTCCTAATAGGCTCCACCCTCGTCATTCAAATGTCCGCCAGCAAGTTTACATAGATCGCTTCGTTGCGCCAAAACGGGTTCGAAAATGTACAAGGGTGTAAAGCGGTAGATTTTATGATATGGATTGATGATGTATAGCCACCTCTGGGATTGACAATACCTAACGGATACCCCCCACCCGAGGGAAAAATCCTGAATTACTTCCTTAAGTCCGAGCTGGCTCCAGTACAGGCCTCGACTCTTACATAGGTAGCCACCTACCTAGCTAGATTCGTAGCTGTTGATTCGTTGAATGAGAAAACGCACATCGCAGTCGATTCGCACTGAAAGAAATGGAAGACATCGCTTCAACTCTATAATAATCGTTATGCTCGTTATCGCGGGGGATCGCCAATAGCCATCAGCCACTTAAAGGCTAAGTTTGCCGGGTTGACCATAGTTTGCCATGGTCCCTAATAGGGATCTCTTAAAGGGCATCTAGGATAGGGCTCCTTATTTACCTCACGCTGCTGGTTCCGGCGCATTCTACTATGCTACGAATCCATACGACAGATATCCGCCTTACGCGGCATCCCCTTCGGTTTAGAATAACAAACCACACCATCCCGACTAGCCTCAGCGGAGAACTATCGAAAGTAGAGAGATCGGGAGTGATTTGTGTGCGTTCTCGTTTCGGTGCGTAATGTCACCATTTATCTCAAACTGCCGAACCTGCTTCATCTTATAGCCCTGGTCTGGCATCTGCTAAATCTCCCATTGGCTGACTGGGGGATACCTGGGTACCTCTCTGGATTTCTCGTACATGGTGCTTCCGGAGGGGCTCCGTTCCTCCATAACGTCGCATCGCTCATCATATCTGTGGGGAGTGGGAGGCTTCCTCGCAGAAGCTCATCGATCTTCATCACTCATGCAGGTTCGTCGTGGGTCTCGCCTGTTTCTAGTTGCTAGCCAATTTCTTAAACGATGTCTTTGACGCAGGACGTCGCGAATACGGAAACCTATAAGGTTAAACTAGAAGAAAAGTCAGTGCCCTGCATGTTATCTCCACCTATTCGACTTTGAACGGCGTGACTTCGGTCTCAGTCGATTAAGGCGCGTCGACATAGTTAAAATTAGAGCTGAAGACGATGTCTTAAGGGGTCCTGCGCTCCAAACGTGCGAAGTTTGTCGTGAACTATTTTAGGCGCCGCGTATTATGCATCGCGAGGAGGCTAGTCCAAGGAGATCTGTAGCTCTATTTTCTTTCTTTTTTATTTTTATTTATATTTTTATTTTCTTATTTCACATCGTACGATCTTGCAGAGTAGGGCGGACCAGGGAAACATATGTCCAATGATTACGTACGTAGATGCCCTCCCTAGGTTTGAACGATGGGGAATGATGTGAAGGGAGGTGATGATGACTTGGATCGTTACCGCAACCAAGATATCCACACGTCGCCAAACCTTCCACCAGGCTACTATCGTGACACACATCAGTAAACGACTAGGTCCCGTCAGATACGTCTCGATGACCAGGGCCTCGTCAGCCCAGATACTGATTGCGTTGCGCATCTGATATACTACCTAATTACAACTACCTAAGTATTGAATTCTCCAACTCTTTCATTTGGGCCTGGATTCAAAGGGGGAAAATTTTAGGTTGAGCAAAATAATTTACCAGAGCCACCGAGAAAAGATATTAAAATTGCTATTATTGATTATGATATTCTGCTCTGGTTTCTCTGTATTCTGTCTGTTCCCTTACGAGAAACTTTATCAGGGCAAGCTCTAGGGCGCACATAACGAGCCACAGGCGAGCTAGACCAATTCTACAGTCTTTGACACAAGGGACTCCCAGCTTACGTCCCTCTACTCTAGGACAGAACATCTTAGCCGCTTAGGTAAATACGATTAGCCTTTGACATGCCGAGCATATAGAATTGAACCAAGCTATTAGCTATTTGGGGTGAGGAAGGCTAGATGAGAAATGGTTAGAATCAAGCAAAACTCGACGTGAAATTTGAGACAGAACGCAAATATACGTCTATATGCACAGACGTTGATCTATTTTTCCAGTTTGTCCGTTATAACCTTGGGGGGAGGGGAGACTTCTCAGAGGGGAGGAGGGAGACGGCGGGCGATTAAATTACCTTACCCGACCTACCTAACCTAACCTAGGGGCTTCGAAGACGATGTGAATTTTTGAGCGACTTTGGCGTTATCGTGCCTCCCGGCTACAGCAGAAGACCGATCACCGATGACAAGCAGGCCGCTAGGATGTGTGGTGACCTGAACTACACGCCGATCGGTCCTAGTACACTTGGTACGATCGAGTTTGGGAACTATTTTGTATTTCATCGAGGCCCTTACCGTTATCCTACGAGACTGCAAGGGCAACTGAGGCAAGCTATGACTAGATTTCCTTTGAGATCGCACCAACGTCGGGCGGGGGATTATTCAGATCGTAGGATTGGTTTCTTGGCCTCGATCGACTGCGGGGAACATGGACAGTGTTGGTTGATACGCATCGGTTGCATTCCGGCTTGGGGATAACGTCCGCTATCGTTTCGGTTCCGAGTCTGATCTACCGGGCGCCGCCGCCGCCTTTCCTATCATCTGAGGGTATGTAGAAGGGCATGCAGCTCCGCGGAGTGAGGGTAGCGTGGTATCGTATTTGAATGTTAGGTACCTGTCTGTTATTATGTTGGTAGATATTCTATGAGGATCGCGTTTTACTTGCTCCGTTTAGTTAATATTCCCTAGGCCGAGACATCACCAGGGGAGGGGGGGAGGAAGGCCAAGGAGCTTACGTATATACGACACGGAATTTATCTAATATTCGCATCGCTAGTGAATGGGGTCATATTGTATCCTAGAAATCAAGAGGCCGTATTGGAACGAAAATCTATAATATGACCCGACTTAAAGGAATGTCCTGGTGAAGGATCGCAAGCCCTAACACATCCTCTTTTTGTTGGCTAATCGGATGGCTGGATTTCGGTGCGCTAGCAGCCTTACTCGTCTGCCTCGAATTGTCTGGGTGCGAAGTGAGATGGAACTTACCGCCGGCAATAAGTTTTGTCTCTATCCCGTGTAAGTCACCTATCAAATCAACCTACCGACCTGCCAATCTACCCACCTAGGTACCTACCTACCTACCCAGGGCATCCAAGGTTCGAGGACTGAAGAGTCCCTTCACGGAGCCAGATCCCGTTTTGGGAAATAGAGGTGGGCAAGGAAATCCCTGCCGGTTCAACCTGGACTCCCACGAGGCAATGCCACTCACTTGCGACCGCTGGCCAGTCTTTGATTGAAGCTAAAACTCTCTGCGAAAGTAATCATTCCATGCTGACATTTCGAAATTTTGACATCTCCCCCGAAGGTGGGTACAATACATGGATGCCGAAAGAGGAGAGCTAGCAAGGTAGCTGGCTACGGGCCATGCAATCGAAGGGTTCCGGAATTTGGTGTAGACCCACGATATCCTTTTTGGGGAGTACGTGCAGATCAGGTCGTCGGCGACCTAATACACCGCAATAACACAAAGTTCCAAGTAATTAATTATATGTTTCATCGTCCCAAGTAGGCATATTACATATCTTAGACTCATAACCTATAGGTAGGCAGGTAGGTACCTAAGCTAGACTTGAGACGATAATCGCCTCGCTTATGCCCGACATGTGTGATCACCTACGCAGAATGATAAGAAAAGGGTTAATGACAACCGTCGTCTTCGAGCTCGTCCCATCTGCAAGTTTCCACCCCGTAGAGTAGCGCCATGGAGTAGTGCCATAGAGTAGTGTGATTATGCTTAATACCCCCTTATAAGCCTTGCTGCAATGCGGGTGCTCGTTCGGTAGACTGTTTTTTCTTTCTTTATTTCGTCTGCATGTGCTGATGAGCTGCTGTTTGCATGCGCTGCTACGTGTAAGTGACCACTTGTTAGCCGTATCTGAGGCGTGTGTTGTCGACATGTTTCAAAACAAAAGGAGACCTATTAGACAGCCCGTTGGCCAATTGACCCGAGAAGGCTCGCAGTCTACCGGCCGTCCCGCCGAATGAAAGTTAGGGTAGGGCCTCCCTAGTCAATTTCGAAAATGAGAAAGTCGCTATAGATATTAGGCCTTATAATGACAAGGAGTGACCCGTGTACCAGTGGAGCATGGTCGTCGGCGAGGAGGCTTAAACCCTTTTATCGCGACATAGTAGCGTACCGACACGGACACGCATTTCGATCGCGACCATCTAAGGGAATTGATGTTGGAAGGTGAAATTGCACTGCGGCGAGGACGGCACCGGTTTTGTGCGGACTGCATGCTTCGCCATCAATCCGATGGCCTCCTCCGGATTAGAACCTTCGAATCACCTATGGACTAGCAAAAGCGACGCGGTATCTCCGAAACGCGTCCGCTGGAGGGTCGCTTTTTCGACTCTCGGGGGAGGCTGGCATTATCTACAAATGGCAATATCGACAATACGTAGTTCTTTTAAGCTCTAGAATTCCAGCAAGAAAATTGGTCGAATGTAGCTTGGGCCCGGTCAATCGGGAGGTGCTGTTTTAATTATCGTCATTAGGGTTTCTTCGACCACCTGCAAGGGGGGAGGGGAGGGGAGGGGAGAGGGGGACTGTCGCCATCGTCCGTACTACATATATAGTACGTAGATTATTACGTGACCTTAGATCGGAAGCCTTGAGATGGAGGGGCGCCTTTTAGGCTTGCTACCTAAATTCTTCTGCAGCATATGCAATGGGGATCACGAAGCCTGGGAGTAAGACTGCTCGAGTAGATTTCTGTAGAGATGGATCTGTTTCGTCTACACCCGATTTGGGATTTTCTTTATTCTATACTTCACGATGGGGGTTATCGCAGCGGCGTGTGCGGACGCGGCCGACCAATATTATTCTAGGCGGCCATTAGGTGCTGTTCAGCTATTTTTTTCGACGATGTGATGACCTACAGCAGAGGGTGCTGTAGGTGTGCTGCGGAATTCTTCAGAAGGGGCATTAGCAAGACCTATCTTGCACAGAATGCGGCGAACTAAATGCCACGGGACCCGCAGGTCGACCCTAGCCCCCCTCCCCTACCCCTGGTAGGGCTATCTGGATAAGGTAAAGTTGCCCAGTCGTGAAGCAGCTTGATGGGGTTTAGTGATCCAGGCGTCTGAAACGAACGGGGTTGATTGTCACCTTTTAGAGCTGTCAAGCGAGTCACGATTCGAGGTTGGGTTTCGGTGGCTCCCCTGAAACAGTCTGGATCGAGGTCACTTCGTGTGATACCACGGCTTCGGAACGGAGTCCCGGCTCGTTCTAGGGGACCGCGTCTATGTAATGCTACGATACGAGCACGTTGACAACTTCATCCACTCTTTGCTATTGGCATGGGTAACGGGATGGTAGCTGGTTAAAGGGCGCGGAAAAACAGCGTATTGGCGTAATCGATGTTAGACAGATCTATCACCGTCACTGTCACTATCGGCCTCACTGTCGAACATGACCTTTACGTTCACACGTTCTAGCGTTATATGAACTATTCATAGATTATGGCTAGATATTCCCGCGGAATGGTATTTTCCCACCCTTCTCTCCTCCCTGCTACTGAGTATTAAGCTAGCCGGTCTTGTTTACGTGTAAACTCGAAAAAAAAAGGAAAAAAGAAAGAAAGAGAGAAAGAAATAGCCTCTTACATATTAGCCCCCTTTCTGCAGCATTCGTCATTCGCTCACTCCTGCTATCTCCGTCATCGTCGTCATACTTTTGCATGGTGCCGTACTTACATAATACCACATCATCCACTAAGCTACGACGAGTTGACTACGTCCTCGGGGCCCTACAAAGTATGACCGTTGGGGAGAGTCGGGACGCTAACCATGCCAAGCACCATCCCTGGTCTTATAGATATATACCTAGGTACGCTTCGTATCTCCATACCTACAGAAAAAACGTGTATTAGAGATTACGAGGCTACCTAGACGATACAGGTACCGCGTCTTCGTCGTTCCGGTTAAGACAGTAGGTGGTGTACTGTGGGAGCATTACGATAGCGGGCTCCCTAGGTAGGCATGGAGCCACTACGGGATATTGCTGCTCAAAATCGTGAAACCAGTTGGACTAGGTAGTTTCACGATCTCTTCGTTTCCGGAGTTTCCCAACAAGATTGCTGTAGATGACTTAAGTCCGGAAAACCTTGGTCTGACAACTGGCCATTCTCTGGTCATTCTCTGGCCTTTTTGATACGTAATATCGCCGGATAACTCACATAGGCCGCGCCGAAACGTCGAGACGGACCGTGCTGTGCGGGTTCCTGGCTAGGACGGGCACCTACTGCCCCTCTTCTTTCTTCCCCGCTGCCGGTGTCCGGATCTCGCATCTATTCGTGAATATCGCGTGTGCCCGACGCGTTTATTCTATTCTATTTTCGTATTATACGTCGCTCACGGGGTGAAGTAGGTATTGGATAGGGTTTGCGGCACGTATTACAAACCAACCTGAGAGCGACGTGCGGCTAATGTGCTTGCTGCGCCATCTTTGACGCCGTATTCACTTTTTGAAGGCTAACGCGACGAGCCGCCCGTCTAAACCTTTTCGAGCCTCTTCTTATCCCCGATCGACAGGTAAGGTTACTTTTAAACGATGATTACGCGGGTGATGGTGAAATTCTCTGAAGGCCAAGTAGGTAGGCGCGCCGGCGGCGCTAGTAAACTATCAACCACACACTAAGTACTGCCTGACGCCGTAGTACATATGATGGAAAAAGGCGCCGTCTAAGGGGTGTAAGTTAGATCTAGTGAGACTAGTGAACTTAGCAAATCTTCGGGTATTTATCTAGTGGCGGCGGTAGGGCGTCTTACCGCTTTCGATCCAGCAGGAGCACGACACATGTACGGATATAAGGTACCTAAGTCATTACTAGAGGAACGCCCTGTGCGTGACTGCTATGATATCTCCGCACGTATTGCACGTGGTATGGTAAGTTCATGTATGTAAATATGCCTGGGTACCTAGGTAGGTAGGTTACGGCGAAAAAAAAAAAAACGGTTTATTATCGTTATAGGTATTGTTGTTGCTGTCATTGCTGTTGTCTAGTACGGTAAGGTACTTCTTGCTATGTAGCGTAGGTACACGCGAGTTGTACCTTATCGATGCGGTACCTGGGTACCACCTATGATTTTATCCCCTGGACCTAGCCATGCTCTTTTCTCTCTTCTACGTATTATCCATGATCCCTGAACCTTGGGTTTCTACTCTAACCCACCCCCGGGTCGCTTCTCTTTTTGACATATCCCTCCCCCTATATATGTACATTGTATTGTACCATACCTATATGCGTTGTAGTGTGAGTCTACCAGGTTAGCTGGTATTATTATTATTATTATTATTGTTGTTATTATTATTATAAGAACAGACATTATTACCGGTACAAGCTACATGCACAGTCTAGGGGAGCCGACGCTACATGTACGCTAGATACCTTCGTCGGTGGCCGGGGATTGCTATACGTACTGACAAGCACCCGCAGCATCGTCAACACCTGCCTACCTGCCTACCTACCTACCTACCTACCTACCCAACTCCCATGCAAGCAGCTCCATGTAGTATGTATAGTAGTATGTATATACCTACCTGCATATATGGAAGTAGCTGTCTTGTGGATGCGTGTACGTATGGTACGATACAATACAATACAAAATACAATACAAAATACAATACAGGGGGGCGGGAAAACCGGTGCTGAGGGTCGAGACGGTTAAGAAAGTTTGTTAAGAGTTCGTAAAGCGGAAGCTTACTCACGTCGTCATTGCGCTTCTCTCTGCTCAACGATCAATACCCACGATCAATGCCCACGGTCAAATACCCACAGCCAATACCCACGATCACTACGATCGCTACCTGCATACCTCTTCCACGTACCGCCCTGACCCCCCCCAGCCCCCCCCTTACGAATACTCCCGTTACAAAAAAGACACTACCACCAAAGAATATACGGATTCTTCAAGGTAGATGAACTCTCCAACGGGCCGGTCTGTCGCCTGGCAGGTTAGTCGCGCTTTAATCTTATTAACTCACGCGTTGGGTTGTTGGTGAATCCCTTATACTTTCTCTACTATCTTTGGCATCGCAACTATCGGCTCGTTCGGTTGACTCAACAGAGGCCACCTACCGACACGATAACACAACCCCCCCCCAAAATAGTATAATTTATATATGAGGCCAATTTCATAGCCACTTGCCTGGAAGGCTCGCCTAGCTGGCTACACCTTTCAGACTTCCCCTTGCCAGCAAATTCTGCACATACCGTACAACTCTCACATGCGAAGAATACCCACGGACTCTTGATCGACACGGACGTGTTCTGCAGTGCAGTTCGCGAGTAAGGATCGAGACCGCTGGAGGTGCCACCGCAACAACCCTCACATTTTACTCTGCGCCATTATATACCGGCACTAGCCCTTTTGGAATCTTCAACCTATCTGGGACCCTCAAATTTTGATGGGATCGCTCGCCTGCGCTACCTAATCTTCCCCTTGCGATCTCGTCGATTCGTGCGGCATATCTCTGGCGTTCCAATTTGGATGTGCTCGAGCCTTTTGCTTTCCCTTTTCCGACAATCATCCAGCTCTCTATAACCCGGAAAGGAAGAAGTCTCGTTCTTATACGCCTACCCCGTGCTTCAGGGAGTAGTAGTCGACCTCGATAATATCTCTCTCCCCTAATCCACCGGCCACGGGTCTCACTAGCCCACCTATCCCATAACGCTCATTTACCACCTGGCCCTGACAAATATAGCCTGCCGTTCCGTCACCATAGGGAGGATTCCTCGAACTGAGTACCCGGCCCATATGGGAACATTCTCTCGAGTCTGTGCTGATCAAGCCTGATCTACCTCTGCCGCGGGCTTGACCGTTTGGTTGGTTGGCCGAATATCGGCAAAAGTATCGAAAGTATCGACAATAAAGTAAAGGAAGTCGACCTTATCCAAAGGCTGGGCCGGGTGTCTGCCTATACTTTTGGCGGCCACAACCACCGGTGGGATCTCTGTATTCTTATTTTGAACTAGGTGTGGGCCGCTTCTCTGGGGGAGGGGAGTTCTGTGCGTCGGCGGTAACTATCCATAGGAGAGGGAGAGGTGAGACGGACCTCCTTATGCTTTTTGCAGCTTTTGCAGCTTTTGCGGCTTTTGCAGCTTCTGCCCTCGCCCGCACCTCGCCTCGCCTCGCCAATCTCATACCCCATAATCTCACGTAGTAACGACGAAGGGCGTTGACGTATGAATACGGCCTAAACCGTCGAGTACTGAGGACACCCATATACCCGCCGACTCATCGTCGTTACAGTTCTGCTAGGCCCCGACGGTTGAGAACTTTACTGGAGGCCCTGGAGGATATACTTATCTTTTGAAACCTCCGGTTCCGTGTCGGTGTGAGAACTCTCGTTCTTGCTCACGCTGCCGATTTCATCCTCCCTGTGGAATATACTCTCCTAGGACCACGGGCTAGTTAGAAGGTTTTGGCCCGCTCGCCACAAGTTTTGTTCCCGTGTTTTAACTCTTAGCTTTGCATGGTTTCGTACACGGGAGGCTTTCGTTTCTTCGTAAGTTGACTAATATCTCTTCACTAAACCACGATCCGCCTCTCGCGGTAACCGGGTCGTTGAACGCGCCAGCCTCTTTGTGCGTCCCGCTGATGCTTTAAGGGGGGTTTTTCTAACCGAAAGTTCAACTTAGCTGGCTTCGATGCTGTTACAGGAAAACATCATCCTCCTCTTATTAGTTCCTCGCAAAAGAGCACTAATAAGACTATCCAGCTTATTGTTAAATCCGTTTTCTATTTAATACCCTCCTCCCCCCCCCGGACGCTGGTTCTTGTCTCTGGAAGTTTTTCAACCCAATCCAGCTCCCCTGCATTGGCATTTCATATCGGTCTGGGCCGAATCATCTAGGATCAGTCAAGTCGACTCCACGCAGAGATTTCAATCTCGGCGTCCGCATTGAACGTATTCCGCTTACATACTGTCCCGAACAAGGGTATCATCCACACTTGGGGCTGCCTTCGAACGACCCACGCCATCCCTGTACCTTTGCCTTAAGGGACACCTGGGTCTGGTTCCACACTGATCATAGCCTTTATATTTCTTGGTTCGCACTGTAGCTCATATAAGTATCCTCTCTCGCACACTCACGTTACTGGTCGTTGGGACCTGGACTCGTGGTCACCAGAGGAAATGGAGTTGCTTGAACTTGTCGATAACGAGCCGACGGCTCGACCTTTCAAGTGCGACTGGCCATCGTGCATCAAGGTATGCGCCGCCCCGACCACCATACTGGCCGCCATCCTCGTCGTCGCGAGCTGAGCCGCTGACGTGAATGTACAGAGCTTCAACCGCAAGTCGGACCTCCAAAGACATTATAGGATACATACGAATGAAAGGCCATACGCCTGTGCAGCGCCTAATTGCGGCAAGAGCTTCATCCAGCGTAGTGCCTTGACAGTTCACATCCGGACTCACACCGGCGAGAAACCCCATCATTGTCTATATGTTGGATGCACCAAGCGCTTTTCAGATGTACGACCTCCCCGGAGACGCGGAATTGGAAGGGGTATGCTAACCGGACTAGTCTTCGAGTCTAGCTCGACATCGACGAATCCATACCGGCAAGCGACCGTACAGGTGCGCCCATGAGGGGTGCCTCAAAAGGTAGCACGAAAATATGGATCTTGAAGAGGCGACGGCTGACTCTTTCCTAGCTTCTGCCGCAAGACCACGATGGTGAAGCACCAGCGACGTTCGCACCAGAGGGGCGTTCCTTCGTCGGAGGCTGACGACTTGTCTTCCGAATCAGACGCCGGCGAGTGCCCGTCGACTCCCGCTCAAAGCAACCCGCCTTGGCCAAATGATTACTTAGCGAGCGCCCGTCCGGATTTTCACAACCATGACGTCCAGCGAGCCTCCACCTTTGCCGACTTCGGCCAACAGCCAGCTCCGTACGGCCTTCCGCAACAGTACAATCATAGGCATAGTTTTTCCGGAGGGACCAACGAGTACCACGGCGAAGTGATGCAGCAACCGCAACTTGCAGGCGTTCACATCCTTAGTCGCACGGCCAGTATGCCTCAGCACGCCCTCTACGTACCGGATCAGAACAACCCGGCCGTCGCGACCATGAATGTGAATTCGATGCCACAATTTCAGATGCCGAGACAGCAGCCCGAGCTACTTCCGCTGGAAATCCCATATACGGGAAACAATATCGCTGGCCCGATACATGGCAGCCCAGGCGCCTTCTCGGCCACGACGCCGGGCCGAAGCGCATCTGGACAGGATGGCTTCTACACGCATCAGTCCCCGCAAGCGGCGGCGTATTCGCTTCACAACGCATCTGTCGTAGAACAGCCTATTATGCAGTTTGCACAGCAAATGCATCAACCTATTCACCCTTCTCATTCGGTTCAACCTGATGTCTCTCCTACACAGCAAGTCCACCAAATCCACCAAGGTCAACGAATCCGCCAAGACCAACAGGTCCACCAGGGCCAGCAAATTCATCAGGGCCAGCAGATTCATCAGGGCCAGCAGATTCATCAGGGCCAGCAGATTCATCAGGGCCAGCAGATTCACCAGGGCCAGCAGATTCACCAGGGCCAACGAGTCCAGCAGGGCCAGCAGGGCCAGCAGGGCCAGCAGGGCCAGCAGATGCAACAGATGCAACAGATGCAGCAAGTCCAACAAGTCCAACAGGCCCACCAGATCCAGGGACAATGTCAGCCGCCACCGCCCCAACCGGAAGAGCACTGGTATAACGGGATGCCTTACCAACAACCGGTTGAGGTTGCTACTATCGGTCAGCTACCGTCTTACGGTACCGGGGTGTATGTCCCCTGGGAGGTGAAGCCTGATTTTGACGAGGACCCGACGACGCAGATGCCCAGCTCGAGAATCAATGAGATGTAATTTGATGACTCGCGTATCAACATATTTTCGCTTCCTTCGACACTTTCCGACCACTCATACGGCAGGCCTTCCTTCCATAAATTCATCATTCCGTTACGAGCTTCCGACCTGCTCTCTGTACTAGTATACCGTCTCATTTGTTTTTTCCGTATCGATCAGGATATACCACCGGGGCATACAGGACCACGTCACTTGTCCATCGAGACTGGACGGCTGTAAGCCGTGTAGTCTACTTTTCCTTTGGTGATACCTCGGCGGCAATGTTGCTTTTTTGTTTTTCGTTTGCTATTTTTTAGGTTAATGTTTTGTTTCCGCTTGTACGCGCGGCGCCTTCGTCTGAACACCTTGCATCCGGCGAGCTTTTATTTCAGTCGACCGTTGCCGAGACTCGACGGTCGGCGCAGTTTGGTACGGCGCACACGGATAGCCAACCAGATCGCCAACTCTGAAGTCGATTCGTAGTACAACTTTTAATGCGCCACGGTCGAATTCAGGATGCCACGCCAGTCACGACACTGTTCCCTTTATCGTTGTCTTTAAGTCGTGTGGTCTATTCGTTCAGATCTTCCTTCCGGTCCAGCATGCATGATGAGAGACCATGTCATCATTTTCGAGTCATCTGTATTTCAATAATTCCATTGGCTGTAATTTGGGGGTTGGGAAAACACGCCGATAGCGAGCTCCAACGCGACGAGCACGACGAACGCATTCACGGGAACGCGACGACATCGAGGTTCGTCGCATTCATGATCTGTTCGTATTCGCCGTCCCCTACGATGGGCATCGCGAAACACGGCACCTCGGGAATAGTGCGCCAATTCTAGATCCGCAGTGGAGGAGAAAAGTCATAAGAGGATGGGTTCCCACGCCGAAATTACACCAAAATTCCCTAATAGTTCAGCAATCCGGAACAAGATCAACTTTTGACGATGTCCCGACTCTCTTTTGACGACAACGCCGCATAATGCCGTTAACGGTTATCAGACCGTGTACTTATACGGGAGGAAAATGCCTTGAGCTCTACACAGGGTAGAGCTAGAAGAAGGCGGCAAAGGACGTGGGAGAGCTGCTGAAATTCTTGTAGATCGATTGAAGCGGATCGAATTTCAATTTTGTAATAATAAAATCCTTGGGTTTTTGGTCGGACCGGGATGCGAGGACTTCTGGGAATTTACGCTTCTGTTTAAGAGCGTGTCTTGTATTGTTTACCCTTTCCATTACCGAGTGGGGGCGTTGGCAATGAAGAAAATAAATATCCGTGTACGATAGCGATGTATCGTTTCGTTTGAAACGGTATTGGATAATATTCTTCTTCACTGCGGTGCTTTTGCTTGCGCGATAGCCGTTTGTCGTTATTGCCGAGACGGACTAAGATGGCCGCCGGAGAAAAGGGTTTGGATTCGGAAGATGAGGTAACTCATCCGAGTGAGTATGGCGTTCGTGAGAGCTCTGGCTCAGGGGAAACCAGAGGGACCGTGAGAACTCGATAGAACAAGTATTAAAAGAAAGCAAGACTCGGTGGCAACCCCTGATTTCTTATTCGTTTCCTCACCTTTAATAATTAGGTGCATGCGAAACCTAAATATAAAATGTGAAAACGAAAAACGGCCATCCACGTGGTCGCATTCGCTCATCCCGATGAGCTGAAAATGCAATCCCGCATCCTTCGGCGCCTCGTTGGACCTAAACCTGCGTTTCATGCTGGCAGAATCTGCGTCGAATGAGATTGGGCCGAATACTAGGTTGTATGGAGATCGAGCACTTAGGGAGATTCCTAACGCCTATAGCGCCAGCAGGAATAGAACCTTAACCTAGATGGGTCAATTCCTTGGTATATCCCGATGAATATAGAGCCCGGAGATGGGGCTCTCACAGGCTGATATACGCAAGTCTCGAGGTAATTCCTGACCACCCAGACACCTCCTAGATTTTCGAGCAGTTCCGTATACTAGGATTTCCCCTACCTACCTAGGTACTTTCGTTCTCGCAGCCTCCAATAACTGCTACCCGGATGCGTATTGGGCGACGGAATATGATGTTAGGCCCCACGTGTAACCCGTGGATCCATCAGGGAGGCCATATTGGGTCTTGTCGCATGACGTTGCATTGCATGCGTACCTCATATATCTTTGGGTTAATCGGTGTTAAAACTAGCAAATATGCGTCCCTTTACATCCACAATAATACCCTGTGGACGCATACCGAAACCGTAGATTATGAAGCGGACAAGTATACCCCCGTTCGGGATTGGCCAGAGCCATGATAGAAAATGTAACTCTAAGCCAGTTATTTGCGGGATTACTCAGAGGAGCGCTAAGGATTGCTCGTCGGTAAACATATTAACCAGCAGCTCGACCGTCCTCTGTGCCGGGAGGTACGGCCGGGGAAAGGGGCCTGAGCACGATTCATAGGAGTTGAGTGGATATTGGTTTTCACTCTTATACCGGCTTTAAACCCTAGCTACGAGAAGAAATAGATATCCCTGTATCGTCGCACGAAACCGTAGCCCCTCTGTCTAAGCAGTGGCCATTCTATCGAGACTCTCCTACGTCTCCTATGGAGCCGAACCACATCCCTTCGCGGCAATAACGCTTGCTACTTGGCAGTTCAAAGTGGTTAGATACACGATCGATATTTTCGTAAGACCAACCATGTAGTGAGGGAACAAGTACGCTGTTGCGCGAGCTACCCAGTCGACCAAGTCGAAAGTCTAGGTATACCTACTAAATGAGGATAAAGGGAGATAGATAGAGGACGGTACACCTATATAAAAGTGCGATACCATATGAGGGGGTATGTTGCGCTTCCCTAGAGAGCTTTCGTACTCGAAAACCTACACAATACCTATGACACCTCTTACTCCCACATTTTCGTATGTCCGTAACATGACACATATCGATATGCTACAGGCGAAGTCCCCCTTAGAGATGGAGGCTGGATGGCACGACCCGTTCAACCGGTATACGGCGGGCGGCCCTCTCGGCCAGTCAAAGGGGCTGCAGCCCTTATTATTAGAAAGCGCCCGCCGTATCCCACCATAAAATGGATATCCTAACAGAAACGATCCGATTTATCGACACGGCCCGAGTTACATGGTATCATTAATATTAAGTGAAATGCTCTCTTACAACGGCTGGGCTGTCCCGTCGTTCTAGGCAGCATAAGTGCCTTGGATTCCGGTATTTTAACTTACCTGGCACTAAATCATAAGCAGGACCTATCCTTCGCCGTCTCTGACGATCAGCTGGATATAATCGAGAGGCTCGGAGCTGAATATGGTTATCACAATGCTGATCGCGAGATATTACCCCTCTAGTATCCGGATACCTCAAGATCTAAACGTGGCCTCCGACAGGTTACTCGAGACGCCGGAAGATTCAGTACGATGTCGACCCCTTAGTAACACTTGTGTTTCCGCCTTTTTCTTGGGCAGGCATATCTCGTCACGAAACTATGCATCTTGATTTTTCGAAAAACGACCTGCCTTATAAGGTCTATACAGTACAATGCTTACACCTGTTGCCGATGTCTCTTTCGTACGCATGATATCCCGCGAGAAATGAGAGGTTAGTAGACTATGACAGGCAATGAAGGAGAAGAATAGATCGGGAGTGAGGTAATGTAGCCTACAAAAGGACAGGTACCTTACCATAACCTACCTCACAGATATGGTTAATCTCGGGATGGCTATAATATGGACTAACTAAAAGAGAATTCTAGAATAAGCTCTCTAGAACTATTGAGTCGTGAATTTAAGTTGAAATAAAACGCGAATGGGTTTTCGACGCTAGGCGCGTCCGCTCGGCCATTTATTACCTGTCGGTGGTATCCCTATTCCTATAGTCCACCCTGTATTCAACAGCGTTATTACTTGACGGCGGCGAAGATGCCAACTTAGGTGTATTGCCGACCTTAATGCCGAGAATTGTCCCCTTAGTATATAGTTTAAGACTAAAAGACCATCACGGTAGTCGTAGCTTAGTCGTGAAGCTAAAGACCTCGGCCCCTTTATTACTAATAATCTACCGTTTGAGCGCGAGGGTTAGGATAGATCCGCCATGGGTACCGATTAGCGGATGAAGTATAACGCTTAGTAGAAACCGAGCTAAAGGCTTATGGATATTCTTATCGCGAGTGGTGAGTATCTAGTCGGTAGTTTTTTGCTCGGTTCAAGTAGTCTTAAGGAAGGGCCTTAGAGTATGAGGTAGTTTCATGCGTGATAGTAGGTAAGTCAATAGGTTTTCTCCCGCGTCAGTGGCGAAAAAGTAAGACAGTAAAGGTAATTTTTGGCTCTTAGGTCTTTCGGAGACTCGAAGGGGTTACCGTTATGTAACACAGCCAAGAAATATATTACAGGGTTCGGGGTGAGGATTCAATGGATTTACAGCTACGAGTGAAGTGGGAAGAGAATTTTCAAGGGTTTAGAGATATACCGGAATCCATGGGGACTCTACTTAGACCTGCTTGATTGCCAAGCGAGACGTTTGGCGTCGATAAATACTTGATGACGACGGGGTATCTTACGAGCGGCCTTCACCTTGAGGTAGACGTGGGATAGCGGGGGTATCACCGGCTTCGAGAACATGGGATTTGACATCTTGAGGGAATTGGGCATATCTTCACCCGTCATTAAAACGTACACAGCTTCGTTAGCTCCTTACGTTAGCTCGATAGGATCGGGCTACGGAGTTTCGGCAGAAGTAGCATGCTGTTCCGTATAGTACGGAGCGCATTCCACCTGCTTACGAGTCAAACCCGGCCCTATTATACGTACCTATTGCGAGGGTAAATATTCAGATTCGACCGAAGGGATTCCGTTTTTCACGTCCCGTGCAGCTCTGCTGGATCTCTCCGCGTCTTGGCCTTCCCTTCAAAACGTATGGAGTTCGCGTGACATAGTTTGAAGAGGCCCATTGGGATCCCGGCTACCCCAGGCCGATGTCGTATCGCAGCTGGTCGTTACGCGAACTTCCCCGGCCAAGTGCAGGAGAAGTTGGAGACGTGGAAGTCCGGTGAGGGATCGGCAGGTTTCTAAACTTCCCGTTGGTTACGGCTCTCACGGATGTAACTCGAACCTCGCGTCCCGCATCGCGAAAAACTATAATAAATCATCTTTTCCTGCCACATGTTCCTGCGACGTGAGCAATATATTTCAAGAGAAGGCATGTTACGATCACAGCATAAGAGACCCCAGCGGTTGAAGATCAAAACCAAGCACGTCTCTTGAAGAAATATCAATATATTCCATAGGTTTAGCGACCGTAACGTCTTCCCAGTTTTTCTGTCGACTGCCCAGTGACGAGCTTGTGGCTTGTGGGGGGGGAATATGTTGTACGGCCTGGTCTTATCAGCTGGACTTACGTATGTGAATCTAAAACCCCGGCTACGACTGTATAAGGCGTTTTGCATTGTTGAGATCGAAGATGCGTCAGAACCTGCGTGGGATCAATGCCCATCTAAATTTTAGATCGCTATAATTCGACTGCAAGTAAAATGCCGGGACTTGCATTGTACCCGTACCGGAACTTTGGAGCAGGATTTCGTGAAGAGGCACGGCGGAAACTAGCGGAGGAATCCGAATCCACCACTCTAATAGGTGGTTGATATCACGGTGGGGCCATTTATTCGCGCATTTGACGTGGGAGTCTTCCTAGGTCAAAGAATCTCATCCTGTTAGCGAAGGTGAAGTGGATTGAACTATCGTGATTTGCCACTTCGAAGAGCGAGCTATCCCACTCGGCGGCCTCTTTACACCCGTCGGCCAGCCTAGGGGAGGCCGTATGTAGAAACTCCTCGCGCATGTCGTGTTTCGATACGTGTCGTATTTTACTCGAAATGGACTCCGGGGCTAGGTACCGTACGCGACGCGCCCGGATTATAGGCGTTGCCATTCTTCCTCCTTTTTCTCAAGGGCGGAGTTGACTGTATATTTGGACGAGACTAATTCTGTCTAGGTTATATTTGGGATCTAAGGGTCCTGGAGCGGACGCGTCGGCAATATACACCTCGCTGTATACCTAGGTAAGCAGCCATTACATAACAAGGAGATGTCAAGGGGGGAGAGGGGGCACGGCTTATTCGTTTCTGAATCTGAACCGACTTGTTAATATGAGCTAGCCGTTTTACATACCTTAACCTCCAGGGTATCCGAGGAGCTACACCGGTCTACCGGCTGTTTCCGACCGTTCTAGAATGACTGTCTGGTTCCGTGGCGATCTAAAAGCTCTCAAAACCGATCCGGGAATTAGGAACGGGTACCCATGCACAAAATTCCGCATGAGGGGTGCAGGTGGCAAAAGCAAAATGCCATCCGCTCCAACATGGGAATCTTTAGGATACCGCTTCTGAGGTGTTTACCCCTGGTCCATTTAAACTAGCCCCCTTTTACTTCTCTCTATGATCAGCCTGCTATCATTTTTTCTTCGTTGAGATTTGACGGTCCCTTACCTCCTCGCTACTATCCGATCATGGCCGCCGGGCCGTCTCTAAACTCGTTACCATACGAGGTACGCCAAACGATTTATTCCCTTGTTGCGCAGCAGACTGACTCTGATTACCGGCACGGTAGATCAGCTTCAACTATTGCGCACTATGCCACGGTATCTAGGGAATGGCAGGAGGAGTTCGTCGAGCCGCTAACATTCAAGGTCATCCGCGTCACCCCCAAGCGTCTCAAAGCCTTCTGTCAAATTGTCACTTCGCCACGACGCAGGGCGATTGTCCAGACGATTTGCTTCCATGTCTCTCTCGACAGATACGGGCCTCACCTGGATGGAGAACAGGAAACATCGGCGGAGAGACGAAGAAACACAGAAATCTTGACTACGGCGCTTGGGACGTTCTTTCGGGCGATGACCCAGTGGCGGAGGAGCGATACGTCCCCCTTGGGCCTGGACCTTCACCTTCTTGTCGACTCTCCTAGCGACTCTTCCTCTCTGGTCGGTAGGAACGGCGGGCCTTTAGTGACGGAGCGGGCCATCAAATCGTATTTGAAGCTTGACCTTGGGTCGCTCTCATTGCCGTATAACGACCTCTTTAGTGGCTTCCGGTGCACTGGGAGACACCTGCAACCGACGTCCATTCTGGCTATCGTGTCTAAGCTCCAGATGTTAGAATATCTCGATGTCGAGCTCAACCATGACTCGACCCGAAAACGAGATATTGAACAAAGGAACAGTGAGTCTTTCCGTTCTCTTACCCTCTACCTACTTTCGATCCACCCCCAACCTATGAAGGCTGGGTTGGATGCTACTGTACACACATTACCTGACACCACGGGATCACGATTAGATTTCGCTATAGGTCTCCAGAACGCCGAAACCGTTCGGGTGCTCAGCCTGCGTCGTCCCAGTCCGATGATCACACCATCACCTGAGCCTCCAAAACAGCCGTGGTCCTCCTTTTACGCCCATATGCGAACCTTTAGCCAGCAATGCGAATCTCTCGAGTTCGATGACTGTATCGACGCAGGCCAGTTTTTCGCGCCATTTCTAGCATCAATTGACGAGGAGCTGCCCAATAGCCAAGAGGTCCCGTTCTGGATGCGGTTGAAAAGACTCAACGTCCGCAACTCGTATATGATGAAGGCGCCCTATTTACGCGTTCCTAACAGGATCGAGGCTTTGAATTCCGTCCATAACGTCCTCGTTTCAATCGGGCGAGCAGCCTGCCGCATGCCGGAACTGCAGTTCGCTCGCGTCTGCCAGTATGTGCTTACCGACGGCCGACTGGAATGGTTCGTTCTCATATACGAATACCACGCCGGCAACGCCATCTTGCGCACAAAAGGCTTCGTACCCGGGAGAGCAATGGTTGAGGCTTGGAAGGATTCATTCATTAGCAAAGGTCTGAGATTTAAAATTCATCATGAGATAGATGATCCATGTGCACCCGAATTATGACATATTCGTTGTGTAGAGTACAGTTCCTGTGTCGGTTCGGGGCGGAGCGGGGAGTTGCGGGTTCTCTATCGGAGGTATATATAGGGTAGGGACGTTCAAATTATCATAGCGCAAATATAATCTGAAGAGGTCACTCCCCATTGTCTACTGGTGTCGTTCCTCTTTTATCGATATATTGTGGATCATACTGACTTATTTTGTTGACGAAGGGGATGGTGATGAGCTTCTAACACCATCTAACTCGTATCGAACTCATAACGTGATAGAACGAGATCTAAATCTACGGGATAGGATAAGCAGTACAATACGAGAACGAGCGAACGTAATCGCATGGATAAATTGCATCTTCCAAGATAAATCATCTCATGCTTGACCTCCATCCTAAGAAAGCCTCGAACTTCGTCTACCCCTTTTCTCCACCGCTTATTGTACAATACACAATCCATCACAGAGATATGCATTCAGAGTGCCACAGCCATCTGGGATTTTTAGTTAGTTTAATTGTCTCAGAAGCACATCTAAGGAATAGGGGGTCATACTGTAGACGCCGCAGCTCTGCTCATGATACGAGCATCGGAACCCATCGCCACACCAGTCGCTTTCGTCGCTGCAGTCACACATAGCTCGACGGCCCAAGACTCCACTGCGCTTGATCTTATCGGTCGCCGATTTCCCCGTCAGAATGAACTTGCACTCGGCGGCGTCGAACGCGGCGAGACAGGCCCTTTCAAGACCGGGCAAGTCTGCATTCTCCGGAGACGGAATTGCTGCTTCGACGTCCTCGAGGACTTTAATTTGCTCCGGACTGAGTTCGTCGGCATTCGAGGATCGATACTCCTCGATGCGTGAGAACTCGCCCGGCGCTACTTCGCGCGAGTAGAAGACTGGGTCTTGGAGCTTCCCGGCGTATACGCCAAGAGCGGACAGGGTGATGGCGAAGACTGTCTTGAGCTGCATGTTGAATTTATAGGACAGGCTAGTAATCTAATTCGAAAAGAGGTATGCGGTAGTTCTTGGGGTAGGTAGAGTTCTCTAGTAATAGAGATGTCGACATGGCGTGCTATCCGGTGACTGAGTGAAGCTTTTTATATTCAAACTTATCCTCGTTCCCGCTTCGTTCAATTCTCCCTGGATCTTTTGCTTTCTGCCTTGAATAGCCTAGGGTTGCAAGCTGATGAAGATCGCTTTTAGTGTCAACACCGGGCTGATTTTCGATCGTAGATGTAGGATAGGTAACTATTGACTCGATGTCTAAGCCGTCGAACAGCACCGCGTCTTAGGTAATGACAAGAACAGGACAAGAAGGATTGACATTCAGCAATGCGCTTCGCGTTAATGATCTGCGCTCCTATCTAGCGATGTGTGGACCTGGTTTCTCAAAGTTGTATGATAATTGGCGAATACAAAAACACGACGAAAACGAACTACAACTGGAGCTCCCATGGTCTGTTTAATTATATTTCATTACGGTCCAATGGTTTACCCGGTATCTCAGGTGGTGGTGTTGTCTAACTGGACGTTGACTCTGAGGCTCTGTTTGGTGATATCTCCACCTCCTATTTTATGATGACTGATCCGATCATAATGACGAACGGTAATACTAGCACCTGATTTCCGTAACGATTAAATTACGTACTAGAATTATTCTAGGCTTTCAGATCTTAGACTTCGTATACCGCCACTGTGGTTGGATGGCACAAGCCTTCAGGGGGTAGATGCCTAGGCATCGACTGCGAAATAATGTACATGATTTAGCTCAAATCTAGAGGGATAATAATTAGAAAGTGAGCTTCGGTAACACTAGCTCTCTCTTATCGCCTCGTTATATCCCACACCACGCTTTCCGTGTTGTGTTACTTATTGAACATAGGTACTAGGACCGGCAATTCATAGTGAGCTTCAACCTTGGTAGGTAGAAAACAACTTTGAAAGATCTAAATAATGTTATTTTTGACTTGGCCTAGGTATTTAGGGTTGTGACTTGTTCGTATGTAACTATGGTGGGCCATTCCCCCAAAACCGCCAACCCAGCCGTCGTAACCATAGTACTGCCGCCGCGGGTTCCCGCATAAATTAATTCTGTCTCCTAACCCATCGTCCTATCCTTGCTTTTCCAAATCCTCTTGACGTTTGATTTTGAGCAGCCCCAATTCCCTTTGCAATGTTTCCAGATCGTGCAGAATTCTGCTGAAACCATCGAATATGTAAACTCGAGTGTTCATATCGAGACGTCCGTAACGCCAGAATTCCCGAGAGTGCCTACAGTCGTACCTAACCTCATAAACGAGAATACTGGCACGTGAAAGCATCTGGCTGATACCATCGATGAAAACAATGGCTTCTCTAGGATCTACTTTCTCTGCGCCCGTTTCATCCATATTTGACAGTTGAGTTGACTTCTCTTTCGCTGTTGTACGTTTTTAGGTGAGTATTTGAGTGTTGAGTAATGATAAAAAGATCTTTTCGATGCGAGAGTTAAATGTTTTAAGTACCTACCTGGGTATAGGCGTGGGAGTAGAGACAACTCCACGTAAGTAAGTGGTTTCTAATAGTATTAAACGCAATCTAGAATTCAATCTAAGTGTCATATTACCATTAGCAATCATCACAAGTAATCATGTTAGCAAAACTACCTAGTTATACTTGGGTACATCTAGACGTTTCTTTCCGGTTATGAATCATTCCGGCCTGTTTGGTTAGTATTTTGATCTTGCTACTAATATTATTATGGAAAGCAACGATCATTGAAGATAAATAGCTCCATCAACGTCGGCTATAAAGACACCAAACATACGGAGCATTATAGTTTCTGATCGCCATAGAATTACTCATGAGGTAAGTTAAAATAACTTCGTTGCTGCGCACAGCTCATAAAGTAACCATGTGGGAGGCCTAGGTACCTAGGTGTAGTACGGAGGGACGGGCGAATCTCTTGTGAGTATCAGCTGCCCGGGGTTAGCACGGGGATGTTATAGATACCTCACTTTATGAGGCTAGGATTTCCGCTCGGTATAATGCTCCCAGACAACGTGTTGTCTTTAGCTATGTCTCGTCCTCTTCCTCGATCGGCGCCAGCCGTTGGCCACCCCCTTCGCCCTTTTTCTTAGACCTACGTTTCTTTTCCTCTCTCTCTTTCTCTCTTAGAATTTCCTGTCGGACCATAGCGTCGACTTTATACCCATCTATCTTGCTCAGCATGTCCGGAATTATATCACGGTCTGAGTCTGAAGTGGTGTCTAGTTCTAGCATGGTCATGAGAGATTCGCCGGCGCTTTCGAGTCGGTCTATAAAGCTATCAAGGGCTGATACGTCCATATCGTCGATGTTTCTCGCCTCGGCCTCCACGAGGAAGAATTCGTCCATCGCTTCTCTCGATTCCCAAATAAGATCTCCCTATTGTGATACTACTTTGGAGTTCGTGTTTTCGATTTTCTGCGTTCTTGGACCGGATAGTTACTTTGGTGAAACTAGGTCGAGGCCTTCTACGAGGTATAGTCCGGGCGTATCTAGGATTCAGAACACAAAAAAAGGAAGTCGACGTCAGGGATATGAGCTTGTTATATAATAAAATATGAAGCCATATTTCTGTGCGTCAGGGACGTCGGGAACCCCTCGAAGAGAAGTGACTAAGTTATAATTCTATATATAGGTATCTAATATTTCTTAGTCACGTTGTATCGACGAAGATATGGGCGTACGTGAGCCCGGAATTCGACATGATTATGAATTTATCCGACAATGAGCATATATGATAGGAAGAAACCGCTGTGGTTTCACGCCGGATTATCGGCTGCGTTGGGAACTCGTACTCGTTGGTCGTATAGCGGCTACACATGTACCTTTCCACGTCACCAACGCTGGTCTTAAGCCGTAGGTAAGTACCCATATATATAGGTAGATAGGTATTTACTAGCATTGATCGTTCCTCATTACGCTAAACGTGTCCTTGGAGTTTGGAGTGCTATGTATATAGTTAAGTAGGTACGGGGACAACTTGATGTTATATCGTGGGCTCTCTTGTGGTACCATGCATCACGTGACAACGGGACACACCCCCACCAGGACATCCTTTCACTATTAAAACTCACTTAATTAAAATATGTATATTTAATTAAATATAAATCGTAAAAATATTAAATTAAGTCTATTAAAAAAGTTATCGAAAAGTTATTTTAAAAATATATCGAAAATTTTAATTAAAATTTTAAAATAAAAATTATAAAATAAAAAATTTTATTTCGTTTTAATTTTATTAATTTCGTCGTATTTTAATTTTTTTTTAATATTTATTTTAATAATTATTATTTTAAATTAAATTTAAAGTTTTTAAAAAAATATATAAAATTTTATTAATTAATTTTTTTATATTTATAAAAAATTATACGTATATTATATAATTTTAAATTTTATTAAAAGTTTTTTAAAATTATTAATAAATACGTACGTAAATAAAATAAAAAAATAATAATAAAAATAAACGTAATATAATAAAATTAATGTTATATAAATTATTTAAAAAAAAAATTATTTAATAAAAAAATCGTAAAAAAAGTTTTTTTTATATAAATAAAAATATATAAATATTTTTTTTTTAAAATACGTATTACGAAATAATACGTATATAAATTAATTAATTATTATTTATTTTATTTTTTTTATAATTAATTAATTACGAATTATTAATTAAATTTTTCGTTTTATTTATTTTTTTAATCGTAAATTAATTTAATTATTTTTTATTAAATTTTTTATAATTTTATTAAAAAATATTTTCGTTATTACGTTTATTAGATAATAAAAGGTTATTAATTAATAGATCGAAGGGAAAATATTAAATAATCGTTTAGTGTAAAAATTATAAAAAAAAGTTATATTTATTATATTTATTTATATAAAAATATAATTAATTAATTTTACATTAATCGATATTTATATATCGTTTTAAAGTATATATTTTAAGTTTTTATTATTTAAAACGACGAGGTATTTAATAAAGGTATATTTATCGTTATTATTATTACGGTGGATTTTTTAATATAAAATTATATAATTATATTAATAATTTTTTTTTTTCGTAGTTTTTTTTTTTCTTTTAATTATTAATAATAATAAATTTCCTTCTTTTTATTTTTTTACTTATTTTTATAATTTTATCGTAATATTATTTATATTAATAAACGTTTTTAGTGTTTTATTAACATTATTTTTTATTATAACGTCGATAGGGTTATTTTTTTTATAAATTTATTTAATTTTTATTATTTTTTATTTTTCGTACGATTATCGAAATAATATAATATCGATTATAAGTTTTTTTTTTTTCGTGGTATTTAGTTTAATTAAATATTTATAAAATAAATAAAAATTAATATAAATAATAATAAAAAAATTTAGATAATTTAATTTTTTATTAATTAACGAAATCGTCGTTTTAAAAATTATTATTATATCTACGTTATATATTATAACGTAAATTTCGCTTGTTAAAATATTTCGTATAACGCGTTTTAATTTAATCGAATTTTAATAAATAATATTATTTTTAATATTAAAAAATAATTTCGAAAGTATTTTATTTATAATAAATATAATATATTCGATTTAAAAATTTAAATTTTTATTATTTATAAATAATTCGTCGATAAAAACGAATAATTTAATAATTTTTAAATTTAAAGATACGAATTATAATTTTCGATCGATATTTATTTTTTATTAATTAAATCGTTTATTAAATTTTATAATTTCGATAATTTCGAATTTACGATATTAAATTACTTCGAATATATTATACGTAGTTTTAAGTTAATAAATCGATGCGATATACGTTTTACGAGTACGTTATTATACGTATTAATGTATTATATCGTTAATATTAATTTTAATAAAAATAATTTTTTTTTTTTAGTTTTTTTAACGTAAATAGACTATTTCGTTAATTTTTATAGTAATAATATATTCGTTAAAAATAATCGAGTAATTTATAGTTAAATATTTTTTTAATTTAATTAAAAATTTTATTTTTTTTCGTTTTTAATTTTTTATTTAATCGAATATTTTATCGAATAATTCGAAGGTATTATTAATTTATATATTTATTAATTCGAAACGATCGATCGATTTTAATATTAATAAATATAAATTATACGTAAATGTAGTTATTTAAAGTTTTTTTTTATAATGTTTAAAATATATAATTTATTAATATATGTCAATTTTTATTATATTATATAAAAGTTTTACGATTATTATAATCGTATTAAAAAGGTATTTAAATATAAAAGTAAAAAGTAATCGAATTAAAACGATACGATTTAATTTTAATTTTAATTATATATAAACTTATATAATATTACGTAATTAAATTTTTATTTTTTTTTTTATAAAAATAAATGTTAATATTATAATTATTTATTAATTTAATCGTTATATAATCGATAATTATATTAATATTATTTTTTTATTTTTATCGTTATAGTTTTAAATAATAAATTTAAACTTTTCGAAAAGGTATAAAGTGTTTTTTCTTTTAATTTTTCGAACGATACGAAAGTTAAATAATTAAATATCGTAGAATTTAACGAGATCGTATTTTTTAAACGAAAATATACTTTTATCGATAAATTTTTTAATTTCTTTCGTATTTAATTTTTTAAAAGGTTTTTTAAAAGTTATAATTTTCTTTTTTTTACGTAATTAAACGGTTAAAAATTAATTTTTACGTTTTTTTATAATTATATAAATAATAATAATTTTTAATTTATTTTTATTACCGAATGGTTTTTTACGTTTTCGTTTTTAAATTTTAAATAAATTTTTCGATAATACGTATATTTTATTATTATCGTTTTTTTATTAATCGAAATTAAAATCGAGTTTTACGATCGAAGTAAGTTTTAATACGTTAATTATCGTATTACGATTATATAATTTAACGATTATTATACGAAAATTAATAAATTTATTATTTATTTTAACGATATACGTTTCGTCGTTTTTAACGATTAACGTATATAGGCTTTTTTAACCGTTTTTTTCGCGGTAAACATATATTTTTAACTATAATAATAAATTTAACGTATTAAATATATTCGAATTATTTTTTATATTAAAAACATCGATTATTTATTATTTCGTTTTAACTTTATTTATTTTAATTATAACTTTTTTAATTATTATTTTTTTAACTTTTAAAAATAATACCATAAATAAATTATCGATTAATCGTAAATACGTATTAAATATTAATAACGTAAATATTAATTCGTTAAATCTTACGGTGTCGTTAATAATTTTTACGGTTATTTATAATATATATTCGAATTTTACGTTAAATAAATCTTTAAATATAACTTTAAAAATTTATCGTAACGATTTATAATATCGTTTTAATTTACTTATTAAATTATAAAATTTAACGGGTACTTTTTTAATTATAATATTTAAAATTTTAACATTAATCGTAAATTCGTTAATAATAAAATTCTTTTCGATATCGTAAATAATATCGTCGAATAAATTTAAATAAATATTAATTTATATTATTTATAATATATTTTAAATATATTTTATTATTATATTTTTTAAAAATTTCGTAATTTAATATACCGTAATTTAATTAATAATATAAAATATTAATTTTATATTAATATATATTACGTCGACGAATATATTATAATTAAAATTAACGTTATCCTTAATAATAAATTTAAATCGTTTTAATCGATTATTATATATTTAACATTAATAATAATATTTATTAATTTTATCGATTAAAATTTTATCGAAATTATTATAACTTATTTTAATAAATAAACGATATAATTTATTTACTATAAAATAATTAAATCGTCGATAAATTTAACGAAATTCGATTTTCGTAAAATAATAATAAATAATTATAAAATTATAATCGTTAAATAAAAATTATAAATATCCTTATTTATAAACGATAAAATACTTTTTATTTTTATATATAAATACGTTTTTAATATTATTAAAATATATATTAAAACGATTTATATCTTTAAAATATAATAAAAATAATATATTTAACGATATAATTTAAAACGTAATAAATTTAAACGATATAAATACGTAAACGGTATTTAAATTTCGTTATTTTACGTTATCGTTAAATCGAATAATATAACGTTTTATTATTTCGATATTTAAAAATATATATAAATATAATCGTTATAAAACTTTAAATTAAAGTTTATTATTAAATAAAATTTCGATTATTTTTATATTCGATATAATATTTTAAAATATATTAATATATCGATTATTAAAATAAAACGTAATATTATATAAAATATCGTAAATCGTAAAATTAAAAACGTTAATTACGATTATCGCGTAAAACGCCGTTTAATTTACGAATATATTTACTACGTTTTAATCGTTAATTTCGCCATAAATAATAAAATAATAATTTAAAATAATAATCGATAATTTTTCGTTATTTTTATCATTTTTTTAAATATATTAAATATCGTAATTTTATTTATCGTCGTTATCGTTATTTTTTTATACGTCGATTTTTTCGTAATCGAATAAAAATTAATTATAATTTTCGTTAATATTTTTAAAATCGAAGTTTTATTTTTATATATAACGTTATTAATTTATACGTTTATTTCGTCGTTTTAAAATAAGATATTTTATAAATTAATATCTTATTTTACCGTATATAAAATATTTTTTTTAACGTTACGATCTTTTAATACGTTATAAAATTTCGTTACGTAATCGAAATTAACTTTTATTATTACGATAAATTCGATTAATTTAATATTAATTCGATGTTTTTTAATTATAATTTATATTATATAATTTAATACGATATATTATATCGACGATAATTCGAAAATTTAAATAAATATTATCGAATATATTTAATTATCGAAAAATTATAACGTAAAAAATAAAATATCTTTATATAATAACTACGATATTTTTTTTAAAATTATAATCGGTTACGTAATTAATGGTTAATTTTTTCTAAATACGTTAAATTTTTTCGATTAATAATTTTATTTAAACAAATAAATTTTTATTAAAATTTTCTTTTATAATTAAAAATATTATCGTTTAACGCTATTTAATTATATACATTTATTAATTTTCTAATAAATAAAAATACGTTTTCGTACGTTTAATTATATCTTAAAAAATATAATTTATACCGGTTAATTAATCGTAATAATATTATTATATTCGTTTTTTTAACATCGTTAAATACGTATTAACATATATATATTTTTTAACTTTAATTTTATAATATAAATTTTTAAAAACTTTAATTTTTTTATTTATAATATCGTATTTATTACCTTTAAACTTATAATTATTATTATTATATATCTTAATAAAATCGATAAAAACACGTAATAAATTAAAGTTTATTAAATATTAATATATTTATTAAATTAATTATAAACGATATAACGGTTATAAATTTTATTATTATTATAAAAAAATATAACGTTATTAATCGAATTAATATTATAACTATTATAATACCGATTATTATATCGATTATTATTAAAAAATAATATAATATTATTAATCGATTTATTATTAAAAAATAATAAAAATAATAAATTACTATTAATCGAATTATTATTAAATCGATTATTATATTATAAAATTTTAAGATTATTTCGATAACTATATTATAATATTTTTCGTATCGTTAAATATTATAAATATTATTACGATAATTTTAAAAATTATTAATTATTTTAATTACGTTTAATCTAAAGATTTTTAATCGATTAAAAAAGTATATCTTTATTAAAATTTTCGTAAAAAAATAAAATTATTTTTATTAATAAATTCGTTAAGTTATTTTTTAATTATTTCTTTAGCGATATTTTTTAAAAATAATAAAAATTTAATAACTTTAATTATCTTCGTTAATTTTTTAATATAAATATAAACGTTTTTAATATATACGTTATATTTTTATAAATAATCGATTCCTTTAATATATAATTATTTAATTATATATTAAAATTATTTTTCGTCTCAATTACCGAAATTTTTTTTAAATCGTCGTTATAATCGAACGTTAAAAAAGTTATTATTATACATTTAAAAACACTCCGTAAAATAAATATTTAAAACTTTTAATTTTATTTTATCGAAATTAAATTTTTTAAAATTTAAACTCGTATAATTCGAATTAACGAAATTTTTTTAAATTTTACCTATTTTCGACATTATATAAATAAATTTTAATTAATTAATAAATTTAATATTATAACACTTCGTCGAAAATAAAAAAATTTCTTTTTATTTATATAAAAAAAAATTTTTTAATTATAATTACTTAATAATAATAATCGATATAAAAAAAATAAAATAAAATAAAAAAAAATAATAAATAAATCGATTTAAAAATCTTTTCGTAAATAATCGAACCGTTAATATATATACGCTTCGAATTTAATTAATCGAAAATAAAAATTTATAAAAATTAAAATAACCATTTTTATATTCGATTAATTATTATTAACGTAAAACGCTTTGAATAATTAATTAAATATAATAATAAAATCTTTTATACGTAATAAACGCGAATTTATTAACGTTTTTTTATATATCGTATACGAATATTACCTAATATATTACGTGTAATATACTACGCCTCGAAATTCTTAAAATAACATAATTAATTTTACGTCTTTAAAAATTATTAACGTAAAACGCCTCAAATTTTTAAAAATAATTTAATAATTAATCGTTTTTTTTTATTAAAATTTACTCGTTCGATTAAATTTTAATATTTCTTCGAACTAAACTATAATAAAATAAATAATCTTTTTATATCTTAAACTTTTTTAAATTTATAAATTTTTTTTTAATAAAAACCTTATTATTTATATTTAATTTATTAATTAAACACTAATTAATATTAAATAATAAAAAATTATTAATTAATAAATCGAAGGGAAAATATTAAACGATCGCTTAATATAAAAATTACGAAAAAAAGTTATATTTATTATATTTATTTATATAAAAATGTAATTAATTAACTTTATATTAATCGATATTTATATACCGTTTTAAAATATATACCCTAAGTTTTCGTTATTTAAAACGACGAAACATTTAATAAAAATATATCCACCGTTATTACCGTTACGATAAATTCTTTAATATAAAATTATATAATTATAACGTTTATAAAATTATACGATTTATATATTTATTAAATATTATTAATTTCCCGGTTTTTATAAAATTATTTTAAAGTTATAAAATTAATTATTAATTTTTTTTCGTTAATATTTTTTATTTATATTAAATATTAATATAACGATAAAAAATTAATATATAAAACGAAAAAAATTTTAAAAAATAATAAACGTTTTAAAATAATATTAATCGTATAATAAATTATATAATCGACGTCGAAATTTTAAATTATTTTATAAATTTTATTTATAAATATATTATAAATAATTTATTTATATTTAATAAATAATTAATAAATAATATTATTAATAATTTATATTTTATTATTTCGATCGATGAAATTTTTATTATTTAAAATAATAACGTATTTAATTTATAAATTTAAATTTTTATTATTTACGAAAAATTTATCGATAAAAATATAAAAACGTAAATTTTAAAAGTTTAATTCGACGTAACGAAATTTATATATTTAATTATTTATTTATTATTTAATTTTAATATTAAAAGTTTTAATTTTTTTAAATTTAAATTCGAAATATTAAATCGTCGTAAAATAATTAAAAGTTATTTCGAATTAATATATCGAAATAATATATATATTTTAAATTTATTATTTTATAAATTTTTTAATTATATCGAAGGTTTTAACGTTTAATAATTTAAATTTTTTAATTTAATTTTTTTAAATAATTATTACGTTAAAATTTTTATCGTAAATCGTAATATATAATTTATTAAAATTTTCGATTTCGAAATTTATAATTTTTTAAAAGTACGTTTTAATTTTAACTTTATTAAAAATTTTATTTTTAATAATAAAAAAGTTTATAATATCGATATTAAAAATATTATTTATTTAAAAATTAATAAATTTAAATAAATTCGAATTTATTATAAATAAATATAAATTAAAAATTAATAATTTTATTCGTAATTTTTATTAATAATAATATAAATAAATTTTAAATTAATAAATATTTAATTTTACGAAATTATATAAAAATTTAATTATTTTTAATAATATTTTTTAAGGTATTTATTTTTAAGTTTAATTAATAAATATATAAAAATAATTTTTTATATCGATGTTTTAAATTAAATGTAGATTATTATAATATTTCGAATTATAATTTTTATTTTTTTACGACGTAATATAAACGTTAAAATTAATATAATACGTTAATTAATTTTTTAAATAATAAATACGTATATTATAATATATTTTTTATCGAAATTATTATAATTTTAAATTATTAAACGAAATTTTTTATATAACGTAATAATATTTTTACTTTTAATTTTATAAACTATTTATAATTTAAAAATCGTAACGTTTCGATGTATAATTATATCGTAAATTTTTAAATATAAAATATTTTTTTTAAATAAAACGTTTAATTTTTTTATATTCGATATTTTATAAAAATTTTTTTATATAATAATTTTTTTATTCGTTTATAATTTAATAATAAAAATAAAATTCTTTTATTTTTTATTAATAATATATAATTTAATAATATAAAAAAAATCGTTAATATATATAAAATTTTTTTTTAAAATAATTTAATAATTATTAAAGTTAAAAATTAACGTAAATAATTCGATTTTAAATTTTTTAAATAATATAAAAATTTTTTTAATTAAATATACGATTTAATATAAAAATTTTTAAACGTAAATATTTCGTTCGAAACGTTAAAAACGACGATAATATTTTTATTCGATATCGTAATAATTTTATAAAAACTTTTTTATTTTTTTTTTTATAAATAAATATTTTATTATCGATAAAAAATAATACGAAAAACGTTTTTTATATATTAAAATTATTACGTATATTTAAAATATTTTTTACGAAACGTTATATTTTAATTTTTTTAATTTTTATTATTATTTTTTAAATAATTTATATTTTTTAAATTTATATAAAAATAAAAAATAAATTTATATTAATTTTAAAATAAACGTTAAATATAAAAAATATAAATATTAAATTATTAAAATTAATAATATTATTAATTATTTTAATAATTATTTATAATTATAATATACGTAAATTTAAATTTTAAAATTTATCGGTAATAATTTCGTACGTTTTACGAATTAAATCGTAATATTTTTCGATTTTATTAATAAATTAATATATTTCGATAAATATTTAATAATAAATAATTTTAATAATACGAATTTTATTTCGAAATTCGATATTATCGAAATTTATATCGATATTATATATAATAATATTCGAAAGTTCGAAATAAATATTAATTTAATATTATTTTAATATATTTTAAATTTTTTTAATAAAAATAATTTTTATAAAACGAATAATTTAAAATTTTATAATAACGTTAATTATATATAAAATAAAATATTTGTTTAAATATATAATATTAATAATAATTTTATAATTAAAATTTATATTAAAGTTTTTTAAATTAAATTTAAATTTTTAAAAAGTTTTATTTTTAATTTAATAATAATAATAAAATTTATTAATTTTTTTAATATTTTTAATATTAACGTTATAATTTATTTTATTTAAAAAAATATATAATTTAATTATAAAAAAATAATTAAATTAAATATAAATACGATGTAATTCGAATTTTATAAAAAAAATTATATTATCGAAATAAAATTATAAATATTTTTATTTATAAATAATAACGATAATAATATTATTTTTTTTAATTAATTAATTCGTAACGTTATTTAAATAAATATTTAATCGATTTATATTTTTTAAATATATAAAAAACGAAGTATTTAAATTTATAATATAAAAATCGATTAATTCGAACGAAATATTAATTATAATCGTTTTTAATAATTCGATTAAAAATTTGTTTTCGAATTTAATATTAATTATTAAATAATAAAAGGTTATTAATTAATAAATCGAAAGGAAAATATTAAACGATTATTTAATATAAAAGTTACGAAAAAAAATTATATTTATTATATTTATTTATATAAAAGTGTAATTAATTAATTTTATATTAATCGATATTTATATATCGTTTTAAAATATATACCTTAAATCTTCGTTATTTAAAATAATAAAACATTTAATGAAAATATATTTATCGTTATTATCGTTACGGTAAATTCCTTAATATAAAATTATATAACTATATTAATAATAATAAATTTCCTTTTTTTTATTTTTTTACTTATTTTTATAACTTTATTATAATATTATTTATATTAATAAACGTTTTTAACGTTTTATTAATATTATTTTTCGTTATAACGTTAATAAAATTATTTTTTTTATAAATTTATTTAATTTTCGTTATTTTTTATTTTTCGTACGATTATCGAAATAATATAATATCGATTATAAACTTTTTTTTTTCGTAATACTTAATTTAATTAAACACTCGTAAAATAAATAAAAATTAATATAAATAATAATAAAAAAATTTAAATAATTTAATTTTTTATTAATTAATAAAATCGTCGTTTTAAAAATTATTACTATATTTACGTTATATATTATAATGTAAATTTCGTTTATTAAAACGTTTCGTATAACGTATTTTAATTTAATCGAATTTTAATAAATAATATTATTTTTAATATTAAAAAATAATTTCGAAAGCGTTTTATTTACGATAAATATAATATATTCGATTTAAAAATTTAAATTTTTATTATTTATAAATAATTCGTTAATAAAAACGAATAATTTAATAATTTTTAAATTTAAAAATACGGATCGTAATTTTCGATTAATATTTATTTTTTATTAATTAAATCGTTTATTAAGTTTCGTAATTTCGATAATTTTAAACTTACGATGTTAAATTATTTCGAATATATTATACGTAATTTTAAATTAATAAATCGATACGATATACGTTTTACGTATACGTTATTATACGTATTAATACGTTATATCGTTAATATCGATTTTAATAAAAATAATTTTTTTTCTTTAATTTTTTTAACGTAAATAAATTATTTCGTTAATTTTTATAATAATAATACATTTATTAAAAATAATTAAATAATTTATGGTTAAATATTTTTTTAATTTAATTAAAAATCTTATTTTTTTTCGTTTTTAATTTTTTATTTAATCGAATATTTTATCGAATAATTCGAAAATATTATTAATTTATATATTTATTAATTCGAAACGATCGGTTAATTTTAATATTAATAAATATAAATTATACGTAAATATAATTATTTAAAGTTTTTTTTATAATATTTAAAATATATAATTTATTAATATATATTAACTTTTATTATATTATATAAAAGTTTTACGATTATTATAATCGTATTAAAAAAATATTTAAATATAAAAATAAAAATTAATCGAATTAAAACGATACGATTTAATTTTAATTTTAATTATATATAAATTTATATAATATCGCGTAACTAAACTTTTATTTTTTTTTTATAAAAGTAAATGTTAATATTATAATTATTCGTTAATTTAATTATTATATAATCGGTAATTATATTAATATTATTTTTTTACTTTTATCGTTATAACTTTAAATAATAAATTTAAACTTTTCGAAAAAATATAGGGTATTTTTTCTTTTAATTTTTCGAACGATATAAAAATTAAATAATTAAATATTATAAAATTTAACGAAATCGTATTTTTTAAACGAAAATATACTTTTATTAATAAATCTTTTAATTTCCTTCGTATTTAATTTTTTAAAAAGTTTTTTAAAAGTTATAATTTTTTTTTTACGTAATTAAATGATTAAAAGTTAATTTTCGCATTTTTTTATAATTATATAAATAACGATAATTTTTAATTTATTTTTATTATCGAATAATTTTTTACGTTTTCGTTTTTAAACTTTAAATAAATTTTTCGATAATACGTGTATTTTATTATCGTTATTTTCTTATTAATCGAAATTAAAATCGAATTTTACGGTCGAAATAAACTTTAATATATTAATTATTATATTATAATTATACGATTTAACGATTATTATATAAAAGTTAACGAATTTATTATTTATTTTAATAATATACATTTTATCGTTTTTAACGATTAATATATATAAGCTTTTTTAATCGTTTTTTTCGCGGTAAATATATATTTTTAATTATAATAATAAGTTTAACGTATCGAATATATTCGAATTATTTTTTATATTAAAAATATCGATTATTTATTATTTCGTTTTAATTTTATTTATTTTAATTATAACTTTTTTAATTATCGTTTTTTTAATTTTTAAAAATAATATTATAAATAAATTATCGATTAATCGTAAATACGTATTAAATATTAATAACGTAAATATTAATCCGTTAAATTTTATAATATCGTTAATAATTTTTACGGTTATTTATAATATATATTCGAATTTTACGTTAAATAAATCTTTAAATATAACTTTAAAAACTTATTATAATAATTTATAATATCGTTTTAATTTACTTATTAAATTATAAAATTTAACGGGTATTTTTTTAATTATAATATTTAAAATTTTAATATTAATTATAAATTCGTTAATAATAAAATTTTTTCTAATATCGTAAATAATATCGTTAAATAAACTTAAATAAATATTAATTTATATTATTTATAATATATTTTAAATATATTTTATTATTATATTTTTTAAAAATTTCGTAATTTAATATATCGTAATTTAATTAATAATATAAAATATTAATTTTATATTAAATATATATTACGTCGATAAATATATTATAATTAAAATCGACGTCATTTTTAATAATAAATTTAAATTATTTTAATCGATTATTATATATTTAACATTAATAATAATATTTATTAATTTTATCGAGTAAAAATTTATCGAAGTTATTATAATTTATTTTAATAAATAAACGATATAATTTATTTATTATAAAATAATCGAATCGTCGATAAATTTAACGAAATTTAATTTTTATAAAATAATAATAAATAACTATAAAATTATAATCGTTAAATAAAAACCATAAATATTTTTATTTATAAACGATAAAATACTTTTTATTTTTATATATAAATACGTTTTTAATATTATTAAAATATATATTAAAACGATTTATATTTTTAAAATATAATAAAAACGATATATTTAACGATATAATTTAAAACGTAATAAATTTAAACGATATAAATATATAAATAATATTTAAACTTCGTTATTTTATATTATCGTTAAATTAAATAATATAACGTTTTATTATTTCGATATTTAAAAATATATATAAATATAATTATTATAAAGTTTTAAATTAAAGTTCGCCGTTAAATAAAATTTTAATTATTTTTATATCCGATATAATATTTTAAAATACATTAATATATCGATTATTAAAATAAAACGTAATATTATATAAAATATCGTAAGTCGTAAAATTAAAAACGTCGATTATAATTATCGTATAAAACGCCGTTTAATTTACGAATATATTTATTACGTTTTAATTATTAATTTCGTCGTAAATAATAAAATAATAATTTAAAGTAATAATCGGTGGTTTTTCGTCGTTTTTATTATTTTTTTAAATATATTATACATCGTAATTTTATTTATTATTATTATCGTTATTTCCTCGTATATTAATTCTTTCGTAATCGAATAAAAATTAATTATAATTTTCGTTAATATCTTTAAAATCGAAATTTCGTTTTTATACGTAACGTCGTTAATTTATACGTTTATTTCGTCGTTTTAAAATAAGGTATTTTATAAATTAACATTTTATTTTATTATATATAAAGTATTTTTTTTAACGTTACGATTTTTTAATACGTTATAAAACTTCGTTATATAATCGAAATTAATTTTTATTATTACGATAAATTCGATTAATTTAATATTAATTCGATATTTTTTAATTATAATTTATATTATATAATTTAATACGATATATTATATCGATAATAATTCGAAAATTTAAATAAATACCATCGAATATATTCGATTATCGAAAAATTATAATGTAAAAAATAAAATATTTTTATACGATAATTACGATATTTTTTTTAAAATTATAATCGGTTACGTAATTAATAATTAATCCTTTTTAAATACGTTAAATTTTTTCGATTAATAATTTTATTTAAATAAGTAAATTTTTATTAAAATTTTCTTTTATAATTAAAAATATTATCGTTTAACGTTATTTAATTATATATATTTATTAATTTTTTAATAAATAAAAATACGTTTTTATACGTTTAATTATATTTTAAAAAATATAATTTATACCGATTAATTAATCGTAATAATATTATTATATTCGTTTTTTTAATATTATTAAATACGTATTAACGTATATATATTTTTTAACTTTAATTTTATAATATAAATCTTTAAAAACTTTAATTTTTTCGTTTATAATATTATATTTATTACTTTCGAATTTATAATCGTTATTATTATATATTTTAATAAAGTTAATAAAAATATATAATAAATTAAAGTTTATCGAATATTAATATATTTATTAAATTAATTATAAACGATATAACGATTATAAATTTCGTTATTATTATAAAATAATATAACGTTATTAATCGAATTAATATTATAATTATAATTATATTAATTATTATATTAATTATTATTAAAAAATAATATAATATTATTAATCGATTTATTATTAAAAGATAATAAAAATAATAAATTATTATTAATCGAATTATTATTAAATTAATTATTATATTATAAAATTTTAAAATTATTTCGGTAATTATATTATAATATTTTTTATATCGTTAAATATTATAAATATTATTACGATAATTTTAAAAGTTATTAATTATTTTAATTACGATTAATTTAAAAGTTTTTAATCGATTAAAAAAACATATTTTTATTAAAATTTTCGTAAAAAAATAAAATTATTTTTATTAATAAATTCGTTAAATTATTTTTTAATTATTTTTTTAACGATATTTTTTAAAATAATAAAAATTTAATAACTTTAATTATTTTCGTTAATTTTTTAATATAAATACGAACATTTTTAATATATACGTAATAATTAATTAACTTATATACGTACCACTTCGTAATATGTATTTTAAAAAAAAAAATACTTATATACTTTCGTTTATATAAAAAAAACCTTTTTTATAATTTCCTTATTAAATAATTTTTCTTTTTTAAATAATTTATATAACATTAATTTTACCTCATCGCGATTATTTTTATTATTATTTCCTTACTTTATTTACGTATATATTTATTAATATTAATTAATATTATTAAAATTAATAATATAAATTAATAAAATTAAAAAAATTATTATTATAATAATACGAAAAACTTTTATCGTAATAATATATACGATAATAACATTTTTTTTTTTATATAATACTTTTTTATTTATATTAAAATATTATTTTATTATATTAAATTTCTTTAAACTTATAATATTTATTATATCGTAAAAAACTAAAAATTCGATTTAAATATAAATTTACGAAAAAAAATTTAACTTCGTTAAATAAAAAAATATAAATAAACTTAAAATTTTAATTAAATATATTTTTAATTATTTAATTACTTCGACCTTTTTTATTAAATATTTTAATTTTATAATAATAAAATAAAAAAAAATAAACCCGTAAACTACTACCTTTTAATAAAAAATAACGTAAATATTAATTATATTAATAAACCTAAACGTAACGAATAAAAATAAATTATATATTTATATAATTAAAAAAACTATAAAAAAATTTTAAAAACGTTTTAAAAATTTTACCCTAAATAATTTTTAAATTATATTATATTAATTACGTTCGATTTTAAAAACCGCATTAATATAAAAAAACATTTATATAAATAGAAATAATATTAACGTTATTAAATCTTTAATAAATTTTTTATTATTACGAAAATTATTAAAGTAAAATAACGATAAATTAATAAAAATAAAATAAAAATAATTTAATATATTAATATAAAAAATATTCGTATATCGAATCGAAAAAAATATAATTTACTCGAAGTTATTTATATCGATATATATATACGTTATAATATAATAATAATTATAATTTTTCGTTTTTTAAACGTTTAATTAATTAATCGAATACGAAAATTTAATAATATTTATTATATCGATAAAATTATTATTAATATCGTTTCGACGACGTTATAAATCACTTTCGTAATTTACGTACTTATTTTTTACTACCTTTAATAATTTATTATCGATATTTTATATTTTATCGCTTTTTTTATCGTAATTTTTTATAACATAACCCCTTTAATAATTAATATTTAAACCCTTACCGTTAATTTCGTTTAACCTTTAAAATAATTAAAATAACTTACGTAATTAATCGAAACTTTAAATATTTAATATATCTATTTTTTTTACCCCTACCTTATAAAAAATAACCGCATTTTTTTAAATTATTACGATTAATTAATACTTTATTATTTTAATTTATATTAAATTATAAAAGTATAATTAATAATACACCTTTAATCTTTAACGAAAAAAATAATCTTAATTTTTATTATTGGAAAAAGTTTATAAATCTTTTAAATCGTTATCGAATAATTCGTATATAATATCGACGATTTTATTAAACGTCGTATTAAAAAAAGGAAATTATTATATCGAAAATTACGATTTTTCTTTTTAAATAACTTTATAACTTTTATTAATTAAACCGACCTTTATATTTATATCCGTCGAAAATTAATAAAACGACATTTATTATAACGTTTTTTTTATTTAAATTTTTAACGAAATATATCTTTTTATTATCGTCGATTATTTTAAAAAAATTTAAAATAATAAAAATAATTATATCGAAAAACTTTATAATATTTTAAAAAATAAATTCCGTTTTTTTTTAAATGTATATTATACGATTAAGATTCGTTAAATTTAATTTTATATTATATTTTCCATTATTTTTATTAAACGAATAATTATTTATTTTTTATATAATATATTTTATTATTAATGTTTTACGAATATATATTTAACTATAAAATAACATTTTAATACGAAGTAAAATAAAATTTAATATTATTATAATTAAACTTCGATTATTTTTTTTTAATATTAAAGTTAAAAAAAAAACGAGGGAAAGTTTAATTTTAAAATATTATAAATTATATTAAATAAATTAATATTATATTAATGTATTTTTAAAAAAAATTTTAAAGGTAAATAGTAATTTATTATAATTACGTAATATATTATTTATAATGTATTTTAGTTATAATATATTTTATTTATTTCGTTATATTAATTCGAAAAGTTAATTAATAAACTTCGTACGTTAATCGATATTTTCGAAAATATTAAAAAAATATATTAATTTATAATTAACGATAATAACGATAAAAATTTTAATTAATTTTATATTAAACGAAAGTATTATTATAATAATAAAAATAATCGATATTAGTTAAAAAAAACGACTTAAATTTAAAAGTGTCGTTATTAAATATATAAAAAAAAAATATTAATTTATTAAATATTTTAAAAACGAATAAAAAAAAATTAAAAGATTATAATAAGTTTAAAAAACTAAAAATAAAAGTAAATATATTACGTTTTTAACGGATTATAAAAGTATTAAATAAAAAAACTCGAAGTCGAAAAACGACGATTAAAACGTCGTTACTTTCGAAATAAAAAAAATTAATTTTTAACATTAATTAACCGCGGTATATTTAACGAATTAAATATATTAATATCGAATTATTTTTTATTACCTTTTTATCGATAAATTAAAAAATAATATTATATTTATCTTAAATTAATATATTAAAAATGTTTTCTAAAATATTATCCTCGATATCGATATAATTAAAATATTTATTATAAAAAAAAACTAATGTTAAATTTTTATAAAAAACTTTCTCGATCGAAATTTTAAAATGAATAATAATTAAGCCGATAAAATTAATATTAAATTCGAAAATAAATTTTTAATTAAATTATTAAAAATAATTATAATTAACGTTTCGTTCGAATTAATCGATTTTTATATTATAAATTTAAATATTTTATTTTTTATATGTCTAAAAAATATAAATCGATTAAACATTTATTTAAATAATATTACAAATTAATTAATCGAAAAAAATAACATTATCGTTACTATCGTTTATAAATAAAAACATTTATAGTTTTATTTTAATAATACGACTTTTTTTACGAAACTCGAATTACGTCGTATTTATATTTAATTTAGTTATTTTTTTATAATTAAATTATATACTTTTTTAAATAAAATAAATTATAATATTAATATTAAAAATATTAAAAAAATTAATAAATTTTATTATTATTATTAAATTAAAAATAAAACCTTTTAAAAATTTAGGTTTAACTTAAAAAATTTTAATATAAATTTTAATTACGAAGTTATTATTAATATTATATATTTAAATAAACGTCCCGTTTTATATATAATCGACGCCGTTATAAAGTTTTAAATTATTTATTTTATAAAAATCATTTTTATTAAAAAAATTTAAGATATATTAAAATAATATTAAATCGATATTTATTTCGAATTTTCGAATATTATTATATATAATACCGATATAAATTTCGATAATATCGAATTTCGAAATAAAACTCGTATTATTAAAATTATTTATTATTAAGTATTTATTAAAGTATATTAATTAATTAATAAAGTTAAAAAATATTACGATTTTATTCGTAAAATATACGAAATTATTATCGATAAATTTTAAAGTTTAAATTTACGTATAACTTAATTATAAATGATTATTAAAATAATTAATAATATAATTAATTTTAATAATTTAATATTTATATTTTTTATATTCGACGTTTATTTTAAAATTAATATAAATTTATTTTTTATTTTCGTATAAATTTAAAAAATATAAATCGTTTAAAAAATAATAATAAAAATTAAAAAAATTAAAATATAACATTTTATAAAAAATATTTTAAACATACATAATAACCTTAATATACGAAAAACTTTTTTCGTATTACTTTCTATCGATAACGAAATATTTATTTATAAAAAAAAAAAAAATAAAAAAATTTTTATAAAATTATTATAATATCGAATAAAAATATTATCGTCGTTTTTAACACTTTAAATAAAACATTTACGTTTAAGAATTTTTATATTAAATTATATATCTAACCTTAAAAAAATTTCATATCGTTTAAAAAATTTAAAATCGAGTTATTTATATTAACTTTTAACTCCGATAATTATTAAATTATTTCGAAGGAAAACTTTATATATATTAACAATTTTTCCCATACCGTTAAATTATACATCATTAATAAAAAGTAAAAAAATTTTACTTTTATTATTAAACTATAAACGAATAAAAAAATCATTATATAAAAAAAATTTTATAAAATATTAAATATAAAAAAATTTAACATTTTATTCGAAAAAAGTATTTTACGTTTAAAAATTTATAATATAATTATATATCGAAGCGTTACAATTTTTAAATTATAAATAATTCGGGAAATTAAAAATAAAAATACCGTCGTATTATACGAAAAATCTCGCTTAATAATTTAAAATTATAATAATTTCGATAAAAAATATATTATAACGTATATACTTATTATTTAAAAAATTAACTAATATATTATATTAATTTTAACGCTTATATTACGTCGAAAAAAGATAAAAATTATAATTCGAAATATTATAATAATTTACACTTAATTTAAAATATCGATATAAAAAATTATCTTTATATATTTATTAATAAAATTTAAAAATAAATACCCTAAAAAAATATTATTATAAATAATTAAACTTTTATACGATTTTATAAAATTAAATATTTATTAATTTAAAATTTATTCGCGTTATTATTAATAAAAATTACAAATAAAACCATTAATTTTTAACCCTTATTTATTTATAATAAATTCGAATCCGTTCGAATTTATTAACTTTTAAATAAATAATATTTTTAACGTCGATATTACGAACTTTTTTATTATTAAAAATAAAACTTTTAATAAAACTAAAATTAAAATACGCCCTTAAAAAATTATAAATTTCGAAATTAAAAATTTTAATAATTTACATATTACGATTTATAATAAAAATTTTAACGTAACAACTACTTAAAAAAATCAAACTAAAAAACTTAAACTATTAAATATTAAAACCTTCGATATAATTAAAAAATTTATAAAATAACGAACTCGAAATATATACATTACTTTTATATATTAATTCGAAATAACCTTTAATTACTTTATTATAACTTAATACTTTAAACCTAAATTTAAAAAAATTAAAATTTTTAACGCTAAAATTAAATAATAAATAAATAACTAAATACGTAAACTTCGTTATATCGAACTAAATCCTTAAAATTTACACCTTTATATTTTTATTGATAAATTTTTCGTAAATAATAAAAATTTAAATTTATAAATCGAATACGTTATTATTTTAAATAATAAAAATCTTATCGATCGAAATAATAAAATATAAATTATTAATAATATTATTTATTAATTATTTATTAAATATAAACGAATTATTCGTAACATACTTATTAATAAAATTTATAAAATAGTTTAAAATTTCGACGTCGATTATATTATTTACTATATAATTAATATTATCCTAAAACGCTTTTTACTTCTTAAAATCCCTTTTATTTTATATATCGACTTTTTATCGTTATATTAATATTTAATATAAATAAAAAATACCAATAAAAAAAAATTAATAATTAATCTTATAACGTTAAAATAATTCTATAAAAACCGAAAAATTAATAACATTTAATAAATTTATAAATCGTATAACCCCACGAATATAATAACGAAAACGTCTTTTAATAAAACGATACGAAACTTAATAAAAAAAAATTAAATTAATTTAAAATTAAAAAAATAAATAAAATAAAAAACTTAACTAATAATTCGTAATCAATTAATTACAAAAAAAAATAAAATAAATAATAATTAATTAACTCATATACGTACCACTTCGTAATATATACCTTAAAAAAAAAATACCTATATACCTTCGTTTATATAAAAAAAACCTTTCCTATAATCTCTTTATTAAATAATTTTTCCTCTTTAAATAATTTATATAATATTAATTTTACTTTATCGTAATTACTTTTATTATTATTTCCTTACTTTATTTACGTACATACCTATTAATAATACGTTATATTTTCGTAAATAATCGATTTTTTTAATACGTAATTATTTAATTATATATTAAAATTATTTTTCGTTTTAATTATCGAAATTTTTTTTAAATCGTCGTTATAATTAAACGTTAAAAAAATTATTATTATATATTTAAAAACATTTCGCGAAATAAATATTTAAAATTTTTAATTTTATTTTATCGAAGTTAAATTTTTTAAAATTTAAACTTATATAATTTAAATTAACGAAATCTTTTTAAATTTTATTTATTTTCGACATTATATAAATAAATTTTAATTAATTAATAAATTTAATATTATAACATTTCGTTAAAAATAAAAAAAAATTTTTTTTATTTATATAAAAAAAAGTTTTTTAATTATAATTACTTAATAACGATAATCGATATAAAAAAAATAAAATAAAATAAAAAAAAATAATAAATAAATCGATTTAAAAATTTTTTCGTAAATAATTAAATCGTTAACGTATATATATTTTAAGTTTAATTAATTAAAAATAAAAATTTATAAAAGTTAAAATAATTATTTTTATATTTAATTAATTATTATTAACGTAAAACGTTTTAAATAATTAATTAAATACAATAATAAAATTTTTTATATATAATAAACGTAAATTTATTAACGTTTTTTTATATATTATATATAAATATTATTTAATATATTACGTATAATATATTACGCTTCGAAATTTTTAAAATAATACGATTAATCTTACGTTTTTAAAAACTATTAACATAAAATACTTCGAATTTTTAAAAATAATTTAATAATTAATCGTTTTTTTTTATTAAAATTTATTTATTCGATCGAACTTTAATATTTTTTTAAACTAAATTATAATAAAATAAATAATTTTTTCATATTTTAAACTTTTTTAAATTCGTAAACTTTTTTTTAATAAAAACTTTATTATTTATATATAATTTATTAATTAAATATTAATTAATATTAAATAATAAAAAATTATTAATTAATAAATTAAAAAAAAAATATTAAACGATCGTTTAATATAAAAATTACGAAATAAAATTATATTTATTATACTTATTTATATAAAAATATAATTAATTAATTTTACACTAATCGATATTTATATATCGTTTTAAAATATATACCTTACATCTTCGTTATTTAAAATAACGAAATATTTAATAAAAATATATTTATCGTTATTATCGTTACGGTAAATTTTTTAATATAAAATTATATAATTATATTAATTTTATCGATTCGATTATTATTTATTTTAAATTTTCGATCGAAAAAATTTTTTATAAAAATTTAATATTAATTTTTTTTATAATAAATATTTTAATTATATTAATATCGAAAATAATATTTTAAAAAATATTTTTAATATATCGATTTAAAATAAATATAATATTATTTTTTAATTTATCGATAAAAAAATAATAAAAAATAATTTAATATTAATATATTTAATTTATTAAATATATCGTAATTAATTAATATTAAAAATTAATTTTTTTCGTTTCGAAAATAACGACGTTTTAATCGTCGTTTTTCGATTTCGAATTTTTTTATTTAATATTTTTATAATTCGTTAAAAACGTAATATATTTACTTTTATTTTTAATTTTTTAAATTCGTTAACGTTTTTTTATTTTTTTTTATTTATTTTCGAAATATTTAATAAATTAATATTTTTTTTTTATATATTTAATAACGACGTTTTTAAATTTAAGTCGTTTTTTTCGATTAATATCGATCGTTTTTATTATTACGGTAATATTTTCGTTTAATATAAAATTAATCGAAATTTTTATTATTATTATTATTAATTATAAATTAATATATTTTTTTAATATTTTCGAAAATATTAATTAACGTACGAAATTTATTAATTAATTTTTCGAATTAATATAACGAAAAAAATAAAATATATTATAGTTATAATATATTATAATAAATACGTTATATAATTACGATAAATTATAATTTATTTTTAAATTTTTTTTTAAAAATTTATTAATATAATATTAATTTATTTAATATAATTTATAATATTTTAAAATTAAATTTTCCTTCGTTTTTTTTTAAAATTTTAATATTAAAAAAATAATTAAAATTTAATTATAATAATATTAAATTTTATTTTATTTCGTATTAAAATATCGTTTTATAATTAAATATATATTCGTAAAATATTAATAACGAAATACGTTATATAAAAAATAAATAATCGTTCGTTTAATAAAAATAATAAAAAATACGATATAAAATTAAATTTAATAAATTTTAATCGTATAATATACGTTTAAAAAAAAACGAAATTTATTTTTTAAAACGTTATAAAATTTTTCGATATAATTATTTTTATTATTTTAAACTTTTTTAAAATAATTAATAATAATAAAAAAATATATTTCGTTAAAAATTTAAATAAAAAAAACGTTATAATAAATATCGTTTTATTAATTTTCGATAAATATAAATATAAAAGTCGATTTAATTAATAAAAATTATAAAATCGTTTAAAAAAAATCGTAATTTTCGATATAATAATTTTTTTTTAATATAATATTTAATAAAATTATCGATATTATATATAAATTATTCGATAACGATTCGAAAAATTTATAAATATTTTTCGATAATAAAAATTAAAATTATTTTTTTCGTTAAAAATTAAAAATATATCGTTAATTATATTTTAATTCGATATATATCGATATAATAAAATATTAATTAACCGTAATAATTTAAAAAAACGTAATTATTTTTTATAAAATAAAAATAAAAAAAATAAATATATTAAATATTTAAAATTTTAATTAATTACGTAAATTACTTTAATTATTTTAAAAATTAAATAAAATTAATAACGAAAATTTAAATATTAATTATTAAAAAGATTATATTATCGAAAACTATAATAAAAAAACGAAAAAATATAAAATATAAACGATAAATTATTAAAAGTCGTAAAAAGTAAAAATATTTATTAAAAAAATAATTTATAACGTCGTTAAAACGATATAAATAATAGTTTTATCGAAATAATAAACGTTATTAAATTTAAATTTTTATATTCGATTAATTAATTAAACGTTTAAAAAGCGAAAAATTTTAATCGTTATTATATTATAACGTATATATATCGATATAAATATTTTTAAATAAATTACATTTTTTTCGATTTAATATATAAACGTTTTTTATATTAATATATTAAATTATTTTTATTTTATTTTTATTAATTTATCGTTATTTTATTTTAATAATTTACGTAATAATAAAAAATTTAATAAAAATTTAATAACGTTAATATTATTTTTATTTATATAAATATTTTTTTACATTAACGTAATTTTTAAAATCGATTATAATTAACGTAATAAAATTTAAAAATCGTTTAAAATAAAATTTTTAAAACGTTTTTAAAATTCTTTTAAAATTTTTTTAATTATATAAATATATAATTTACTTTTATTTGTTAAATTTAAATTTATTAATATAAATAATATTTATATTATTTTTTATTAAAAAATAACGATTTACGAATTTTTTTTTATTTTATTATTATATAATTAAAATATTTATCGAAAAAAATAAAAGTAATTATAAAATCGAAAATATATTTAATTAAAGTTTTAAACTTATTTATATTTTTTTATTTTATAAAATTAAATTTTTTTTTTAAATTTACGTTTAAATAAAATTTTTAATTTTTTACGATATAATAAATAAAAAAGATTTAAAAAAAATTAAAAATAACGAAAACGATATTTTATCGTAAATAAAATAAAAACGTAAAAAAAAAAAGTGTTAATATCGCGTATATTATTACGATAAAAATTTTTCGTATTATCGTAATAATAATTTTTTTAACTTTATTAATTTATATTATTAATTTTAATAATATTAATTAATATTAATAAATACATATATAAATGAAATAAAAAAATAATAATAAAAATAAACGCGATATAATAAAATTAATGTTATATAAATTATTTAAAAAAGAAAAATTATTTAATAAAAAAATCGTAAAAAAAGTTTTTTTTATATAAACGAAAATATATAAATATTTCCTTTTTTTAAAATACGTATTACGAAATAATACGTATATAAATTAATTAATTATTAAAAACTTTAAAAATATTTTATATAATTATAAAAATTAATTAAAATTTATTTTTATTAAAATAACGATTTTATAAAATTAAATTTTATAAAATTTATTAAAAATAAAAAAAAATATTTTTAAACGATAATATATTTATTAATATTAATATATAAATTATTTAAAAAATATTTTAATTATTTTTAAAATATATATAATTTATATATAAATTTAAAATAAATAAAAACTTTTAAAAATTTATAATTAAAAATATATATTTTTAATTTTTTTTATATATTATTTTTATTTTATAATAATTTTATTAATAATAATTTATAATAATTAAAATTAAAATTAATCGAAAAAACGATTTTTATTTTATAAAAAAAAAATTTTATTTATAAATATTTTATATTCATATATTAAAATAAATATAAAAATAATAATTTTTTATAATATTTTAAACGTTTATTATAAATTAATTATATAAGTTAAAAACGTATATTAAATTTAAATAAATTATTATATATATTTAAAATTAAATAAAAAAATATTTAAAATTTTTTAATTAATTTTAAAGTTTTTTTTAAATAAAATAAATAAATATAAATATTTAAATACGACGATATTAAAATAAAATAAAATTTTTTATTTTATAATTTTTTATTTAAAATTTTAATTAAAAGTTATAATATATTTATAAAATAACTTTTTAATAACTTTTTTAATAAATTTAATTTAATATTTTTACGATTTATATTTAATTAAATATATACATTTTAATTAAATAAGTTTTAATGGTAAAAAGGTGTCCCGGTAGGGGTGTGTCCCGTTGTTACGTAATGCATGGTAGTTATTATGAGACCTGAATTGAGGCATAATTCGGGATGTGGTAATCCGGTTTATACGACCCTTTCTAATAATAGCGTACGTATAAGAAAGTCGTAAAATGAACATGTTAAGTTCGAACTGCGGTATCGTTTTCTAGTAGCGTAGCGTAATAGGTTCTACCTGGAATTGTCTAGGTAGGGGATTGACGTCGGTATATTATTTTATGTTTTTCGGCGTGTATATCCGTGCTCCCGTATAATATTCTTTTTGAGGGACAATGTTTAGAATATTTAATGTCTGGGAGAAAGGACGCACATATAGTATATGATGTAGATTCTATGAGTAGAAGACATTTACCTCAGGTCGCCGTTGGCGCTAAGCGATGAGCTGGATAGCGAGCTTTAGGTACCTATAGGTAGGTAGGTAGGTAGTCTTATGCGCATGCACATATTAGAATTGGGCACTGGGGATCTAGGACACGCGATCGCTGGCAGTACAGTACTTATCAAAATAAGCCAATTTCGGGCGCTATATGTAGTCCGTAATAGCACTCGTTCTCCACTATCGATGACACTAAAAGATAATGATAGCGGGTTCCGGACCACTAGGCGACGCTAGTTGCTACCCCTCACTGCCATTAAGAGCTGTAACTGAGGATAGTGGTAGGCTAATATTTAAGCCATGGGCTATGCGTTCTTCCATTAATTAGCGATTAAAACGACGGCCGATGGGCTCGATTTATTTTCGCTTTCCGCGATCCACGTAAACGTCTAGATGCTAGGCATGGAAGACCGGTTTTACGAGGAAAGGGGGCAACTTCGCGTCTAAATTACTACTGATGTTTAGCGGTTATTAGTGATCCCCCTTTCATTCTAATTCACAATGGAGGGGGGTCCTGGGACTTACACAGATTGAGTCAGCAAGCCCGAAAAAAGAGAGATAATATTTCGGCGTAGATCCTCAATTGCTTCGGGTGTGATGAAATTGAAAATAAAATTGGCGGAGATGGATTTTAAGGATTTTAGGGCTTTAGGATGGAGATTAGGAACGGCTTCACGCCGGATTTAATGATTTATAGTGTATAAGAACTCTATGGCATCATTGCAAGCTGGCTACACTGGCCGATGATAAACGCCGATAGTAGGTAGTTGATGGCCGAATAGGTAGCGTCGTATAGCACGGTAGCGCTGTCTTTCTAGGTGGCATTTGCCGAGATATAGCACCGATGACTCACTTAAGTATGGCCTATCAGAAGCTCTCCTTCGCTGGGGTTCCTAGGTGGAAGCGGATATTCAGAATCGCCGAAGAAATTCGAAGCAATTCTATAACATTTGGACGTGATCTGTTGATCGAAGATCAAGTATTGAATAGGCTTTATCTTATTAGCGGCGATCCGCGGCCATTAAATCATTAATAAGCCCCTGACTATCGCCGAAAAGGGACGAGGGGTAAACTAAAGTCAACTTCAGTGACGTTACTGTGTATTGTTCCACCCCCACGATGTCGCCCGTATACACTATCCTCGGATGAATACCCACCTGGCGTGTTGGAGGGGGATATCTACCACCTACCAAGGTAGAACTCTAGAGCATATATAGGTAGTAGGAGGTCGCCAGCCGAGCTAGCCCTCCGAGTTGAGATATTTCAGCCTAAGAGATTTGTTAAAAACCTGAATCTCCTATTGATATTGTTCACTTCCAACAATCCACGGAGCTTTATTAAATACTTCTTGGTACGACGCAGTAATCTAAACAACTCACAATGCCCAACAAGGTATTACTGACTGGCGGGTCAGGATTCATTGCTGGTGAGTGTGAACCGTGTAGATCCGTCTCTACGCCCTCCATCGTGCTGACCTGTACGAAACCGCGTAGCCCACGTCCTCGAGCTTTTGCTCAAGAGGGGCTATGAGGTGGTGACGACCGTGCGGACCGAGGCCAAAGCCTCCCAGATCCGTGCCAAGTACCCGGGCGCAAAGCTCTCGGTGGCCATTGTGCCGAACATCGCAGTGCCGGGCGCCTTCGACGAGGTCATTGCCAAGAACCCCGACCTCGACTACGTCCAGCACACCGCGTCGCCCTTCCACTACAAGTGGACTGACGCGCGAACGGAGCTGCTGGACCCGGCCATCGAGGGTACCAACGGTATCCTCAAGGCCATCGCCAAGTACGCGCCCAACGTCAAGCGTGTCGTCGTCACCAGCTCCTTCGCCGCTATTCTCTCTGAAGCAGGCCTCTCCGACCCCACCAAGACCTTCAGCGAAGCCGACTGGAACCCAAGCACGTAAGTTTTGTGCCCCGCGCCTCTCTGCCCCTCTCCCCTTCTCCCCGTTAAGCGGGACTGCAAGGCCAGCTAGGGGCTAACGAAAAAACCCCACCGCAGCTACGAGGACGGTCTCAAAGGCCCGCCGGCAACGTCATACCGGGTATCCAAGAAATACGCCGAGAAGGCCGCGTGGGACTTCGTAGAGCGGGAGAAGCCCGGGTTCGACGTGGCGACGATCTGCCCGCCGATGGTCTTCGGGCCGGTCGCGCACCACCTGTCCTCGCTGCGGGACATCAACACGAGCAACCAGCGGTTCGTGGACCTGATCCAGGGGAAGTGGAAGGCGGAGATCCCGACGTCGGTCGTGTACCTGTGGGTGGACGTGCGGGACGTGGCGCTGGCGCACGTGCAGGCCATGGAGGTGCGCGAGGCCGGCGGGAAGCGCTTCTTCACCACCGCCGGGTACTACGATAACGTCGCCGTCGTGCGCGCCGTCCGCGACGCCTTCCCCCAGTTGGCCGACAAGCTGCCCGGCGACGACGCGAAGCTCGCCCCCGGCGCCAAGATCCCTGCCGAGGGCACGTATAAGTACGATAACTCGCGCGCGACGAAGATCCTGGGCATAGACTGGATCCCGATCGAGAAGAGCGCCGTCGACACGGTTAAGAGCATCTTGGAGATCCCCGAGTGAGTGAGAATGTTCGATTGGTTGGTTGGTTGGCTTGTGAAGAGGTGGATGGGTGGATTGGTGGATTGGTGAATAATAGGGGTAAAAGGGGGGAAGATGAGCTCTAGTGTCTTTAAAGTCGTGGGGGCTATGGATGATTCGTGCTTATTTGCCCGATATAATATCCAGGAATGCCCTATCAATGTACCCTTACCTAGGTGGATAGGTACCCAAGCCGATTCTATTATGGCTACTACAAAATTGACTAGCGAATCGTACTGCGAACATTCGAGTGCTGACTGGGGGTTTGATTGGCTATTATGCTTTTGTAGGCGCAGATATTCGGCCTCCGGGTGAGCTTCCGCGCAAATATCGGCGCGATCTGTGGAAGAATCTGGCATACCCGGCTACGGCGAACTAATCAGCTTCTATACCTATCAATGATCGGCTAGGTGCTTTGGTGGCCGTCATTTATAAGGTAGGCTGTCAAAGTATCTCGTCTTCCTTCGGTACGAGATTTAGAGGTTCATTGGAGGGGGGAGAAGCGCATCTGTATCAATGGACCAGCAACGAAAGAGCATACCTTGTAATTAGAGTGTTCAGGGAGTAAGGGTAATAATGCCGACGAGTCTTTTCAACCCCGAAACTACGAAGTTAACAACGGATTCTCGATGCTATTTATTTACCCTGCTAAGTGTCTATCGTCGATTTGCAAGGTCGGTTGTATCGAACCGACCACGGAGCAAGGCCCTTTAAGACGCCTATGGGACCAGAGCAATGCAAAGCCAATGGATCTCTATGCGCAGCTCTTCGGCAGAGCCATCCACCTGTACCAATCCCTTCCTCCTAATACTAAACAACGTGCGATTTAATAGTACAAGACGAGGCAGGGCGCCAAGAGTACCTATCTCTCAACCCGCTGTAGTGTCCATCGCATCTCCCTCGGCTGCCTTGGCCCTAGACGCCGCGATTCGCTCGGCTTTCCACTCCTCAATCCGAGAGCGCAAGTCGTTAGCCGGAACCACGTCGTCAATAGTCATCGGCTTCCTCGTGAAGGGGTCCAGGGGGTTAGAGAGTAGTTGTTGGACAATCGTCGAACGATCGACGATGTTGTGCGAGGGAAGGATGACGGGGTCGGTCATCAGATCGCCCATGAGCGGGTCCTCGAATTCTTCAGGTATCTCGCCCAACTCAAGCTCGGCCTGATCCAGGCGCTCCTTAGCCTCGGCAAACTTGATCCTCAGGTCATTCCAAGCCCGGACGATTTTTTCGCCCTTGTGAAGGTTCTTCTCTAGTATCTCAGACGCTATCGCGAAATTTTGAGGTTTGTACGAGCGGCCATCCGCGGCAACGGCTTCGATGAAAGTAGGTTTCGGAGCGAGATTAAGATATATCTCGACGAAGTCTGATAGGAGAGCCTTGGCGTCGAAATGGTATTTCCTGGCGTCCTCAACCTTGAGGTTACTGCGCTTCGGGCCCACCAGAGACTCCAGATTGTAGTTGAGCATACCCGCCAACCGGGTTACTATCTCCGGCATGGTAAACGCGTCGCGCAGCGCTGCTGTAAACAGCTTCATCATTCCCATGGTTTCGTTCACTAGTTGCATCCAGGATTGGCACTGCTGCTCCGCAGCTTCCAGGTCAGTTCTGATCTTCTCCTTCTCTTCAGGAGATAACTGCTGGTCGTGTAGTTGCTTTTGATAGTCGTGTATCTTGGCTAATTTGGTCAACGCTTCGTCTAGCAAGTATGTCGCATCATTCAGCAGCAGGTTGACAAATTGTACGAAAAATTGTCTGTTAATCCTATATAAAATGTTAGATGGGGGAAGCTTCATCGGCTAAACTAACGCTGTCGCGACTTACTTGCTTTCCCGACTGAGTTGCTCCTGATATACGCTATTCGGCCAGATACACTTAATGACCTGGAATATCTCGTAGCGTATGTTGAACTTGTCGTAGAATGCAGAGCTAACGCCGCTATGTTCACATTCTAAGACCGTTAATGCCAAAGGCCTGGAACAAAGATCTGGCTAGGACTTACCGATATAGAACTTCATAAGGGCGTGGAGGAGGTGCTCGTTGGCGAAACTTGACGTGGCGAGGGTATCCCCTAGGACTCCTTTGCGAAGATGGTACAACGGCCACGTGCCAGAAAACAGCAATGTGACCAGCGATGACTTCAGATAAGGGTTCTTGATATACTCGGAGGATCTCAAGAATGTAATGCACAATGTGACAATCTCATCCCCGACAGCGGACATGAGAATTTGGGGTATGAAACTGGGATGAAAGTGAGCGTGAAGCCTGTCAGATAGTCCGCCATGGATACGTACCGGAAAACGAACTTGAAGTTCTCGACAACATTTTGGAGGGCGTACTCGGGAAGACAACTGAAAGCTTCCGGTACGTCGGCAGGGAGAGGAAGTTTGAAATCTTTGCCTGGTTTGTAGTCCGTTCCGCTAGCAAGGCGAAGAAGCCATACGGACACGTATCTCATAAATTGCAGCGAAATCGTCTGCATAGGCGCATCCAAAACGACCCCTTCGATGGAAAACTTGAGGGCTATATACTTCTCAACCGAGCTGATAGCGGTCTCGCGGTGTTGCCTTGCTATGGCAAGGCGTACCGGGTCCTAACTTCATTAGTAACGGCCAGAATTCATGCTAGAGATAGCTCGTCTTACATTCTGTACCTTAGGAATCTCTTCCTCGATTTGCTTTATGATGTTCTCGACGTACTTGATATCCTTGTCGAGATCCTTCAACTTCGAGTTCGTTGCCCCTAGGCCGTAGTGGTGGGCGGCAAGGGCTAAGAAGAAGACCTCGGAAATAAAATTAGACGTTCCTGGGACACGTGTCTTATAGAATGCTTCCGAGGTGACCTGATCAGCGTTCAGCTTGGTCTCGTCGCTCATGTCGATCCGAGGGTTGCGTCGGAGATAATCGACATCGATCTTGTCTATCTTGGAGAAGGTGGCATCCATGAAGGGCTGGCATAGCTGGTCCAAGATAGCCGTCACATTAACCATGAATCCATCCGAGGCCACCTCGTTTGGGTTCACTTGAAGAGCACGTCTCTTGTGGTTCGTGTTCATGATAAACGCGAACCAGTCAAGAGTGCTATTTCGGGCATTCGGGCTTGCCCGAACGAAAGAGTTTATGATAGTTGTAAGGTCGCTCTGATGAGCTAGGAGCGTCATCTGAAGGGCACTTTGTGATGACTTCACGTGGCCAATATCAATCGTTCGCGGACTTGCAAAGTACGTCTTAGTCACTTCGGTCTGCAACGGTGATATACGGAAGAAAGGCCCCAGGATAGTCTTGGTCTCGCTTGCCACGGCTATCTGTTCCTTTGACATTTCCGGAGTGGGATTTACTCGAAAGCGAGGGTGCTCCGCAAGGGCATTAAGTAGCGGCGGGTATCTAGAGTACGTAACAAGACACTGCCGTAGTTAGTATATACCCGCCCAGGCGCGTGGGAGATTTAGAAAGCAGGTAGTAAATGTAGGGATACTTACCTTAATATACGGCTTATAGTCGTCATTCATGGTCATCGTGGCCACTTTCTTACTCATGTAAACCATGGCATCCGTGAAGATAGGACACACCGTATCGTCTTCCGGGATACGAGACACGGCTTCGTTGAAGAAATCCAAGCAAATCCCGTCCTCATTATCGTGGCTTCGGAGGAGATACGGTACCAGAGAGTCATGTTTGGGATTAGGTTCACGGCTTTCTAGTCGTTAGCATATGGAGACACACACGCAATTACGAGGGATAACCCACCCGAAGTATTCAGGCATGGTGAGTGCAAAGATGCAATTGCTCATGCATAGCCGCTTCGCTTCCTTCAAAACGGCATCTTTCTCGGGCGGCGGGGGTCTAGAGGGCTTGTTTGCCTTCATGACGCGCTTCCAGCATGGCAGTAGGTAGTCTAGGAGCGCCTTGTCCGTGGGAACGTATCTGGCCGCTTCAAGGATGGCCGAGTCTATCGACGACGCAGTCAATTTGACTGGCTCGCCAGACTGCTCTAACTCAGCTTTAAGCTCGGGCAGGTAGGTCAGTTTGTTGCCTCTGCCGTCGGTCGTCCGTTGTTCGTCCAGAGTTACGCGAAAGACATCGCTCAATACCCTATTTGACCAATCTTCTATCGTCTCTTCCTTATGCGCCTTCTTGGGCGGAGGGGCTATTGCACTTGTGTCAACCGTTGTGGACGGCCTCTTGAAGGTATTCATGTTACCTGAATCGCCTGGCGTGTTGTTTCCAGACTCTGCCTTGTCTTTCGCGTCGAGTTGAGAGAATGGGTTCGTCGCCGGGGTTTGCGGGGTCGAGGGCGAAGAGGAGGTGTAGCCGACCTGGCGATTCGGTAGGGAAGTTGGTCGAGTATTCTCCTGGTTTACTGAGTCCGGCTTAGGTTGGGCAGCCGTGGGTGACGAGGTTGCCGAGGCCGAGAGTTCGGGTTTGGTCGCATCGTCAGTCTTAGTGTTAGATGAGGCCGCGCTGAGACCACCGAGCTTCTCGAGGCGTCTTTGGCGGATCTAATGATGCGTGAAGTTAGCATACATTCGCGGCGGACTGAGGAAATGGTAAATAATCAGCGTCGCATACCTGCTCCTGCGGCGGCAGGGTCGGCTGTGGCGGCTGCTCGTCTGAATCCATGGTCATGAACAACACAGGATGAGTTGGACGGCGGAAGAGGCAAAACTTTGGACGGGTCGAGATAGTTTTGGGAAAGATAAACAAGAACCGCCGTCCAGGCACGAAATTTGGCGTTCTTGTTAAGAAGTAAAGGTTACATCAAGGTGAGGTGAACGTATCGGAGATACCAGAATACATAACGTTATCCGTAGATTAAGATAGGTATGTACCTGTCCTGTGAATGGATGGATGCTAATGGAATGAGCTAGTAGGCAGCACCCAGCCGAAAGTGCCGTTTAACTTGGACGGTATTAGTCAAGCTGGTCTTATCGATAACGCCGAACTGTCCCAATCTTACGTTATCCCAGGTACCGTAACGGAAATGGGTGGCGGGGTAAGTGGGGACATGCTATTTTATATGTATACGTACCTTACGGGTAGCTAGGGCCTGCCACATGTCCGTACATACAGGTACCTATAGATATCATAGCTGGCCTACGTAACGTACCTACCAAAACCTATATATTAACCCCACTTAGCGCCTATTTAAGGTAGGATATCCCCTATTAGATTATGTAACCCCACCACTTTAGGGGTCCAACTTCTCGTCAGCATTCGCAATTCCAATTCGCCGTTCAGTGTTCAACTACTTCTTTCACTGTCAGATATTCCATCCCAAGCACCTACCATGGACGTAAACAGCCAAAGCGCCCTTGCAACTTAGCGTCTCATATGTGCATATTTAACCATATATAAGGTAGGTAGGCACTATTTAATTCTGGAATCGACAATCAGATCCGGCGATTCTCTCTAAGCAACAGGAAGTACGTCCCGGCTTGTTCAGCTCATCGACAAGACGTCCCGAACAACGGATGTCTTCTGAGGGATATTTACCTACTCACTCTACTCAACCTGTGTCTCGGGTGCGCATATACAATTTAGGTTCCAATATCACCGTAGGATATCCTAACTTCATCTATCTCTAATGAATATTCACGGAAAATTCCTTGCTAGTATCACATACTCCTAGCTTGCGATCTCTTTATCATAGTGACATCGCACTTCATTCCCCGGATGGGTTGTCATTCGGTTCGACCCAACTATACGCAGCCGCCTATAGACGTCATTTCTTCCTACCCCTCGATGTCCGAGATTAACATGCGATTCATTCAACCCCTATGGTACCTACTAACTACGGCGGTATTGGTACCAATCTCGGAAAAAGAAAAATCATCAAATACAACTTGCCGCCATGAAGGGGGATTGTCAATTGTTACATCATTGGTCTATGCCGGCGCGAGTCTATTCAACTACACGAGACCCGGTTACAACCCCCATGGAAGCTAGTAAGCTCTTGATTCACTTTCAGCAGCACAACTGCCTAACGAAATACGAATTCATACCCTATTTCACTATGTTACCTAGATGATATGGCATCAACACCCTGTGTGTGGACCTTATGTCGTTACACAGGCTATATAATACGATGGGCGAGATCGAGTGGAAGAGCTCGCTTGGGGAGAGCGCATTTATCTCCCTTTGATAGTACGTCGAAAATATCTCATACTATTGCGATACCGTCAGTACCTATGCCTCGTCGGAACGCCACCTCGGGAGGTATCATCCAACAACATATGTCCCTCCCACGCCCGAGCTCTAGCCGTTTACTCGGTTGACATACCGCATGCCGAGCAATTGCATCGACCTTCGCGTGTAGACTTCCCGAGGCGGCCTTGATTTCAGTAAAAATGACATTCGCAAATGCGTATCGACGACAGATATCCGAATAGGGCTCGTCAGGACTTATGAGCACTACCACGGCCTCTTCGCGTATGCTAAGCAATGTCTACCTCATGACCCAATAAGAGAGCTCCGCCTCGATTTTTTTTCTCATCAATTTAGCAGCGTTGCCCCAAATCTATCCGCCGTTTTTCTTATATGCGGGGACCGCATCGTTTCCACCAGATATGCCCAATATCACCCCAAATTTCTTTACGGGAGACTGTATTTCTCGAGCATCATCCCATCAACCTGGTTTCGGCCAGCCAATATTTTTCGGTGGCGCGAATTTTATCCGTTGCGTGTCTTAATCTTAAAAAGGACGGGGTTTCCGATAGAGATGTCTACGATGTCCACATTGTCACTGGTACTCGAGTATTTAGGTCCTGGCGAACGATCTTCGAGAGCTAGGATCTCCTCAGAACGCATACACGATCGTATAGTGACACGACATAGACCGACAGTTTATACCGTATTACAAAATCCTGTGGCTGTTCGCCTACAGCGTGAAGCTATTGGATGAACAGCCATCTATCCCTGCTGGAGCTGACTCTGACTTTCTTCGGCCGGTTTTATATTCGCTGTCCATCGCTCTTGTTCGGATGTTTGCGGAGAGATCTGAATGAATGAGCTGACCGACTCTAGTAAACACACCCGCCTTTATATACTCTACCCCCCCAGCTACACTACAGAATTTCCTGGTTTAGGTCCGGGGTGGCAACCTGGTGAGAAGTATAACTCGATCTCTCATGTACGAGGACTTGCTACCGACGATTCAGAGCCGCCCGGTGAATAGTATACCCTTACCTACCTATTAATATCTCTCCCTCGCGGATCGTACTGCATGTGCTCTGTGGCTACTCGTATTAGGAATCGCCGTATCTTGAACTTAGCGGAAAACGTCTTGCAGCTAATCCTATGCGCCACACAAGCCAATAAACGTCCAATCCAACCTATTTGCGATCTGATATATGGCGAAAAAGATCAAGTAGATTCCTTTACCTCTTCGGGGGTTACCTCGGCCATCACAAGAAGATTTGGCCAGCGTTGTGCACGTTTCAGCGATTATGGCAGTCCAAAGTTCGAGTCTTGCGAGGAACGCATACCTACCTATCAGCTCTGCGGCACTCCACATGATATGATGTCGTATCTACCGCTTGGATGCGATCTATCGCCCTCCCGCTGTAAGTACCCCGTCCTTCTAGAGAAGTTCTGCGGGTATGCGCGTCCGTCCTCTAGCATATTATTGGCGAATGTGTACAGCCGTAACCTTGCTCTCATACGAGACCCGTTATCGTCCGGCACGGGAAGACGCATAACCTGTACGATGCGCGCTGTCTCACCTGTGCTAAGAACTTGGATGCCATCCATCCTAAATCGTATTCTCATTACACCGGCTCCACGTCGCGCAAAGCGTCGTCGTGTCGTGCCATGGCTTGCAGAAGCCGGAGGCTGATAACGGAATATATACTTGCCCACATGGCAGATATATTGCGGATGCTGGACCATCAAGCTGCGCTTCGCGTATTTGAGGCTTCCCTCCTGACAGCAGAGAGTATTTCATCCAAGAATTCGGCATTCCTTTACACTCGTTTAAGACCCTTCGCTACCTCGAATATTGACTATTAAGCTAACCTCCTAAATATGCCTCTCGTCCCTCCCCATCATTCCACACAAGTAGATATAAGACACCCATGATAGACGAGTCCTAGCCTCCATTGCTTACCATGGATCACCGCCAAAGGGGCGGCTCTAAGGAGCCAAGTGTCAATGTCACGGGATATTTTCGAGACAAATTCAATAAATATTATCACGACCCAATTCCCTCTAGCATTGGCCTCCAAAACGCACGAGCCTGTGTCGATGCCTGTTTCGATCAGTTTGTTGATAAATTATACAGTGAGACTCATGGAGATTTTGAAGACGTCTGCAACAAGCTGTCACACGCCGAACCCAACACCGAACTCTGGGAATTATATTGCTGCGATTCAACTTTCTGTGGTGTTTGGACGGGCGAAATAGGCCAGAGCCGTTCGTCATCTCTTTACGAGGAATATTATAATCTAGTTTTCGGCTAACTATGCTCGCCAGCTAGCGTTGACTTGATCATTAATAAATGCCAAAAGTAAGTCCCTCAGGATAGCCAACTATAGACTGGCTATTAATACCGGCTAGTATTGGCGATTACCTGATTTACGATCCGGGTCCGCCTCCGCCCAACGCCTTCACCTGTAGCTCAGCTACAAGCCGTGAGTCTTCTTTTGATATCTCATCAGCTTTTCTGATTAGATCCGCAGAACAAGGGCCTGGAGGAGCCGGGCTGAGCACAACCCTGACAAGCGGTGGCCCAACGGTGATGGCAACTATCCTATCTAGCTCGTCCCCTGCGGCAGCGGCGACTTCGCTCAACTCGGAGGTCGACTCGACAGCGCCGGGTACCGGAAAGGCGCCAAGCGTACCGACAGGTCTTACGGAAGGGAGCAAGGCTGCAATAGGCATTTGCTCAAGCTTGGCGATAATTGTAATAATATTCCTCGTGGGTTTCCTCATAAGCCGGCGACGATCACGCCCTAAAAACACCTCGGATAGCGCCCTAAACACATCTCATCGTGGTCGTTCATCTTCTGAACCGCCGAGTGGTTTACGTACGCCCTTGATTACGCCACCACCAACAACACCATCGAAAGGCGCGCCGTTAACGCCGCCGGCACGGTTAAGTGATCGCAGGCTTCTCCCCTCCCTTCTCAAGCCAATTGGGACGCCGAACTCGTCCTTGGCTTCCGGAATGGACGAGAGAACTTTCTCGCCCACTACTCCCCGTACGCCTACGGAAAAGAACCTCTCAATGCAGCATGAGGGACGGGTAACCCCAAGCAAAGTCACCATATCTCCCGCCTCCCCCCCACCCCCAGCTCCAGTGCACTTCGCGCCATATTTGCTGCGCGATAGCGGTAGTTCTTACAGTAGCGGACCTGGCGGGAGAGCTTCGACGACGACGATCGGGTCCAATAAAGCGAACCCGGTATATCCTGGTACACCGACCGTCCCCGTACCCAACGCGCACTCGCCATCACTTCCAACGTCTCCTACCCGCCCCTCGCGACTCCACGGCAGACCCGTAGAGAATCCACACTTAGCCACTCCGGCCGGACCGCCGCCCAGTCGCGCGCTCCCAGCACCTCCCCCATACCACCCGGCCTCGCCGACGTTCACCGTGTCGCCCGTATCATCCCCAGGCTCGCCTAAGTTACCTGCCGTCCGACCACTAGCCCTTACCAGCGATAGCAACCTCGTCGTGCATAATGCTCGACCGGGCGTGGATAAAAAGGGGCACACGGTGATTAGCGCCGGCGTCGCCTTCTCTTCATCTGCTAAAGACCTTACGAACACATCACCATCATCACATGCACGCGAGCCCTCTGAGAGCTGGGGCAGCTGGGCCGGGACGGGTGGCGGGGTCAAGGGACTGGGGGCCGGCGTCATGGGAGGGAGGAAAGGGGGTCATGGGAGCAATAGACGGTCGCGGGATAATACCGGCGGGTACAAAATAGGGGGCGGTGGGTCCTCGGTGTCGCTTCAGGAGTTGAGCCCCCGAAAATTGGGGGGATAAGTATAACCGTATGAAGGGGCTAGTCGAGCCGTGTCTGGGGGAGTAATGGAAAGCTCGCGCATGGTAGAGGATACACTGGGGACGTGTAGTAAACGTATGGAGGGGCGTATAGAGTTGATAGATATCGAGGTTTATGTTTCCCTTGTTGTCAGATAGATATTATCGAGGCTATGAGAGATGCCAGATAGTGGCACTATCGTGTAATGGCTACTATTGGCGGTATCGTCATCCGGACTTCGTGGCTCGATACGAGAAGAATTGAATAGCGTGAGCTTCAAAGGGTAGCGCGGAGTTTATCTCGACTGAGGGGTTTCATACTGGCCTAGTGGACTGGCTTGGTGAATTATAGCCGTGAGATGTTTACCAAAGTGCCCGGATATTTGGGGGAGGGGATGGGATGCCATGAGACGCTGACTCCATGGCCCAAGCTCCTCTTGGTGTTGTTCGAAGGAAGCCTGGACTTGTCTTGCGTACCTGATCGTAGATATTTGACCTGGTTCTTTTTACGAGATATTTCCTATGAGCGTAGGTAGATCAGGGGACTTCGCGATGGTGCCGGTTTACTCGATTGGCCAAGCGTTAACATACAACGAACTCAAGTAATCTTCCAAAAACAGGCCAGTACCTCCGGCAACATCCATAGAATATACTTCCGAAGCTAGAGGAATAGCGCACAGGGTCAAGTGGCGTCTACCCCCTCTTCTAAGGCTACTCGGCGTAGATTCAGGTATGAGTCTCCCTAAGCACCTGTAAACGCGCATATACGGATGTTGGCACGTTGCAAGAAATTACCTTGGGAACGAGACAGACGGTTTATCCAAGAATAGATGCCACGGCGACACACGTCCGCGTGTGCATCCGCAGTCGATATAAAGCAAATATGTGACCCGCATTCGATCCCCCTCGCATGAATGATATGACATGATATGACATGCGCATATCGTTTCCATTGGTATTCGCGAGTCCAATAACCTTCTGACCTATCTATAGAAATGACCTCTTGCATACTGGGTGTTTCGTCGTTGATATCTCCGATGAGTAAGGGATGGACGATAGGTTTGCCCTGTTGAAGCCATTGGTCCAGGTGGCACTAAACTGATAGGCTGGCCGAGTAGAAATGGCACCCGTGACGATGAATGAAGCGTGCGTCCAAGACCATATACTCGGTCCTTATTGACGCCCGATGAAGTGTTGAGAGTGGTTCCTCCAATGTCCATGCTGCTTGTCGTGGGGCCTCCGTATCCATTGGTTGGGGGACTTCAGACATGGTGGAGGAATGGGGGAGCGATCACTGACTGACTTGAGACACTCCCGTCCGGCGTCTACTAAGCGCCCCGTTTTTGGGGGCGACGAATTAAGTATTTCGTCACCGGCATTGCGGTTGTAAAAAGAAGGGATCTGAATGGATCCGAACGCATGGGATGGATTCGATGCGAGAAAAGAGAGAGGGCGGTGTGGAACCGGTCGACTATGTATGGTACGCTCAGACCCAGAATAGAAACAAATCTGGGATCCAAGAATCTTATATTAACCTCTACGTCTCTCGCCTCTCCTGGCCGTGCCCCCCTTTCCCTATTTCTTAGGAGTCCCCCTTATGATTTTTTCTTTTCCTCTCCTCGTGTATGAATGCATTTGTTTCCTCCTTCCCATAAACGTGTATATCAATTGATATCCGTTTGCTCAAGTCGATCGAGAATTCTCGCCCTTCGCACGGCTTACCAACGTCTCTAGTTGCGATATTTTCTGTTCCAGGCTTTCTATGATGTCCTGGTCAGACATGACATTTCCTTGGATGAGTCTTTCCGTCGTCGTGCTAGGGTGGCTAGCGAGATAACATTTCATCATCTCTGAGGTTCCCCGTCGGCTTGATTTGCGTTGTCGTGTTAGCATGATCGCTTCGCCTTTAGAAAGCGTCCAACGTACCGACTTCCAGAGTTTTGGCTCGATGGGATGGGTTCCTGAGGCATGGCGAAAAACTGGATTCTCACGTTGAGGACTTGAGGCTAGGAGGACGTATGAGCAGGTGCGATGATAATATGACTACAGTTTCAGCCCTTCGATGATAAGGCTGGTTGGGTTTGTCAAGGTATGTCGTCGAGTCTGATCACTCTAATAGTTCGGCTCTTAGGATTTCTCCACGAATGTCTACCATGTCGACCCAGTTCGTGCTGCCATTATATGGACGATCATTACGCGCCGCGCCGAAGCGCGACAGCAATGCTGGGTTGTGCTCAAGCCATCCTCATCGCCTTTGAGCTTCGTTAATAGCACGGGAGTGCTGGATTAACTGGATTCTATCCTATATGGCATCGCTACCGTCTGGATAATTCACGCATTACGACCTTGCGAAGTTAGGTCCTCTGACGCCGGCTCGCGAAGGCATATTGTACACAGCACTGACCGGTCTTATCGCATTGCGTCTGTAAGGGTATTCTACGCAATCAGCATCAAGCACGTCGGCATGTGTGATTGGCAGATTGTCAGCATGCGCATAACTCCGCCTCGTTTTGCGCCATTGCGCAAAAATGGCGAGGCATAAATATAGGCTTTTCCGAATAGTCTCACTCTACCTGTTTCAACTCTTCATCCTTTTTTTTTTTCGAGGAGCATTGGAATCGCGAAGCCCGAAGGTCGAGCAAGCTCTTTGCTACTCTTCCTACCGCCATTCTTAGCTTTATAGTTTGGCTTCCAATATTAAATGCTGGTTAAAAACCACCATTATCTCGTCACCTACGTGATGACTCCGCATCATAATTAGGAGAGATGCTTCAAAGACCCCGTGATATAATAACTACGTGCCGTCATCCAGCGAGTTCCCACAATCATTATACCCCCAACCGCCAGCTCACCCCGGGTTTAGGGTGGGTAAAGGACGTTGGCTGTCGAATCAACCCTCATAGCTCCTTTGAGCATACCTGGGCTGTGACTAGAGCGAACCTTGTGGCCCGGTGGAAGATCGCCTCCTGCCGTCAATACCACCTCAGGCGAAGCATGGTCAATAAATTGACCAGATCCAAGATTAACTTGACTAGGCCACCGCTACCAGGACTGACGAGCGTTGGAGTCTCGGTAAGGCCCCCAAAAGAGCGGAATTGGGCCTATTCTTATAATTATTATAGCAGAATAGAACAGCTTTCAGCGATCGAACTCAAGCCAGAGACTCACTTATCGTTGGCGAGACAGGATTAATCGATCTAGGCCCCAAGAAATGTCTAGCAGAGCTTAGAATATACACGGAAGAATCGCGTATACGGAACAACGGATTTAAGCCTGGGGATTTTTCACACAAGCAGCTTGTAGCAGTCGGTCATATGGAGGGCGACACGAAAGCAGAAGCTGCTCGACGACTCAGCCATTGCCAACTCCAGAACGAAGGTGACAGAGGACTGGCGCCGGATCAGTACGTGGCCGCTAAGAAACGAGAAGCTATTGATCTTGTGATGGCTCAATTCAATCGGTGGTTTGATAAGAGACTTGAAATTATCTCTTGGTTAGTATCTCCTCTTTTGTATATCCGGACATCTTAAACAGGGCTGACGCGTTTATAGTATGTCATAATGCTTTTCTTCTTTGCCTTGACCTCTTGTGATCTTTCGAGTTGTAGTACCTTAGATGCTTGGGCGCGAAGTTGATTTTTAGAAGATGCATACGACGCGGCCGAAGCTTCAGGCAACTCTACTAATAACTCTGGTACGGATTCCGGAAGCTGTGGCTCTGGACACGGCCAATCTAGCCGTTCAACTCGAACAAAACGTCGATTGGGTGGGAATGACCAGGACGACGGTTCTGTTGGTGGGAATGAAGGCGATCCAGACAGAGGCGGTAGCAAACGTGCGAAAAAAGATACGGAGCCAGAGCGGAAATTCGCTTGTCCTTTTTACAAGCACGATCCAAAATCCAACAGGAAACACCGAAGCTGTTCTGGACCGGGCTGGGCGTCTCTCCATCGCTTAAAGTAGGTGCCCTAGGATGTCAACTGACATAATTTACATTAACATATCTCCGCCTAGGGAGCATCTTTACCGCGTTCATCGATTACCAAAGCACGCATGCCTCAGATGCTATGAGTCCTTTGACGATGACAAGGATCTGAGAGAACACGTCCGAGCTGATGTGCCCTGTGAAAAGCTAGACGTCCGCCCTGTTTTAGAAGGCATCGATGACACCACCGAGGCAAAGCTCAAAGTAAGGAAGAAGAACAGTCCCGGCATGACTGATGAGCAGAGATGGAGAGACACCTATATGATTCTCTTCCCACATGCTAACCCCAACGCTATACCGACTCCATGTAAGCTGACTCCCTGTCTACGGCAGCATGAAACTGCTAACCATAGACGGAAAGACTATGACGGCAATGACTCTTTTAAATTCTCTAAGAACCGCGAGGAATGGAAGAAGGTCGAGAAGAGGATCAGAAAGGAGTTGCCTGAGTTTGTACAGAAGAAGGTTGAGAAGTCGTTCGAAAGAGTGGAAGTTGAGATGCTCGTTCGCCTTCCAGACATCATCCGTGACGGTCTGTTCGAGTTCTTCAGGAACATGCCCCATAACGATGGATCAGCCTCGGCGACTCCGGCTGCAACTCCAAGAGCCCGTACGCCCATCCTCCCTGCTACTGTGGAGCAGCCTGTTGCGGCGATTGGCGAGGCTGCCGACTACTTGTTAGACCTTTCAAATGCATTAGAGCCCAACGCGTCGTTCTTCATGGAGGGATTCGACGATATTGACTCCAAGCAAACCGGCTTCGGGGACTTTGGCGAATACCAATTTGTTGTCGAGAATCGGGATTCCGGTTATGATTCCACTAGTACCGGGGGGGAGGGCACAGTTGAAAGGCAAATCTGGTGGACTTAAAGGCAAAACATATTGTTTTTCTGTCAATTCGTAGCTGAACTTCGACTCTCGTCAATAAACATTTCATATGTACCTATTTAAGGCTGTAGTGAGACGCTGTTGCCATACGGTATGATGCGGATCGCTTGGTTCGCGTATGGTATGGTTGTTTGGACGTGTACGTCTGAAGGGACTCATCCCCTAGTTCAATCATGAACTCGTCCTCCGTCTTAATCGTATAGCTGACGCTATTGTATTGCAAACTCAGTGTTGAGCTGACCGCGATAACATTGTATCCTTGTTTCTTACCTAAGAAAGAAGGCCTTTAGATCGGGCTTAGATACTAGTTGGTCGGCTGGAAGACGCTTCGGGGTGGTGATTGGGGGGCATTCTAATGCTTTGCGTAGTAGACGGGTTGGGATCGTTTTGGTTGACTGGCCATTTTACCTCGAGAGCAAGGTTGAATAGCAAGTAGTAAGATTGGCATAATTATATACGCTAATTGGTGGCATTGCTTAGGCTAGGTTTATCTCCCGCAGCAGTAACAGCAGGGCTTATCGGAATACTAAGGTAATTCATGTGTATTTTGACGAGAGCCCGTAAGACGTCTATTTCGTTGGCGACCGTATATTGCGGGCTGCAACTGTTGTGCTGCTGTATTTGTTGTTTGTCATCGTTAGTGTAACGATGAGCATGGCTCCCTTCTCGATATTTCTTTCCTGTCATATGTATAGGTAGTTAATAGCCCGGGGCTGATGGGTCTTCACTTACAACGAGGTTGATGTATGTAACAGAGAAGGTGGGATTGGGTATAGGACATGAATCCCGACGTATGTCAGTCGTAGTCTTCTGTATTGTCATGCAGGCGTCGGTATGCGTGAATTCTACTAAAGCCCGTCGGCCATGACCAAAACTTAATTTTCTCTTGCTGGTTTGATTAGGACGCACTGGCCGAAGGGGGCAATGCTGCCGGGAACTGGGCATCGTTTGACCTCTGATAATGTTCCTCAGGAAGAAAGTTGTGGGGGAACGAGAGGTCTCTGAGCTACCTACCCTAGGTTTATAATTAATCAACTTCCATAGGCGGGCCCTTATCTGGTCTTTGCTCCCGAATTGTGGTAAGGTACATAAATACCAAGGTTTGGTAGCTAATGATGCTGCCTTTCCATGGCGGGGTACGCCGTTCTTCACTGTATGGATTGTTGACATGCCCGACCGGTATCTACCCACACTGGAGCACAAGCTTTCAAATTCGTATCTAAAAAGAAATATACGGTATTGTCCTGGACGGGGTAACTCAAATTCAAGCTACGGGATAAGAAGATGCTAATCATTGAATGTTGGCCACAGGGTGGGTATAATTTATGGAATAGAGACGAGCGGCGAATGTTTCTCGAAGGTAGGGTATTGAGGACCTGGACAAGACAAAAAGGGAACGGGAAAAAATTAGGTACTATCTGGCCATGCCCGGATAGGACATTGGGAACATGTTTCGACGTAATCTGAATTGAACTGGTCCTGGAGGTCAAATATCAGATGATATGGCTGGCATGAGGTCTACTGATAATCCATTTTTAGGTTCTCTGTTATGGTGTTAATAACATGGAACTTTATGCTTCTGAGGTATTGTCATTGTTATGCAAGGCCGGATATGTCGTAGACGCAAGAGAAAGGGGTGAGATATGAAGAGACATGGGACGAGGAAGACACTTTAATGAGGCCGGTATAGGGAAATTTGAGCGTTCCGTAGATGAATTTCCCGTGTGGTTGCCAGATCTGTAGGTATAAACGAAGCTCGCGTGTAGAAGTAGTACCGCAGACATCCGGCACATGTCAAGGTAGACTTGTGACTTTTTGTTAGTGTTGTTATTTTTTTATGTAAGAGAGACGAGAGCGAGAGTTGGAGAGTTGGAGAGTCGGAGAGTCGAGGAGTCGAATATGTGACGGGGAGACGATGGCCCACCCTCGGCTGAATGTGCTATGTGGGTTTACCTAATCCCTAATGCATGGCTCGTGCGCATTGTCCCATTCTAGGTCTAAAAAGGGAACGCGCAGAATACCTATGTATGCACATGTACGTATCTGGGTGGTACTTACATAGTGTAGGTACCTAGGTACCTAGGTGTGTAGGTACATGTACCTAGGTATGTAATTTGGCAAGTGCCCACACACGCTGCTACCACTTTTATATTAGTACCTGTAATACTCTCCAGAAAATATCTATGTGATTTGGACAGTGCACTAGGTATTACCCATGTACTTGTAGTACCTAGGTAAGTAGTACCTAATCGCATTGGCATATCTAGGTATGTAAGCGTCTGCTATCAAATATGCGCTATAGCTCTTTGCGACGTTAGTGCTATAAAACGGCGCAACCTTAATGCCTAATAGATTTAACCTAGCTTCTTGGGTAGAACGCAGCTGCTCTAATTGCCCAATTGGATAGTGTTCCAAATGTGAAGTAGCTTCCCTAGTGGCTTGATTCTTCTGCAGGTGCCTGCAAGCCATGTCTCTGTTTGCTAATCCCAGATCCAGGGGCCGGCGCATTATTTTTTTTTCTTCTTCTCTTCTCCCACCCGGACCCGGACCCCTTGTCTTTCCTTTCCAATTGCGACTTCTTGTTGGCGCATTTCCGTCGCCATCTCACCGGTACCCGTCAAATGTACGCGTTGCGCACATAATTCGTAACCTACACGTACATGGTATCTATACCTGTCGCATAATACCTGGACCTGATATGCCTAGGTATCCAATGTAGCGAGCATGTAACTGCAACACTGGAATTGGAACTGGAACTGGAACTGGAACTGGGACTGGAATCGAAGCCGACGTCGTCTTGCCGGCCCCCTTGTCAAAACTTTGTTCTTCTGTCCAGTATCAGAGTTCTACGCTGCCTATACGAGAAAATTAAACCCGGTACCCTATTGTGTGAATACCCTCTTTTTTAACCTTTCTTCTGACCTTCGTCTCAACTGGCGAGCTTCAAACTATCCGAACCCGCTACTTTCTTTCGTCAACGACTGTTTCATTTGTTTGATCTTTGATACCCCCAATCCTCTTCTATCATCTTTTCGATTCTGTAACAAATCTTTTAATGCTTCCCCTGACTTGAACTTCTAATCCCTCCCCTGGCTCCCGTGCAAGTCGCCCATACAGCCACCCACACCACGATTCGCGACGACCGACCCAAATCTAAAGCAACAACTAAAGAAGAGAGACCGTCTCCTAAAACGAACTACGCAGACCGTCATCGCCTCTTGATTCATAAGTCTATCTGCAACAAGCTCCCGCTTGGCCACATAGGTGTCTCCTGTTATCCCGGGAGCGAATGAACCCGCCCAATTCCGCTCTCCCCTCCCCGTACGTAACCGCGCGAGAAGCCAGATCGGATTACACACTCTTCTGCCGCCTCATGCGGTTGACCGACCTGCAGCTACGGTGCGACCAACCGCCTCAATGCCCTGGCAACCTCTGCCCCGTATCGCCTTCGCTGTCGCGACCTACCCCTTCGAGACCAAGAACGACAATGAGCTTCCCCTAGAGATTGGCGATGATCTATACATTATTGAAGAGACCTCCGACGGCCAATGGCTGCGAGGGTACCTGCTGGCGCCTCCCTCGCTTCTGGCTGGTCTCACTTCCGTTAAGGGTCAACCCCTCGAAGCTCGCGTCTTCTCGGGTATTTTCCCGCGGAGCTGTGTCGAGATACGCGAGGTACTGGGCGACGGGGATGAGAATTCCGACAATAGTAGCAACTATCAGGGAGACGATGATGCGCCACCAGTTGGTAGCGATTCGGGCAAGAGCGGGGTGGCATCGAGCACGAGAAAATCATACTTCAGAGATATAGACAATGGGAGCAGGCCGCCTAGACCGAACGGTACCGTATCGGGCGGAGCCATCGCTCGCTCCCCCGAGTTCAGAATCCGCGAACCGGGCGCACCCAAGCCAGCCGCGCCAGTTCCGATGCTCAGATTAGGCGATGAGACGCCCACGTCGACTATGGAACCCTTGGTAGACGAAATCGCGTCCTGCCTGCGCGAATGGCATTCGACCAACTTCCACGAGCTCCTCCTTACAAGGCAATATACCAAGCTTGACAAAGTGTCTCAGCTGATCCAAACTTTGGACCTATCGAGAAGACAGTTTCTACATAATTTACTCACAACCCGTGAATATAATGCGCTACGGGAAAAGACGGTCTGGGATCTAGTCAGAGGGAATAAGCTATGTGGTGGAGAGGTAATAGTGCGTGATCCTAACGAAAGAGGCAGGGTTTTAACCGGCGACGACTCGGTTGTGGAAATTACCAAGTTGCAATCAGTAATGAGCTTACTGGACGAACCACCGCAGCCACATGTTGAATTATCCGCGTTACATCACCTGATGGTCGATATTAGAAGCTTTGCCGGTTCCTCCAACGAGCCCACGACATTAGTATTGTACCTTGTTAGCAAGTCAATTGGAGGCACCCTGACAACTCTCTCGGAAAGCTATATGATCGAAGTTCCTTCCGGCGGCACGATGGGCTATTTAACTAGAAATCCGCAGATGCGTACCTTATTCACCGATCTAACATCTTCTGATATTGGTGAAGGGCCATCAGCCGATTCGGAACTTTATCTCATTGTCAAGGTCCGTTCGCCACAGCAGATAATCTCAAATAAACCGGTTTCGAGGTCGGGATCGTTTGGACAGCCTAATACGCCCTTCTCAAACAACAAACCCCCCTCTTCTAGTGGCAATAAGCCTTCCAGGAGAAGCCTGATGTGGGGTACAACAAGATCCGCATTTTCTAGAGGAGGGACGAAGCTCGACGCCTTATCTGAGCAGCCAGAGGATCGACCAAGGACGGACAACATGGAAAGCCGAGACGGGGGGCTTCCTCCGAGCACTGCCGGCTCAAGGGCGGCGCGCCCATCAGTAGACGGAGCACAACCTCCAGCTCAGATGCTCGCGGAAAGGATGGTGGGTATCGGGGTGCTAAGTCTAAACTCGATCATGAAACAGGACGAAGAGGCGGAGCATGTCGTCACGGTTTGGTCGCCATCCGCACGGTTCACCGCCGAAAAGTACGACACCGCCGAAGGATGGGATGGCCTGGTGCGGGACCTCCTAGAGAGTAAATCAGGTCACTATGAGAAATCCAGGAGAGCTGAAAGGCTACAAATTCACCTAAAGTCTTTCAACAGCCCTGACGCTGATGCTCTCATCAAGGCAACCCCTACTCTGCTAGCTGGCATTAGCAAAACCAGCAAGATGGGGTTCTCCGGCGCGCCAACGAAGCCTCGGTCCGACATCTACGTGACCATCACCGAAGCTCTTTTGGCTCGACAGAACCTGATATCGCGCTTCGGAGCTAGTGCCACGACCATATCTAGTAGCGTGCAGGGCGGGAATCTTGTAGTTTCCCTTGAAGTTCGACGGCAGTCAGGGGAGAGAATTGAAGATTGCATATATGCTTCTTCGAATTCAGAACCGGTGACTACGTGGCGCTCGTTTGCTGTAGAGCGTGGGGAGCATTGGGATCAGACTCTTCGGCTCTCACTTTTACCCGCCGATGTTAGCACGGCAAATGTTGTATTCACCATTGCCGACCTACCCGGCACACCATTTGCGATCGCGTATATGCCACTCTGGGACCAACAGGCGTTTCTAGCTGACGGTTTGCATTCTCTACTCCTCTATAAGTTAGACGAATACACACAAACCGCACAAGCTGGGCCAACAGGCAGGGGCGGGTACCTATCTCTGCCTTGGAGCGCTCGTAGCGACTCAAGCGATGTCACCGGCCCGCTCGCAACGCTTCGGGTTGAGACTTATCTCTGTAGCACCAGGTTTTCTCAGGATCGAATAGTCCTTGGCTTGTTGAAATGGAAAGAAGGCCCCCGGGACGAGATCCCATCGTTGCTAAAGCAGCTTGTATTCGTACCCGAGATCGAGGTCGTCAAACTACTAAGCGATGTTTTGGACGCTCTCTTTGGTGTCTTGGTCGAGTATCAGGGTAACGACGAGTACGAAGATCTCGTTTTCACAGCTCTCGTTCGGGTCCTCGGCATCGTCCATGATCGTCGGTTCAACTTGGGTCCGTTAGTCGATCATTATGCGGAGAGCAAGTTCAACTACCCTTTCGCAACACCATGTCTTGTGCGGTCCTTCACGCGGCTATTAACAAAACCGACCGAGTCGGAGACTGCCCGGAAATTACGAGCTACCCTCAAAGTCGTGCGCCATATTTTGAAGTTCATCACGCACGCAAGAGGCCAGCAGAAGGTTAAGGAGGCCGGCATCGGTATTACGGGTAGCACCGCCGGCTTCACTCGACATCTGCAGAGCATATTCAAGGCTCTTGACTCGATGATGCGAAGCACGGCACCGGTTTTAGTCGGAAGCCAAACGCTAGCGGTACAGCATTTCCACACCTGGTTACCCGAACTCACAGGGCTGCTTACGGCTGAAGAAATTCTTCATATTGCGATCGATTTTATGGACTCATGTGCTTTGGTTAAGGGCAAGCTGGTGCTATACAAACTCGTTCTAATCATTAATTACTCTAAGCTGGACCTCTTCGCTGGTCCGGAGCAACGGTCCGCCCTCAGCGCCAACACCGTGCGGTGGATTGCGCCGCATTGGGGCCGAACGGAAGACGTCACGGAACAGTGGAGAGAACAAGTACGCCTCTGTTGCTCGGTACTGGCAAGCCAGGTAGATCACCTTAATTCCGAGATCCCTGACTACATACCAAAGATTGTGGGCTCGTATCAGTCAATCCAGGCTACGGAGCTCAAACCTAAGAATCGATTTTCACTTCTCTTTCCTACAACTTATCCATTTCCTAGCAAGCAAATCCCCGGCGATGCCGTGCAATTCGACGAAGCTTTAATCGAACTATCAGCCATTTTGTCCGCGCTGTCGAACTCGCCTAACGGGATGCAACTCGAACTGGCTGCGGAAGATCTTACGAGTCTCCTAAAGAACACTCTCCATGTGCACACGAGTATCCTGGATGGTGAAGCCTTCCCGTCAAGTTGGCTTAGCGTATACATCTACCACCATAAGTCTACAATGAGGACCCTGCAATATCTCGCAAGTATCCTCTTGGAATCCTTCTTACCGCACCCCGACGAGGCGGAAGACTTCGATACTGAGCTATGGCGGATGTTCTTTTCCACCCTCCTCAAGCTCGTTGGTAGTGGACATCTGGCACTCGAAACCTTCTCAGAACAGAAGCGAAGGGCGGTTTGGAAGATCGCTGGCGACGTCAGAGAACACGGTGCCGAGTTGCTGAGAAGAACGTGGGAAGCTATCGGCTGGGAAACTAGTCCCGACGAAAGGGCACGATATGGGCTAACCAAGATGGGCGGTTATCAAGTCCAATATGTGCCTACACTTGTTGGCCCCATAGTTGAGCTTTGCCTGAGCGTCCACGAAGGGCTGAGGAGAATGGCGGTTGAGGTTCTTCAAACCATGATCGTCAGTGAATGGACGCTGAGCGAAGATTTGTCCGTCATTCAAACGGAAATGATAGACTGCTTAGATGGCTTTTTCAAGGATAAGATCATGACGGAGAGCATCTTACAAAAGCTTTTCATCAGCGAACTTCTTGAGCGTTTCGAACCTTTATCCCAGGTTGAAGGCGACCCTCTATATTCTGCTTTGAAGAGTCTGATCGAGACGATCGCGGAGTTTTTAGACCTCCTCGTGGCTGTTCATAGCGGAGACATTACGAGCGAGGCTTCTCATTTAATCAACCGTCTACAGCTGATGGAATTCCTTAGGGACATGCAGAAGGAGGAGATATTCATTCGATATGTCCATCAATTGGCGTCCCTGCAGTTCGACGCCCGGAATCATACCGAAGCCGGATTGGCCCTTCGCCTGCACGCTGAGTTGTACGACTGGGACCCTACGAAATTAACACCCGCCCTACAAGATCCAGATCTTCCAGAGCAGTCGCACTTCGAGCGCAAGGAACGCATCTACTTTGACATGATCAAGCACTTCGAAGACGGGGAAGCATGGAGTAGTGCCCTTGCAGCCTACAAAGAACTTCAGGCCCAATACGAGAATAACATCTTCGACTTTGCTAAGCTAGCAAGGACCGAGCGAGCCATTGCGACCATTTATGAAAAGCTGGCCAAGGGTGATAAACTAGTGCCGAAATACTTCAAGGTCGTTTACAAGGGCCTCGGGTTCCCTCTTAGCCTGCGCGACAAAGCGTTTGTATACGAAGGTTCGCCCACGGAGCGTACGTCGGCTTTTACGGACCGTATGCAGGAACAATATCCCGCTGCTCAGATCCTTACGTCGAGCGACGTCGACAGCGAGGTCGAAGGCCAATACCTAGTTGTTTCGGCCCTCAGTCCACACCGCGACCTGACCCATCAGGTTTTCCAACGAGCTAGAGTCCCGCAGCCTATTCGCGACTATCTCCTTTCAGCTCACGCTCAGATGTTCTCGGTGTCATCCAAGCGCAACACTAGCGGGCCCGTCGATACTCACTACGCAGAAAAGACGGTCTACACCACAGCGGAACCATTCCCTACTATCTTGCGGCGCAGCGAGATCGTTGAAGTCCATACCGTACGCCTAAGTGCCAAGGAGACGGCCCTCGAACGTATTGTCCGGAAGACGCAGGAAATGACGGCGGTCGAGAAGAAGCTGGCCGAAGAGGAAGATGAAGAAATCGCCCAACTAATGGTAGATGCCATCAGTATCTCGGTCAACCCCACCTCGGACGGTAGCGTTGCCTGTTATCGTCAGCTTCTTCCTACGCCGGAATCCGAGGATGATAATGAACCCGAGCTAGACCAGCAAGAGAATGCGATCAAGATGGCGCTTGTCGACCACGCAATCATGATCAAGCGGTGCCTGACTAGCTTTGCTCGCAGCTCAAACGCCGTCCTCTTAAAGGGTTATGAGGACTGTTATAAGCGTAAGTAATCTCGTATAAGCCTCGTCTAGCTTAACTAACGCGATTCAGATTTCTTGTCTACATTTGCGCCGGAGATTGCAATCTTTGCGCCGGTCCAACAGCCTCGCGATAACACCTCGAGCACACCGTCGCCAACTTGGCAGCGGCCATCGCCCACCACCGAGAACTTGTCTCCAGAAGCCAAGGCCGGTGCATTGGCAGCAACCGCGGGTGTAGTAGAAGAGGCGGCGGCAGCTCAACCTATCTCTATGAAGCAACGCGGAACGCGGCTCAGCTTCCTCGGGGGAAAAAAGAAGGAGTCCCAGCCGCCAAACGGCGACACACCAAGCCTAAAACAGACAAAGGGCGACAGCGATTCCAACAGCCAAGTGAGTAAAAGCAAGGACAATTCGAATCGAAGGAGTATATTCCGTACCCAATCAAGCGACACCAATCTCAGTTCAAATCCATACGCCCAGCCTCAGATGAACGGCAGCGCGGACAACACAACGCCTGATTGGGCGCTTGACCGGTCACGCAAGAGCAAGGAGATAGTGGATGTGTTCGAAAGGGACTTCGATAGGCCTAACGACGGAGGTATAGGATTCAATTCAGTTAGGAAGAGGCTAAGCCTGTTGAAGCTGGGAAAGAAGCCAAGCAAGCCCAACGGCTTCCTCATGGGTGGGGTAAACGAGGAATAGCACTAGACATATCGAAGAGTGCTGGTTTGTGATGCTGGGAGGCACAATGGCAATGGTCACTGTAAGTGAAGGGGAAACCAATCTGAGGGAGCAGGATAACGAAAAGCTTAAGGAACAAAAAACTGGCGTTCTGGACTACGGTTTTGACGGGGGGGGCCGAAGTGGCGCCGGAACTTCACTACCGACCCTATCGATGCCATTTATCCGCGTCGACGGGCCGTTCACCTACCTACCTACCTACTTATCTACCTATAGGTATTATTTTTCCTTGCTTTTTCCTTTTTTCGATAATGGCCAGCGAAGAAGACCCCGTCTCTTCTCGACGCTCAAGAGCATCAGTATAGTTAGGTACTCACATATTTTTGGCGATGAAACCTTAAGTTCATAGTCAAGGAGTGTCCACCCATTGTCAGTGTCGCGATTCTTTCCTGAGGCTCCTCTATTCATCTATATCGGGAATATGATTGTAGTATAGTTCGACATATATATTATGATTCTTGCCATACTCGTTCAAGGCTGGGACGCGAGGCTCATCTACTGACGGTGGGTTAGTTTCTCTATCTCAGTAGACGGACGCTGTTCCTGTCCTCATGGTTCCTAAGGTTTAGAATTTACCATTAGCCAATGAGACGTAGCGTGTTAGGAAGACGGTTGGGGATCTGCATTCACCTTAACACCGGATAAACGAGGATATTGCCATTTCTCGCCAGAAGCCTAGGTAGGCTAGACGGAAATTATATTTCCGTCACTATCTGTGTGTAATCGCGTATATCATTAACTTATCGGCAGCCCACGATCCATTACAATACGTATCAACAGCATTGAACCCGATTGCGATCATCGCTTCCCCGCTGTATCATACATCGGCTCCAGACGATGTGATATAAGTACCCTGAATTATACCTAAGTTACAATTCCAATATTGCCCCATACGCGTGGACAATCTGCCCCTCGTCGACGAGTATGAGCCAGGGTAGTCGTAGAGGCGCGTTCCGCGAGAAAGTTAGTTACGCAATCAAAGCTACAGCATTGTATAAGCCTGCGCGAACCCTTACTAAAAGTAAGCTTTCTGTTCCTGCATATCGTAACCCGACCACTTGGCGCTGCTTACGAAGTCTTATTCACGCGCGGCTTCAAATCGACGTTAAGAACCCGTGCATGAGGCCGAACCGAATAGGATACAATTTAGACGACGGCGTCGTAGGCGAGGTGGTATCGAGCATCTTAGGCAATGCGACTGGCGTTTTGCGGCTAGGCTACGGTGCGTGCTTACCGCAGTAGAGGTTCCTAACCGTCAGCGCGGCAGTTGGTTGAACGCCGAACCCAGTCCTGTTGATCCTGGAAGATCCGACGAATGGCGGCTTCGAATTGAGCATCTCCCGGCTTGGCAAGGTTTGGAGATAACGATCCATCCCTCGACGTCGACGCACACAGTTAAGAGATAGGAACGAATCTTTGGAAGGACATGGTGGTACAGTTGGCCTCTTCTACTTTTCTATCCCTTTCTTCTTGTTTATTCATGTTGTATTTCACCCCCTGAATGCTTTATCCCGCGTTTCTCCAGCTCGAATCAACCAGCTCATTCTACCGATCGGGCCGTCAAGGTTCTATATTACTTTACGACTCACACTTCATATCGACGTCCAAGGACGCGGTCGCGGATCACGGCCCAAAGAGTTTCGGTAGAACTGCTTCTTATTGTACCCGGACCAATATGATTTACGGAGCCTCTGTGGTGCGGAGATAGTAACGTTGACAATGATGCGAACGGTGTCGAACCGGGCTCTGCCGCTTGTAGCCCGTTACGTATCAGTGCTGTTAGCCGCTGTGATTGTATACTACGTTATCCGTGAGCCTCTAAATACGGCTGTCGGGAGTATATCGTTCTTAGGGAAGGGAAGTTTCTACACTACCAGTGCAGAGCGTGTCCAAGGCGACTTTCCCGTTATCGAAGGGGGGGACGGCACCAATGGCGACAAGCTCAGCAAGGATTCCGCCAATGTAGCTCAAGGAGTCAGCGAAAAGGGCCCACAGGCACCGATAGGGGAAGAAGGGGATGTTATTAAATATGTGAAGAAGTATAAACCTGAACCGATACCATTTACCCCTATCGGAGACCACTTCCCGCAGCTCACGCACTCCGGGTCTGCGCCGCGAGTCCTCGAAAACAACCTACCACCGCACCCACACGTCGAAGAGGCAACGCCGCTCTTAATCGGTTTCACCCGGAATTGGCCGCTGCTGCTGCAATGCGTAAGCAGTTATATCGCGGCGGGGTGGCCGCCGGAGGATATCTACGTGGTGGAAAACACAGGGACATTTCACGCGAACCGCAACCATGAGCTGGAGCTGCAGAACCCTTTCTTCCTCAACCACACGGCGCTCGGCCTTCTCGGGGTGAAGATTCTGTCGACGCCGACGCTACTCACCTTCGCTCAGCTACAGAATTTCTACTTGAACCTGGCCCTGGAGCGCAACTGGCCCTTCTTCTGGTGGAGCCACATGGACGTCCTGGTGCTTAGCGACGAGGACGTCAAGAAGAATGATCGCGATCACGACTGGGACCACGACCCGTACGCGACCCTGTACGAACGCTGCGTAGGGCTGCTGCGCTATCTCAACGGCCCCGACATGCCGCCGTGGGCCACCCACTTCTTCGCGTATGACCATCTTGCCCTCGTCAACCGCGACGCGTACCTCGAGGTCGGTGCTTGGGACACCCACATCCCCTACTACGCCTCCGACTGCGACATGTACCTGCGGCTGCACTGGGCTGGGTATTGGCAGCCGCAGAGCGAGGGGGGGCTCATATTTGACGTTTCCAGCGTGCTCGACGACATCGCCGCGCTGTTCCGGGTCCCCGGCGCCCACGCCACCTTCAAGGGGGACCCCGTGTACACGGGCGGCGGCGAGGATACATCGGAGTCGGAGCGGGCGCACCAGGAGGCCGAGCTCAAGCGCGAGCAGGACATGTGGCCGTGGGTGGACAAGGAGGGCGAGACGTTCGCGCACCTCGTCGAGGTCGCGGGCCGCATGCAGGAGATCAAGTGGGCGGACAAGGGCATCTGGCGCAACACGTGGCAGGGCCGGCAGGCTGGGGGGCAGGACGACCCGTTCTACCGCGACCCGGAGGGTTTTGCGGCGGGCCTCGAGGCGCTGACGGAGGCGGGGCGCGCGGTGTTCGCGGATAAATGGGGCCATCGAGGATGCGACCTGCTGGATATGGGGATCGAGGGTAAGGACGCGTGGCGACTCGAGCGCGATTGGGATATTCGCGAGAGCCCTGGGAGTAAGGGAGGGAACTGGGGTAAGGACTGGTCGATAGGGACCAAAGACGCGCCGAGATGATATGTGGATGGGGGGAAGGGGTGGGAGTGGAATAGGAGTGAGGTGTAAAAAAGGGGTAAACAAAAAAGAAATTAAGTTGCAAAAAAGGAATTTGTCGGTCTTAGGTGAAGTGTGGTGGAAATTACAGCTCATATAGATGTATTCTAGGGCGTTGCCGGACGGACGGGAGGCGGGGACAAATTCCCAGGGCGTTTTCTAGGGCGGCTACGCATCTTGTTAAGAGTTCATGCTCACGTATACGAAGTTGATGGCAATGATACGATGTTGTACGCCTAGCTACCACCTATGTGGATATCTATGTTAAGCATTCGCAATAGAACATAACCGTCTTGGGAGTTTTCTCTACTCTACGGGCCCGTAGATGCATATCGACCCCCTTAGATGTCCGCCGGATCCGGCATCTCTTAGGCAATGGTGGGTAGGTCACTAGGTAATTTGACGTGGTTTCCTCCCCCTAGTTCCATCACCTACGAACTCAGAAGCCTGAAATTGTTCCACTGCCCAAGTCTTGTGCGTCTCGGAAATTACCTAGGTATATAGAAAATGTAACACATGGAGGCTAGGGCCTGGCTTATTCTTTACCGTCTGATGTTCTAGTATATTGGGTACCTACCTAGGTATGCTGGTCTCTTCCCATGACTCACAGATAATGGAATCTAGAAAACCTCAATAGTTTAGACCCAGACCTTTCTTAGTCTGGTCACCCAGTAGCAGCACTATCGCGAAGCCGACCACGTAGCAAAAGAGGGATCTCCGGCGTGGTAACAATTAACTAGATAAACTAGGTCCTCACACTAGGAGGTAAGTATATAGAGAGGATGACATGCTACCCAAATTCTATTCAACGACTATGGCGTGGACCGTCGCGAATAGAGATAAGAGGCTTGTACTACCCCAACCTTGTCGATGACTTTTCCTAACCCTAACCCTAACCCTATACCTCTCACATACTTTACCCGTATCAATTTGGTTTCTAAATAATTTTCAGTAAGTTTAGGTTTTTTCAACAAACAAAAGTGAAACCAAAGGTGAGTTATAGGTACAAATCACTACCTAAGTAGCGAATAAACCAAATACGGTTTATATTTAGCGTATGACGTATGGCATAGAGAGTCGAAATTCCTTAGCCGTAAATAATCTTATGGATGTAATGATTTAAATGCTCTCGCTTCATAGCTCTCTTAACATGCTCTAGGATTTCCCTCTCTCCTGGCTTCTGGCCATGGGTTCGGTTCATGTCTGGGTGACCTCTTTTCTGCGTTAACTTACTTCCTTAACAAATTCTATTGGCGATGAGGCGTCGCTACGGAATAGGGCATTCCCATAAACGGACCATTAATCGTGGCCATATATACCATCGTATTCCGATACCCTTCTACAGGAGGGGTGGCTACGTTGGCAGATGGTGTCGAAGTTATGCTTATCACGAGTGCGTAGAACTTTAGACAGTGGCCTATTAGAAACCATTGTCCTAAAATTAATTACGACGCCTGGACGGAGAAGTATACTTGCGGAAGCAATCCTCATATTTTCAGAGTACAAGTAGTAGGTGCTTCGATATTGGTGTGTGATTATGTAAGCTCACCTATAAAAGGGGTTAGGGACGGCTGGCCATTTGCCATGAAACCGCCAACCCGCCAAAACGTTGAAAAAAAGATGACATAAGCCATATATATGCGTATAGACGATTAGAAAAAAGATGATATAATCGCATATCTGGCATTAACAAAGATGATATAATGCGAGAAAAGATGACATAACATACGACTAGCGGGTTCTTAAGGAAACTTCACTATACGTATCGTCATGGTAATGAGGGTATTCCCATATATTTAGAGCTTATAGCCGTATAGCTATACCATTTTAAAGGCAGGAAGGATATACTATATATTGACAATTTCAAGATCATAATATTCTTTTAGAAATATCTACGTATCTACCGAGTGGATATACGGGTAGGAGATACCTACCTAGGGTAGTTACGCATATATAAGGTAACTAATATTTTCAAAAATAAAAAATAAAAGATTAAAAAAATAAATAAAATAATCAAAAATTTTAATAAAATCAATCAATTTTCGAAATATTTAAATCTCTAAACTACATATCTCTACGTATTTTATTTAATTAATTATAGGTTTTTATCATCTAAGAATTCTTTTACGGCTTATGTCATCAATTTTCAGTTGTTTTGGCGGGTTGGCGGTTTGGGGGGAATGGCCCACCATATTAGGGAACGAAAGCCGCCGGGGAGTCCCGGATGGAAACGATGAGGCGCACGGGATCTCGACGAACGCATTTCGATTGCCCTTATATCTAGGTGAAACTTCGAAGCTATTTTTTTCTTGACGATAAAAACTTTTATAGTTGGGCGTAATAGTTTTTGGTGGTGAAATCTCGAATCTATAAGGCCGGGTTTCGCACCTTATCTGATCCGGCAGCTCGATATCTGACGATGGCGGGATAGCTCACTGGTTTATCGCGTCAATGAGGCGAGCTTACGTGCGTTATGTTGCTTGTGGAAGCTCATTTGCGATTCCCCAGTTTCCCCATCGGTGTGGTGCGACCGACAATAAAATGATGCACTCGAACATCATAATTTGCTTTTCAGTCGTGATTTTTGGCCGCTGGTGGCTGAGTGGGGGTTCTCGAGGGGAAGCACCCCCTCCAGAAAGGGAATTTTCAATTGCTTCGAGCTTCCGCATTTGGTTTAAACAGGACTGAAGCTACTGAAGCCGAACCTCAATCCAGAACGATCACCTAGGGGAATACCACCGGTCTCGAAGCTTATACTAATGGTGCTTACTATGTCCTGGCGTTCTAAGGACGACTTCTGGTGTAAGCGAGGTGGTGCAGGTCTGGGAGCGAGACCCAGAAGACATAGTAAAGTATGGTGATCAGCGTCCGTCCAACCGCTAAAGAAGCTTGGGTCGTTGGGGCTTTTTGTCTCGGCATGTGAAGAAGGGAGTTTAGAACTGAAACATTAAGGGTCCTGAATTTTGGGCTTCTTCAAAGAGCAGCAGCATGTCATTGGATAGAATGTAGAGGGAAAAAATGGAACGCCATCATAATTCCAGATAAGGTTGAATTAGTCGTAAGCTGTTATCTCAGGGGTGACCCCTGGGCTAACCAATGTCAGCCAATCGCAGGCGAGTTTCTAGGAGGTAATGGCATCAATAGTGTTCCCGTCGTCGGATGATGTTGAAGAACCGATTCTAATCGGCTTTCTCTCGCCGGTGCAAGACGCGAAATGGACCGCCCTATAGATGCCCCGCAGGAATCCATCTAGATTTAACCCAGTAGACGTGATTAGTACGGTAGGTTTTTGATCGGGCACCGCAAGGTGAACCGAAAGAGTCGAGATACCACATCGATATGTACGAACAAGGATTTGAATCCTAGATTGATCGTATCCAAGGATTAGCCCGGTTACCTAATATCGATCATAGATTCATATGCTAGATATCTGGGTATATCCCAATTCGGAGTTGTTTGAGGAGCGCACAGTTCGGGGTTGTCCCGGAGTTATCGTATCTATCTCTCACTGGAAATAAAATTACCGACTCCTTGAGAAACCTATGAACGTTGAATGGGTAGCCAATAAAAAAATCGATCCCTTACCACAGAGTGTATATCCCATACATCTGGTAAATAATCGAGGAGTCGCGATACGGGGACATAGGTGCCAGCCGGCTCCCAAGCGACAAATAACCTCTATCTCCTGGGTTGGTTTTTCTATCGCGTAACAGCTTTCTTTTACCTGCTACTTAATCAAATGGTCCACCCTATCCTATTGCCTTTTTGAGCACCGTCCCGAACGTGCGCGAAGATAGGCGACTGCGTTTTGCGGGCGAATGGGTCACGTCGGCCTGTGGAAATCGAGGAAATAATGTATGACCAGCTCTCGCAGCTGAAATTTCAGCAATCGCGATTGTAATATGTAGTAAGTAAGTGCCCATATAGAACGTGCGCTCGTTACTCGTTGATGCAGAGAAACGGGCCCCCATTTTGGCGTAGGCCAATGAAAGCGAATATCGTAGCACCATGAAGATATAACGCGAATGCTACCTTCCAAAGCAGTCTCTCAGCCTCGGTATAACCTGGGTAGATGCGAATCTGTCAACCCTATTACCCAATGGTCGGTCGTTAATGACCGACCAACTTCCATTGTAACCGCTCGACATAGCCGCATTCCACCAACATTTCTGGCCACATGCTAAGAACAACATAGAATGAGCCAGCCGACTTGCCTATCTAGAGGCCAGGACTCAGAACCTTTATATTCGCATTTTTCGTAAAGCCCGTTTTGTTGTCATACGCCGTATGATAACGTTCGTCTCTTATCTTGCTTTGCTACCGTCGGAGAGTAAGTATAAAGCAAAGTATTAGAGCGGTGATCAGATCGATCGGTGGTAGATAGTTTAGAATCCAAATAGCACGGAGTGTCATTGTAGTAAGTTGAGGTCGTTCCATAGATCCCCGATGACTAGACTAACGTTCTAGATCAGGTGACACACGACTGATAGGGCTGGGGCATGTCAGTTGTCCCAGTAAACCACCACAGAGATTTACGCCCGGATCTATACAATATGCCGATGTGGCTTACAGCGATGTGCAGACACGTCGCGCTGCTGTTGCGGTTCCTGGATCTTGGGCCCCGGTACTCCACAACGATAGTGGCAAGCCACCCGCGCATATTTTCCTGGGTATGATGGTTGGTAGCTGTATGCTGTTTTGGATGTGGACCAGATTCGAGGCAACGCAGAGCAAGATCAGCATGGGGCACTTCCCATTCTAGTAGTTGGTAAAGAGAGTAAAGATACACAGCTTGCTAACTTGGTTATCCCCATCGTCATTGGAACTCTGGGAATGCACGCCGTGCCCATCTCGTTCGGAGGTCTTGCCGTGTAAGACTAGGCTATCGATGATCTTGCGATATAGAATGAGCAGCATGGTTCGATGGGTTTACAAATAAGCAACCTGAATCTTGGCGACCTAGCTTCTGGCTTCTCGGGCAAAGGCGAACATGTTTTGTATCTACCGAGTACTTATATCCCTCCGTGTCGCCCTGCCGTTTCCGTTGACTCTTAGAGCTCCCCGTGCCAACCAATCCACGAGATCATAACCGACAGACTAGAGAAAGACATCCCTCTCCTCTTTTCACCATGACGACCAATCACTCTGAAAAGGGACGGTCGGGTGCCTTCCGTCAAGATGATCTGACACCGGTATCGGGTGCTTCACCCCTGACATCGGCGGGGCCGTCCACAGGGACGACCACTCCTTCCATTCACTCCGTTGGAAAGGGAGGTGATGAGAAGCAGATCGAGACAGTCGTCGAGCGTGCCGTCCTCCCGGAAGAGTTGGGGACTGAGCTGAGCCGCCAAGTTCGCTGTGAGTCTCCCTGTCTAATATAACTTGTGGAGCGTATACAGGGAACTAATTTATTTCAGACAAATATGCCTCCTCCTATAGAAAGATATTTGGCGTTATCTTTACCGTAAACCTAGCCGCCTTTGTTGCCCTGGTGGCGTCTTCGAGAGGCGCTCCTAACTCGCGTGACGTGGGTAGCGCTGCATCCGCAAATCTCATGGTCAGCATTCTCTTCCGCCAGGAAGAGTTTGTTAATTTCTGGTATGAAGTCTTCACATGCGTCCCTCACTCGTGGCCGCTTTATATCCGAAAACGCCTGGCGAAGGTCTTCCATTACGGCGGTTGCCACAGCGGCGCGGGAACGGCTGCCGTGGTATGGTATATCCTGTATACCATACTAGCTACCAAGGAGTGGGTAAATGAGCCGGTGACGGATGAGTTGGTGAACATGATCACTAGCTGGGTCCTGGTCACAATGTTTATCATCATCTTGACGTCAGCCCATCCAAACCTTCGCCGTAGGTTTCATGACTACTTTGAGGCATTCCATCGCTTTGCTGGATGGACAGCCCTATCGACCTTCTGGATCCATAACATATTTTCAGCCAGAGTTACTGCCAGACAATGGAACGCCCCTCTTGGATACGTCCTTATCCATTCACCTAACTTCTGGTTCATTTGCATCTCAACTAGCTGCACCATTGCATCGTGGGCTCGGTTGCGCCACCAGGTCGTCTACCCTGAGAAATTGAGTAACCACGCGACACGCCTACACTTCAAGTACAGGGGCATGGCGCCATTCTATGGCCTGAAGATCAGCGACAAACCCTTGACTGAGTGGCACGCATTCGCCACCATTCCCGATACTGACCCCGAGTCTGGGAAGATAGTTGGATTCAGCGTTGTAGTGAGCAACGCTGGCGACTGGACCAAGAAGCAGATCAATAAGCCTAATGAACGAAAACTCTGGGTCCGTGGAGCTCCTCTTCACGGACTGCTGTACACTTCGAAGTTATTCAAACGAATCGTTGTGGTTGCTACAGGGTCCGGTATTGGGCCCTGCCTCTCACTCCTCTTCGCCGATATCACGCCCCGCCGCGTATTCTGGAGTACTCGTGAGCCCCATGGGACATATGGTCCTCAAGTCGTAGCGGAAGTGAAACGAGCCGATCCCAATGCCGTGATCTGGAATACCCACGAGAGAGGCTACCCCGATATCGTCCGAGAAGTTTACCAGCTCGTCCACGAATCAAACGCGGAGGCTGTCTTCATCATTTCTAACCCCAAGGTGACGGAGAAGGTCGTATATGGCATGACATCACGCGGTATCCCTGCCTATGGCGCTATTTTCGACTCGTGAGCATCGGAGATAATGTGAAATTGTAAGATGGGCGTGTATCGTCAAGGCCGGTAAAAACTCTCGAGTCTGCTCGGACTACGGAGGGAGTGGAGATTGATGCGGTTTTCGAAGCGCCAGGCTGGAGTTTATTGTGGGATCCTGACCTGAGGAGTAGCATCGCCGAGTAGGAGCCATGCTTAGAACCTGAGCGAGGAGCAGGACGGGCTACCCTTGTAACTTTCCACTTCACGACGTTCCTTTCCTCCTTCTTCTCTCTATTTCGCCTTCATACTCTGCAGAATGGTTGAACTATGCCACTAGGATGTAAATAGACTATCAGGTACGCGAACTGCTGCTACTCAGGACGCAAATATCAGCTAGATATCGAATGCTTAGACTAGACTTAGATCCCACCAGGTAACTGAGCGTCTGTAATCCCGTCTCTACGCTTTGGTACGCTATATCACTTAGGGCTTGATAGGGTCGTCACACGAATCCCTGAGTACTTTTCGTATATTAGTGACGACTACCTAGTTTCGTGTGACTTGTTACTCTCCTGTATATCATCGGAGTGAGAAAGCTCGCGCCTTCGTGACATACCAGAGTTAGAAGCATATAAACATAACCCATTTCACCACTATAATTTCTCTTACCGTCCCGTCCTCCTATCTCTTATGCCCAGGGCTGTCAGTCATGAGGCCGGGCAGCGAACTTGGAATCAGTGCTCGTGTTAGGTTTGCCTAGAAGCAATGACAAGGTATGTGCGCCGCTGGGGTTACGGAAATCTGCGTCGCTATTAACTTTATATGTATGGGAGAATGGCTCGATAGAAGAGGAAACAAGTCCCCAACCTAAGCGTAGCCATATATACGGGGCTACGGACATAGAAATATTCGAGACTCCGACGGAAGAATATTCGAAGGCGGTATGAAACGAGACTTCATGGATGACTTTACTAATAGAAGATGATCTGGTATGTTGTATTTACGACTTGGACTCCGCTACTCCCCAGCAGTCGGGCCACTTGCGCACACGAGCCTCTCGGTGGCATCCCGCCCACTTACTTCGCGCTAGATATAAGAACTTAATGCTAACCATCGCTCCCGGGTGCTCAGACTACACATAGCGGATAAGTATACGATAGCCTCGACCGTTGACCCCCCTTTTTTCCCTCTCATATTAATAAGGTTCTTCTTTTCTACGTGCCCTTTCAGACTAATACTGTCCCTTAGTATGCTTAATATTTTTTTCAATATATAAAGCGCCCTAGCATACCTTACATTTCAATAACACCAACTCTTTCATTCCATCCCCTCTCCACAAAATGTCCTCCCTCTCCGGAGCGCGTCGCCTCGAAACAGATTTCAATGTTCTCCGCCAGTTTCACGCCAAATATCTCGCGTACCTGGCTGGCCGTGCTAGAGAGCAACCCGAGATGTGGGTGTGCGAGAAATGCATGGCTCTTCATCCTATAGACCAACTTGATACGCCTACATCTGAGAATAACCACTCTTCTTGCCCACGTTCACTAAGCGAAATATGGACTGATACTCGCCTTCATTTTCATCAAATTCGGATCGGACACCGCCATGTTCAGCTGGCGCTTAAATACGTTCGCATGCGGCGCGATAGGGACGAACGCTACATTCGAGCCCTATTAACGCCGCACCATGATTATTTTTTCGGGTCAAATGCTTTGATCCCACTTCGAACATATTACTCAGCCCACCCTAAGATCGTCGCTTGCCCCGAAAACGGCAACTACAGATTTCTGTTATTCTCCAAATGGAGATACATCAAAGGCAACGAGGACATAACGGTCTCCGGCATCAATCATCAAGTGATATGTCCCCATCTTCAGTTTCACAACAGGGGGGTTCCGTCACGGCGGGGCCCCTACAGTGTCCTGGAAACGGCTATTATAGAGGCGCTCGAGGCCCGGGACGACCCCCAAGAGCGGACCGGCGCTTGCCCCCGTTGCGCAACGGACTTCTCCGTGCAGGCCGCCCCTGGATATCTGTACCTGCAGGTCTGGCAGGACTTCGGCCCAGAATGTTCTCCGGCCGATATCGCCTGGAGATCCCAATGTGTTGGCCCCGATTCAAATGGTCGTCTAAACGGGATTTACACTGGGCCTACGCTATATCACGAGCCGGGAAGTGTAAGGGAGCTCTACAAACGGATGGGTTGTGCCTAAATGCTTGTAAGGAGTTCCACGATTGTTTTTTTTCTTTTGGCCTCTCTGTAGCCTCGGCCGTTCGCCGGAATTCCTTCTGTACCTACCTCGCTGCCCGTCACCTTACCCCACTAGGTGGCCGCGTCGCTACCGGTATAACCGTTAAGGCTGAAGAGAATTATTTGTTGAATTGGATATATTACCAGCCCTGTCTTCTCCTATCTCGAGACGTACAATTCGAATTTAACTATTTATCATAAACTTTACGAGCTTTCTAACATTGTGTTAGGTCTAAGTAGGCCCTCTCCCCCGCGAACCGGTTCGTCTCAACTTATTATGAGCAAGACTTATGGGCTGACCGTGTGAATGGTCTAGTCTAAGTGTGGGATAGAAAATGGCTAGGCGAAATTTTGCGGCTGCGATCCTTATTTAGTGTTCTGCAATGAAGCCACCTCGAGGGATTGAATGGAGTACTGGTAATGGGCAATGAGCGTAGCTCTCGCAGACAAGGCTCATGTATTGTACCTAGATAGCCACCTACATTGATTTTCGGTGCGATAGGCAATACGATTTTAGGAAAGAGCACCAGTAACAGAATACTGTTCGAGGAGAATCTCCTTGAGTATAATATTTAAACTGGCCTGACTGTGCTGAATCCTTACCGATGCCGGCGTTGATGCTGATCGTCAATGCAGCATTTTTGGGGTAATGACTGCTCATTTTTCTTACTTCGACCCCCATCAGAGGACTTTATGCTCTGCCATATATCACATGATCTACGAAATATGAATACTTGTATTGATAGCTGTATCGGTCGTTTCTAAGTATATGGGGAGGTCCTTAGCGAAATATTTTCTTCGGTTTAACTAATACTTATCAGTTTACTTACCCCTGAATCATATTGCTAACCCATCCCGGGATATCTAATGGTGTGGTGTCGGAGAGAAAACGATAGTACGAGTACGGAGACTCGTAATCTCCGGACTGTATATTCATGGGTGTCACAACCGCCTTTTGGGCGATATTACGTCACACTAATGTAGGTGCATATGGAGACACGGCAGGAGTCTCATGTTGTGAAAGGTAAAGGAGTTCAACGTGGGATGCTTACGTCCTGTCGGCTCTAAGCCTTTGCCTAAGTCCGATAGAAGTCTATATACAAGACCCCTTATGCTGGCCTACAGCTCCCGGATCCCAAGTAATTCGCAAACCCTAAGAATCTATGCTAGATACCATGGCAAACAAACTCTCCCCCCAGCTGATCAATGAACTACAAGCTCAACTAGGGGTAGAAGTTGAGATTCTGGTGAACAAGAATAACGCTGCCTTCCAAGAATACGCAAAACGTTGGACTGATATCGACCGCCAAACTCCTGGCGCTATTGTGCTTCCCGTATCTGAGGAACAGATCCAGAAGACAGTATGTGAGTCTTGTGGCCCTAATATAGACACCAACACTAAAACTTTTCTTATATAGGTTCAATGGGCTTCTCGATCATCAGTGCCCTTTGTCACAAAGAGCGGGGGTCATAGTGAGTGGTCGACAATCGGAGAGCAAGGGATAATTATCGACTTGAGCAAATATTCATCCATTGAAATCGACATTCCGGCAAAGAGAGCCAGGATCAGAGGAGGTATTCTAACCAAGGATGTGGCTGTCGCTTTAGCTGGCGCCGGTTTCTTCACAGGTAAGATCCGCCCAAGAAACCTTGGTTTAGAAAGGATCTATACAAAGTATTAACTACTGATTGATTAGCCTTGGGGAATGGGAACACCATTGGCACCATTCCGTATCTTTTGGGTGGGGGTGCATCCAATACTACTTCTATCACTGGGTTCGGATCGGACCAGATCCTGGAGGCCCGGATGATCGATGCAAAGGGCAATATCATCAACGTCACGGAGGAGAGCGAGCCAGACCTCCTCTACGCCCTCCGAGGAGCAGGGCAGTTCTTTGGCCTCGTTACTGAGCTGACCATCAAGGCTACCCCTCTGGCTGAGCTCGGCAATGGCAAGGGTTTAATCTGGGTCGGAGCCTTCGTGTTCCCCTTGGAACGTGCCAGGGAAGTCTCGGAAGTCATGAAGGTACTGATGGACGACGGCAGCAAAGCGACGGCGGGTCTTATGATGGTCCAGGCTCCTCCCCCAGCACGGAAACCAGCCTTGGTCATCACAGCGAGATATACTGGAAACCCGGACGACGCTAAGATAGCGTACAAGCCTTTATACGACTTAGGGCCGTTGGTTGCCAACGGTGGGCCGGTCCCTATTCAGAATGCGAATGATGGCCGCGAAGCACTTGCAGCCAAGGGCGGTTTCAAGAGATTCAGTATAGTCGGGTTGAGACGCTTCGATATAGACAGATTTCTGCAAACTATCGACGTGTGGAAGAATCTTGTGGCAGAATGCCCCGATGCTATTAGCACCTGCTTTAACTTCCAGTGGGATTCACGACCCCCCAAGGTACCTGCGTTCGAATCCGCCACATCGCTTCACGATATTAGGTATTGGCAGTAAGTAATAGTGCATCTATATACGCCCTTCCGAAAATCTCTCTATGGCGCTGATTACCTGTGAAACTTGGGTAGAAATAATCTTATTTGGCATACCGACGCCAAGAACCGCCAAAAGGTGGATGAATTTGATGAACAGTCGATCACGATCGTGCGCGGCCCCGACCGGTCGGAATATGCAGACTTCCAGAATAGCACGCGTACGGGGCCAATCGAGTTGCGCTTCCGCGGCGCCGGTAAGCTTGAAAAGCTCAAAGCGCTGAAGAAGAAGTGGGATCCAACGGGCGTGTTCACGACGCAACTCCTCGACTAGGTACCCAGGGAAGAGTCAGCTCGCAATGAAGAGAGGGAATTACGGAGTAGGTCATCTGGAAATAGGGAAATTGCTTCAGTATCTGTAGGAGCTGCGTAAGGTGTATATTTCACTCCTTTTCCAAGGCCCATAGTTACTACTTAGCCTCAGGTGGCCAACGACACCGAATGTGTTTAGGTTTAAGACAGAAAATAATTGCCCTCTCCTAGCGGGACGAATGGGATATTAGCGCTTTCGTAATTGTGTCCTAGTTAAGCCTTTATAACTCCATTAGGCAGTAGGTAGGTACCTAGGGACCTGTTAGGTTGACGGTCTTCAGTGAGAGCCGGAGTTGTTCGCTAGCGGTGTTACCCAAGTACCCTGACCCCCTGCCCCTTTTTCTGTCGTGTACCCCCACTGCTTTCACCCGTGGCGGTGCTTATTGTCCGGTGGCTGAGACAGTTTTACGGATCTTCCTCCGATGGCCCGTGCACTGCACAGAAACTATCCGGGATTTATCTATTTAGTTACCTACCGTAAAGTACTCTATTTACTAGCGTTGTCCGAGATACACATACATATCGAAGCTCACAATAAAACTTTACTTATGACGGACTTACTTAATAGGCACCTTAAACGATGTCCATTTCCTACACGAATTTTTTTTCTATAAGCGGAGGAAGATCTACCTATATAATACCTATACTGATATAAGACGCGCCGACTAAGACTTCTTTCCAGGTTCCGGTGGCGTTCTGCCCGAAATAACATGATCATTTACTCCCGAAATTGGGGCTCGTGAACATGTCTATTTACTTCGGTCAGAATTTACGTATAGAGCCGGTATTCTCGACCTAGTCCACATATCTTAACAGGGGCGGCTATTCATGGCACTGGATGAAATCGTTACCGCTGGGGCAGACGAATGTAAAGCGAGGAGTCGTGGGGAGGCTTCGTTAGTGGGATCTATATACGCCTATTATATTGGCCTTTATGTATCCTTTACAGAGTGGACAATCTAATGATGGCTCCGTCCATACGCCGATCTACGCACGGCATAATTTGAAATCTGATTACATATCAGAGTGGTCCAGACGACTAGGCGTGCTCCGGCGAGTTGAAGTAGGTGGAATAATCTTCTGTCATGCCGCCTTCATTCCTGCCAAACAGATCTCTGGGTAAGATAGGCGGAAGATGACGACAGTACTCTAGGACGAACGAAATCCACAGAAGCTGGTGACGGCCCGGAGAATGTAAAGAAATAGTATTTGAGCGGAGAAGGTGATTATCAGAGACGAGCAGATACCGTTGGGCGATAAATATCCGTGGAATGACTGGTCCTGAGAAGAATTGCTGCTAAACATCTAGGGTGTGTCTTATTGCCAAGGCAGATGAAGATATCATCAATTCGCGTAGAATGGCGGCATCCAACGTTGGAGAGCCACTAACGAGCTAATGATGCGATCAGCCCAACTAATCACGTCAATTCTAATGCCCTTTACTGGATCCACAAATTCGAATCCGTCCCAGTTTGGCCAGCCAGCCTTACGCAATGGAAACCGTCGTTGTACAATCACGACTGTCGAATGCTGCCCCCAACTCTTGCATGTCATACTTGTTCGATATGGATATATATCGACGCTCAGGGCCCCAGATGGATGCCCGGGTGCCCGAGCCGCCCGTCTACCTAGCGTATTGTGCCTTACCTAACCCTGGTAGTGATTCTCTTGCTGCCGCTTCGGATGTCGGAACTATAAAATACTGACTGTGGAAGCCGTGCATCCCGATAGTCATGTTGAGTGTCGAATTCGCAGCAACCACATCGAATTTTAGCGACGAGAGTGGTCACGGGCAAATCGTTTTGTGTCGAAGAAGCCTACTCAAGACGCCGAGCCTTTTAGCTTGCCGACTAGCTTCCCTTATCTAGATCCAGCAAAGCCCCCAAGACGCGATTATACGCACGCAAATGTCAAGCCGCCAAACCTTCCCACAATTCCCAAGACTGCCCACGGAGATCAGACGTCTGATTTGGACCCACGCCCTTCCCACAGGTCGTATCCAACTCTTCGCCAAGAACGTTCCGTGGGAGAGCTGGCGCCTTTTGCCGCCGACGATTGCACACGTCTGCCAAGAGTCACGCGAGGTTGCCGTGAATCACTCGGTTGTACGAGGCTTCCCAACTGCTGAGGACGTCCAGACCACCACGTGGTTCATCGCGTCCCGTGATATCCTCGAGCTTCATAGCGGCTACCCATATCCTTTGTCGAATCCGGAGCCGTTCTTCTCCGCGGCCGAGAGATTGGCAATCAACGCGGGCGACTTTGAAGGCGAAGTCAGGGTTGTCATCAAGGACCTCATCGAGGGTCGACTCTTTCATAATGTGAAGCTGGTCTATATGATAGTGGAGCAGATCGAGACCGCATATTGGCCCAAGTTTCGGCCGGATATGACAGAACAAGACAAGGGTAAAGGGACGATACTCGACCTATGCAGCGATGAAGACCAGAGGAAAATCGAGGGTTATAAGGCATGGGCACGTTATCAGGAGATGTCCCCGGTCTTTCCTCGACGTGAGGACGTCGAGCTCATTCTCAGGTCGAGCCTAGATAAGATCATACTGGAGGAGATCCGTGGTTACTATGACCGGTTATTACAAGCTGGATATACCGAGGAGGAGGGTACAGCAGCATTCCCAACTTCCGCCCCTACCAACCCCGATCACCCTTGGATTCTTCGACAGTGGAAGCGGCTACCAGAATTTTCTCCGGCACTGCTGATCCTGGGATGGCGGTAAAGGGGAAGGAGAAAAAACTATTGAGGATAAGATGAATGGGAAGTGGGAATACAAGACGCAGATTGCCCGATGTGTTATTCTTCTAGCGCGAGCGGGTGCCCATCTTCATAGACCAGAATGTTTGCTTGGATAATATTGAAGACTTCGATATACTATTTGACTAATGCCTACTTCGCTCGAGGGCCATGATGAAATACGCATAGTACTTAAATTCTTCGTTGGCAGAACCCTTGGAATAAGTAGAGGTAAACACTTACACGTCCTTATAGGAACATACCTGAGTGATATGTACATACGTACCTACATACAAGTACCTAAGGTACGTGATAGTACTACTAAAGTACCACCTGAGGGAGGTGGGTTTAGAGCCGTCGTCCCTTACAGCTGGCCCTAGACTACCCCTGTGCTGTGGCTTCCGTTCCTTGTGGCTGCACGGTTTAGGCGGGATGCACCCCTGAAGCTTCTTACCCTAGTCTGGTATTTAGCGGAGTTTCCCCGGTGCCGAGGTACCGCTACGGCTTGCTGCGTACGTACGTACGTACCTACCTACATACCTAGGTACCTACCTTACCTATTCACGTTTCCCTTCCTTTCGAAGTTCACGGCTTCACAACTTACAGACTTACAACGCGCCTCGCAGGACAACTGAAACTGTCTTCGCCGTTCGCCACAATGGCATCGACGCAGCGATTCTCCGGCTATCCTCGTGCCAAAGAAGGTCCGAAAACTGCATACACCCCGACCGAAGATAAGAACCCTGTGCTTCGGGGATGGTCCTTGGTCATTGCGTCGAAGCTGTAAGCGAAGCCATCTAGGCGCATGTCTCTCTTGCTTACAAGCCGTCACTCATAACGAATAGGGTCAGTTATTCCTCAGCCGTCGCCAAGGTCACCTGGACAAACGCCAAGTTTGGTTGCATAAGAGACATTCCGGGGCTAAATCAGTACGACTGGCGTCTTCAAGTATGCTCACCTCAAATTCCGATCTCATGCTAAGTTATTGACCGAATGAATAGCCCATCGTGACTCCACTCGTGGCCGATGGCGTCGTCCAAAGCAAGGCCGAAATCACGCCCGAACTCTATGAACGACAGCCAGATGGCTTAGCTGGTCGTTTCTATTCCGCTGCTGATTACCACGAGCTTTTTAAAACCGGGAAATTGACCCCCCTCCAGGTGGCTAAGGCTCTTCTTCCGCTCATCTCTCGCGGTCAAAACCCTCCAGCCAAATATGAATCGGCTTGGTCCGTTACGAGGGAGGACCTTGTCCTTGCAGCAGCAACGAAGTCGACAGAACGCTACGCTGCTGGCCAACCTTTAAGCGTTCTTGACGGAGTGCCGATCGGGGTCAAGGATGATACAGACGTCGAGGGATACGTGTCCCATGTAGGATTATCCTTCGATCCGTCCAACCCCGCCTTCAAACCCGCCACTAGCACGCTTTGGCCGGTAGCTCAGTTAGAGGAAGCCGGCGCTATCGTTGTCGGCAAGCAGGCAATGCACGAGCTTGGATCAGATATTACCGGGTGCAATCCGCGATGGGGTACTCCCATAAACTGGAACAATAAATCCTACTACCCAGGCGGCTCTTCCTCCGGCGGGGGCTCGTCCATCTCCGCCGGCTTGGTGCCTATCTCGATTGGTACCGATGCGGGAGGTAGCATTCGCGTTCCCTCCTCATTTTGCGGTGCTTACGGACTGAAACCTACCCTACATCGAACATACACGATGAAGTCCTCTATATGTGTTATTGGTCCTCTAGCCGCAACGGCTAACGACTTAGCTATCGCGTATCGAATTAGTGAGTATACATCCCATCTGTTCTGAGGTCCATACAACCCGCTTTCCATCCGGGATCCCACCCCTCACCAGAGATCGGCGTTGCGGACTCGCTTAGAAAGCCTCACGATCCACAGCCGAAGTTGAGTCCCAAACTAAGTGTGCACGCATGCTAACTCGGGTTTTCATAGTGTCGGCGCAAAATCCCGACGATCCAGTGCAGGGCTCCTTTGCGTTATCAGTTCCACCTAGCCCTACTGCCAAGAAGACAATTGGAATCTACCGGGATTGGTTCGATCAAGCGTCCCCTGGCGTCCTAGAAACCACGAGGAAGGCTATATCCTACTTCGCGGATAATCTAGGTTATGAGGTCGTCGATATTACTATCCCGTACATACAGGAAGGCCAATATGCCCACAGCGCATGGGCACTCACCGAAGGTCTCGACCACCAAATATCGCGCGCTGCAGACCCGCTGCGGCCCCTCCCGACCCTCAACCACTGCAACCAACTTCTACTGTCCGTGGCTTCATGCACATCGGGCGCCGACATGATCAAGTATGGGCAGCTAAGGGGCTTACTCATGGAGCACCTTGCATTCCTATGGAAGAAACACCCAGGCATGCTAGTGGTGACTCCTACATGCCCGGAGGCCGGCTGGAAGATCCACCCCGGCGACCAGGCCTACGGGTTCAGCGACGGAAACTTGACAATCCGCAACATGATGTACATCTGGCTAGCGAACTCGACGGGCTGTCCCGCGGTGACCGCACCGGTTGGCTATGTGGACCCCGAACAAGGCGAGGGAAAGCTGCCGGTCGGCTTGATGGCGATGGGAGAGTGGGGCGCAGAGGAACAACTCCTGACCTGGGCAAAGGAGGCTGAAGTATACCTGAACAGCTCTTACGAAGGCGGCCGTTATAGGCCTCAAGAGTGGGCTGATGTCGTTGAGATCGCCAAGGGCGTTAAATAAGAGACCTGAAACAGACGGAATCCATTACGATGACTGCGGGTTCCTTAACGTTACGGCGATAGACCCCTCTGAAAACTGTATAAGATCGGTTAAGATTTCTCGGATATGAACTCCTAGGCTCGGAATTCTTTCTACGGCGCCGGGGCTAGAGAATGACTTAGAGCCCATTTCTTTAACTGTAAAATAGTATGAAGACGACTAGAGATTAGCTGCGCTGGATGCAGCTGTGATGTTTAGTTAAAATTTGATTCCCGTCTCCTCAATGGTAGTCGACCGGGGTTTGAGTTATAAATTAACACAATGCAGTTCGGAAAATCGCGTGCTGAATTTTTCTATTCAACGAAAGCGCTCGTATAGACTCTGCGGTATTGTTGGCTGCGCGGGCTCCTAGTTTGGATAGAGTAGTCGTCTCCTACCCCTACCGTATGTTGCTTGTGCAACTGCCGGTAGAGGAACTACCGATTTTCGGGCCAGTGCCTCTATTTCCGACAGTCTTCGAGCGTACATAGCGGCTGCCGTACACCCCTGAATGCTTATTCCCGATGTGTGAATTTCTATTCACTCGCAAGACTTACCAAGAGCACGGTAACCCCTGCGTCAGAATCCCGAGGGAACATGCAGTGTTAGGCAAACGGGCAAACTAGGAATATGGTCATCTCCGATAGCAATATTAGGTGGGTAGATGCTACGTCGAGTCATGAACACATCTTTACACTCAATAACTATTTGAGAAACTCCTAGTATTCATCTTCTCAACCTCGACGATGGCGGGCTATAAGTGGCAAAAATTAGGTATATGAACAAATCCATCCATAAGAGGAAGGTGTGAGACGGCTTTCACTTTCGTCTCTGCACCCCAGAGTAGCCGTGATACCACCCAGTAGATGCTACGCGCTTCAAATCACTGGGAGGAGGGAAAGACGTGGGGGTGATAGAGGGCGTACCTGGTTTTATCTTGAGGTTTTATGGATTTATTCCGTCTTCCGCCTGCTACGGTGGCATAATTTCCATTGTTGTCTTGGGGAATTGGTATACCAACTGCGTACTTCCTCGTGGTGCCCCCCCCCCAAATTCACGAAAAAGGACGTCCTCGGACCTAGTTACAATATTACACGTTGATAATAAATATTTACAATCTTATAGGGCAACCTTATCTCATTCAATATAGGGATATAAGTACGTTAAGATGGCTAGGTAGGTACTATACATGTCAATTGAATTTGTGTCGGCAGTCTGTATGGCCCATACGTCTTGATCCTATTCAAGGGCGTCTGAGCGCCATGCTCAACAAATGTCAAAGTACGTAACCGATACCACTACGCTCGATTATTCACAACTGCTTAAAAGCGACTGTTGATGATCCTGAGTTGCGATTAGCGAATTCATTTCCAATAAGAATTTGCCATCACAATTACTTGTCATCTTCATGTACCCCTTTCCGACTACCTAAGATGGAAACTCATTTGCTAGTCGACCGTGTACACGTCTCTTATCTGCTGCTTCCTGGCTATTGAAACCTATATGTAGGACTGTAAAGCAATCAGTACTGGCTACTTATATCGTCACGTCACTACTTTGGGGGCATGTTCTGAGAGGATCTTATAGTATTTGCCAAGTGAAAAATCGCCGAAGGTAAACGGGTACCTCCCTGCTAAGGCTTAGCGGTGATCGTGGCCAATATGCGTCAGGTTTCACCCTGCCTAACTACCTAAGGGTTGAATATTCTTTACCTAACTTACTAATCTGGTCATTGTTCGGGTATCCTGCTTCGATCACCTAATGAGGCAAATCGATATTTCGATGCGACGGGATAAACCCAACGTGAGATTTTTGAGGTCATGAACGTAAAATATCCGTTAGTTGCCTACTACCTACTTATATACCAATCTCATATGAATCGTCGGGTGAAAATGTTGGATCGTGCCCTAAGAGACCCGCGCAGCACTGTGAAGTCGTTTGCGGAAAGCTGATCGGTATACCCCCCTTGCCCCCCTAATAAGATCTTGCACCATCGATAGGTAGATTGTATTTTAAATCGACCTCTTAGGTGTCAATCCTGAAAACCGGGCTCGCCCATCCTCAGACCCGATTGACTTATTAACACGCATAGGCGATCATTTAAACCAGCGATCTTTGAAGCAGGGGCCCTGGTTGTAGTAAGCGTAGATATATTCGCCGCCTCGAGCTAATCCGAAACTGAATATAATGGCATCAATGGTTCCAGATCCGCCGCGGGATCAATCTAAATTAACTGCAACCGAGAAATTCGCCATCTTCCGTCAAGGTATTGTCTAAAAGCTCTTCACCAGAGAAGTTCGTGTAGTGGGGTTTCATCGCCATCGGGCGCTCGGCGAGCGGCTATAACGCCGCCGGTATCCCGCTTCACATTAGCCACTGGCTGGTCGAGTTCTTCTCATATGTAACCTTTAGTCCGCATCGAGCTCTTCAAGCTCCGTAGATCCCAACTAGGTGAGGCCTCTCCCCACGCGGGAACGTTGAGAATCTCCCGCGGACTATCTCGGTAACATACCCGAAGTGGATTGTAACGGTGACAGCACCAGCGTCTTGGCGTCTAGAGCCGGCGGCAATGCTTAACTCGTCACATCAAGTCAGTGGATAGCGGGCCAGAATTCCCTCGGTAGAAGAGCTTATTTTCCTAGTGAGTCTGATATTTTATTTTATGCCTTTCTGCATGTTGAGTCTATTTCGACGGCCTCAATGTCTCACCCGCGGCTCGCCAACTCGACATGGTGGTTCAACTACTTCATGAGGTAGTTGGCATTGCCGTCGTGGTTCTTCTTTACTCCTTCTTGTGCTTCGGCGCTAGTTCTCTCATGATCTGGCTTGTATGGACGCATCATGGGAGGGATAGCTGTACGTGATTGCCAGACCCGGAAACCCCCTCCAAAACGCAGACTAATTCGATAACTCCCTTTAGATGTCGCGCTTCTCTCTTATTTTACGCTTCTAGGCACCGTCGCAAGCATCATACAGCAGTTCCATACGCTGATCTGGTGGAGAGATGTGAAAGTTGCGCAGTACGAATACACTATCGGCCATGTTAACTGTCCCGAAATCGTTATCGCGGGGCCGTCCGTCGGCTTAGATCTAGTTCTTTTCTATATACGTCAGATATTGCATCCTCGAGTCGGGCGTGGGACACCGCTGATATCGTGACTAGAATACTACACTTACAATGTGGAAGCGACGCTCACCCTCTTCTGGGCCATAGCGCTCACACGAACCGTCTTCAAGCTCACGAATTTGACAACCTTCCGGCGCATTAGCCAAAGAGCCAGTCAATTGGCAAAAGCTGTGGCTGTTGCTCTACCTGCGCTTCTAATAGGCCTCCTACGTCTGCACTCCGTCCAGGGTTCGCATGTGGCCTTCCTAATACTAGCCAACTTCAATAGTATGCGTCCTCCTCTACTCCGTCATCCCTAAGGGGCAGTCCAGTATAACACATACATAGTTATGATCAGCCTCACAATCGGCAGCGTCCTCTTAATAGCGATCCTAGTCAAGTATATCTATACCCGGCGTCGACTCGTTTCGTGGAACGCCCGCTACTTGTTTTCGAGAAGATCGCAAGAGTCAGGCGGGGAAATCATCAATGTGCTTGACCGGGGCGATGGCCGCGAAAGCATATACGATCGTTGGTTAGTGTTGCGATTCTCGATTGCCTTTGTTGTTCTGGGGGTATTCCAGTTGGTCACGATCCTCTTGGAGCTATCACAGTTATCGAACCACAAAACCAAGGAAAGACTAGGCGAATCTGCCGACTTATCAGCAGGGAGGGCCAAGAACGACTTTCTACTCTTTCTACCGGGTGTCTCAACAAGTATCCTCGTAAGTTGAGTCTGTATCGCTATTGGTTTTGGTTGTTACAATCAGCAGTGAGCGTGACCTTAAGGGCAAGGTCAAAGTTCGGTTGACGAAGAAGTCCGTCGATAGGTCTGGTTTCCCATGCGCTGACATACAATGCTGTAGGTTTTTATCGTGTTCGGGACGACGCGGACATTTCGGAAAACAATGTTCAAAGCATTCATCCCAAGGAGGTTTCAAAAGAATTCAAGGAATATAATATCGGTGGTGGCGCCTATCCCTAATGAGTGTATCCGCGACGAGGAATGCTGTCGCGAACCCCAGAACATAGAAAGTAAGACTCTTGGTCTGGGACCGAAGGATGAGAGCAGAACGACTATGGTTTCGGATGAACGAATCGAACGCTGCTCGCCACTTCCGGCCGGGTCCGCGGACCCCGATCGCGAAATCAAAAGCAAGCCTTAGAAAAGCGGCCCATGTCCTGCTCTCTGTGACATCTTAAGCTGTACAAGTAACGGTAAGAAATTGGGGCACAGGGGCTTGGGATACAGATCGGACATGGAAAATAAAACACGGGAAGGTCGATAGACAATGATACCCACTTTGTTTTCGCGTTTACGGTCGGTTTACACTGAGATCTTCTCTATTTTTAAATTTTGCGTCGTCTTTTCACATTCATTGCTTGATGTAACCCCTTAGAGAAAATGGTCGTGGGACCCATCCAATCATACCAATCGGGACAATTCTGACTCTCTGCATTCGATGCTTCGGTCGGCTAGGGGGACCTGATGCGTAGACTGACTTTTTCCCGTATATTATAATTAGTTCATGATGAAAATCTTTTGAATGGTGATCAAAGCTGCCTAGTGAGTACACTGACTACCTAAGGTACTCAGAGGCTACTATCCCCGAGGCCTAAAGCGGTCGGTTAATCTAGAATAATTGAGAATGATGGTTAGCTAACACCATCATGGGGCATCCGATAGGCAGTAGTTACATCTTCTGTATATTATGTATGATATAGGAATATGCAATCTCGAAAGGGAAAGTTAGACGAGGAGTGGTTGTCGCTCGTCTGCATTCTCAACCCCAGGCTGGTCGCTGTCCCTAAACCTGCAACACGGGTTAGCACCAGGAGTCTTTGAGCTTCGAGTTTTCCACATGACTGACATTGTATAACCGACAAACGATACGAGCCAGAGTGAGCCCATGTAGGTTAAGCACCATTCAAGGATCCCCGACGACTTAAATTCGCCGTCGTATAAGAGGATCACAAATGCGAGCCCGAAAGCAAATTGGAAGAGTACTAGAATTGTGTTGAAGATGCACCTTGGGCCGTGTCAGTATTCCGAGCTTGTTTCTTCGAGAGTCGGGTTCCGATAAGACATACCATTTCCTCAAACCGGGGAAGACCATGGGGCCCCAGATCTGGTCCCACCACACGGCAGTAGTCGTCACCGCGCTCACGAATAAACCTCCAAATGTGCCCATGAGGAGGTGCCGGTGCCGCACGTGCGCATCATCCGTGTCGAATATGCTCAGGTTTATCAGACTGACGGCGGCAGCGATGCCAGCGACTTGCGCGACGAAGCTCGTAGCCTGGCGCCAAGGGGCGTCATCTGTGAGCCCGTAGAACTTGGGCGAATAGCGTACGTGATGCACTGAGAAGACGGTCCCGAGAAATGCGATGCCCGTAGCCACGCACCCGACGATGAATACGGGCTTGAACTGATGGGCTGCAATGTCGCTGATGAACGGGACGCACGGGTTCACCTGCCCGGGGTACTGAGGGCGGCCGATGGCCAACCACCGTACCAACAAGATGGTGAGGGTCAGGAACCAAAAGGATCCAGCGGGCAGAGGGAAGAGCCAAAGGCGCCGGATAGAAAAGAAGTCACGAAACGTGCGATACCATATGCCTGCCATGAGATGGTTCTTGGAAAGGTAAGCTGGAGTCTTTCTGGTAGCAGACCCTTGGTAGTAGACGATAGAACAAGACTAACTGAAGCTAAGATTCCGCCTTCGCGTTATATTTAATAACTTTTAAGGGCAAACCTCCCTACGCCCTCTTGAACATCCCATACGTCATTGTCTCGGGCAGTCCCGAGGTGGGGATTTGGGGTAAGCGGGGGACGAATCCAACGAAAAGTTGCGGATGATAGTAGAATCCCCGGGTCGTTCTTACGAGGGCTTACGCTGGAACACGGAGGTCCGGACCACTATAATTTAGCGAGTACTTCCTATAGTTATGGAAGATATCTAAATAAGAAAGACATGGAAATAGTAGCACATACCTAGGTAAATAGATAAATAAATACCCTCTGTAGGTAGTTGTGATACATTATACTGACATATTCATCATAGAATCCTGTATATTTCATTATTATATCCGTATGGTTAAGGCCGAACACGTACGAAGTCAACTACGTCCATTAAATGATAGGTACGTTGAAGACCGCTATAATTATAGGGGTTTAATGCGCTGTGCGGAACCGAGCCCCCTGTATTTCAGGCGACCCTCATATAAAACGGGTCCCGCCACCACGCCTAAGGCGTTCGAATTAGTGCGACGGCGGGGTTCAAATAGACATCAAAGTGCCTTTAGCAGACCCTCGTGCTTCACAACCCAAGTCCCATCCTTAGGGAAACCAGGAGCATCTTCTACAGACCCGTTCCACCCAGCAGTCATATATCCCACTAAAGCATTGGCAGTCAGTCTCGCGCCAATTATATACCTAGGGAACCAACTATCTGAGATAGTCAATGAACTCACCCGCATAGAGGAACCCTGCGTTACCAGGCATAAAAGGGGGCGGGGTACCGCCTGTCTCACGGTTAGGAACAATTTCACGAAGACAAGATTTCCTCTTTAGCGATATTAGTAGACGAGACTCACCGTCGCCTCCTCGAACAGCAAAACCTGCATCATCAAATGTCCAATAGTTGTAGGCTGTTACATGGTAAATGGCGCGCTCCGGATTCCCGATTCTGGCGGAGTTGATGGCTAACACGGGTCGACCCCACCCACGAATCTTGTCGTCCGTCCAGATTTCCCAGATCTTATCCGCTGTCCTAAGTGCCACATCAGGGTCGACCGCTGGTGTGTCGGGAAGTATACCCTGAAGCATGATAAGGCTGCGAGGGTCACCTGTGAGCTTGGGGTCCTGCCACCAGGAACTGTTCAGACCTTCGTAAACGGCGTAGAGCCCGTCAACCTGCGGCGGGAGGGCCAGGTTCTCTGCGACAGTCGTCCATGCTTCAGGGATAGGCTGCCCTAGCCTTCTTTTCCATTCCCGTGCGACATCAAGCCCGTATCTCCAATAAGCAATCTTAAATATAATTATCAGCCAAAAAAGATAGTATCAGACGTGAGAAGAAAGCTAACTCACTTCATAGGCGAGATTTAGCGATTCGGCTGGGGGAGTGTTCTCTGTCACGCCGTAGCTAGGCGGACCGAGATCATAGTGGCCGGAGCTCTCATTCTTCCAGGCGTAGGAAGCCATATAATCTGCGGAAACACTTAAGACCCTGTCCCATCGCTCCAATGTTTCTTGACTCGGTGATGCTTGATATGCTAGCTCTGCCATGTACATAGGGTGCGGCTACAGGCACACTCCGTGTTAGTGTCTTTGGTTTATATCTGAGGTAATTGTTGCGCACCTGCTGCCATAGAAGAAGACCATTAATGCCACCCGGTGAGCTGACGCCGGTCACTGTTTCGGTCATCTTAGGCCACCTATTAAGAACTACATTAGTCACTGATGTCCTTCCTAACCTTGTACGAGGAGTAAAGTCACCTAGCTCCATCCCAGCCCATTGACTTCGCTCTTGCAAGCGACGAAGGCAGAAGCTTCTCATAGAGCTCAGGAAAAATATTATCGAAATATCTCTGTCGGCCCCACGTAGACCAGTGTGCATTATGCCATACAACCATTTCCATGTGAAATTTGCCTAGCATGCTTTAGCCTTCTTACCAGCATAACGGGATATGTCTCGGCAACGCATACCGTACCACCCGTTGTTCATTAGGCCACTTTCCTGAGGCGACTGGCCCGTTGCCGCACTGTTAACTCGAACATGGTATTGTGATAAGATGATACGCCGCTGTAGCTCGTCGGCCTTTGAGTTTGACGACGCGGTGAGATCGATGAAACCACCTTCCTCCCAATATTGGTGCCATCCTTCAGAGTTTCTTTCTCGGATGGTGGCCGGTCGTGCAGCAGTTCGTTTATCAGGGGAAAAGTGTGCTGTGAAATCTATAGTGTTAGGTCGGTGACGAGATTTGGACGCTGACGATAAGGTGTAGCGGTGCGCCGCAATAGATTTAGAGCCGGGTGGCTCCACCCTCGAGAGGCGGAGGTCATTTTCAACAGGCCATCTCAAGTTTACGAAGTACTTCGTTTCCTGCAGCTCATGGTAAATGTGCGCCTCATCTGCCTTGCAATTCTTCACGATAGAAGTGGTGTGATTGAGAGGAAAATCATAAACGCCCGCGAAAACTTCATACTTGTAGTCTGTAGTATGGATGGGTGGATAAGGAAAGTCAAGTTCAACCTCCAAGTCGCCTGAAGCTAGAAGCCGGGATTCGACATGGAAGGCCACAGCATCCGATTCGAAGTCGCCCTGTGTAATAACCCTCACGTTCTCACCTGCAACTTTAAAAGACGACGTTATAATTCCGTTCCACAGGTCAAGTTCCTGAATTCCGTCCGTGATCCGAGATTCTGGTAACGTAGCTCCATGGTACCTAAGGCCAATGCGACCTAGGTTGATGCGATTTGGGTTGGAAATCAACCATTGCGAGGCTCCTGGGAGTTCCGGGTCAGGAATATCATAGGATATGTTCCTACCGTGCGTTAAGATGGCCACCCCGTGATATTCGCTGGGGGTTTCTCTAGAACATTTATGGTTAGCGGATAGGTAATAAGACTAAAGGCTATAGCCGACATACCCATTAGAAGGTAACGTGTCATTATGCCAGGCCCAACTAGAGAGTGTGTTGAATGGTAAGAAGGTCTCGTGGTTGAATCAGTAACACGCATTGGGCGATTCGGGAATGAATCTCGTTACCTGCATCCCCGTATTATCAACGTTGAACGCGAAGTTGCCATTTCCCACTTGCAAAGGAGTAGAGTTATTATTGATCAACGTCTCCCTTTTGGCATTATATTTGCTCACAATCCTTTGCCTTGATTTTGTCATATTAGAATCCAGCCAAGTAGGCCCAAATTATACGTCAGTTGAATGATACGTACCTATCGATCTCTCCGAAGACTAGATCGGATAGTAATACTAGACCAAGAAGCAAAGCAGCCATGATTATGGATGAGATTAAAGACAGAATAACCGTAGGCAATCATCGCGAGAGGATAGAAGACGAATTATTTAAGCATTCGACGTTGCGCCAAAAGAGACACCGGAGTAAATTATACCGAACCCCCAAGGTCTCCATCACTATAAGTGGAAAGCTTTGGTTGCGAAAGCGTTAAAGAAATACACGCGACAGCTCCTTGTAGGATGAAAATGGTAAGGCGTTGTCGCTACGAGCTCTTAGCACAGGGACCAGCCCAGCCCTATGGGAAATGAGTTACTGAATTTGGGGTTAAACCTGGGGAAGCTCCTTGATCTCTCCACCAATTGCCGCTGTCAGGATTCTGTCCCTGGCTTTCCCCATGGGATTAGATTTACAGCAGCCACCTCGCTTAGCAGTCTATCATGTTTAGCCAAGAGATGTCCATGCCGAATTGAATATGTATTAGAATATAAGACCACCGGATATAGTCTTGTCTCTCAAATAAACAATCTGCTGGAATCTCCAAGGGTCACTGGTTTATTCTAGGCTTTCATGGTGCGGGGAATAACGTGGTGGCAATAGTGTACCTGGCCCCAAGGCCCATAAACTAACGAAAACAAGGAGTTCTACCAAATGTCAGTTTCGAACTGTCCAAGGAATCGTGAAATACATTTAAAGAGCAGGTTGATATCTACCTTGTCTACCTATCCACAAACCAAGTAGATGATACAAAAGCTTATCGAAGCCATCTCGAAGCGGGCCGGGTAAGTGGGAGTTTCAAGTTCACGGTCCTTGGTTCTGAGTCAGTTCTCGATCGATGTTTGGTCAAGCTTAGTGCCGGAGCCCAGGCGCCCGCAGTGTTGGAACTAAACTAACTCAAAATCACCCTCTAGGTAATGATCGATAAAAGCTACAGCCAGTAAACTAAGAACGCATAGAAATCCCTACCAATTTCGCAAACTGACTAGAATATTGTTCTTATCAAATACACAGATGAGATCCCAACCTTTACCATACCCGAATCCCTAACGCCGGCGTGAGGCTTGCGGAGCAAGTTTCCATAAACAAAACTTAGTACCCCATCTCGTAACCGCCGCTTTCTCTAATAGTCTCGATAGCCCGTGGCATCGAATTGGCTAGTTCCGTGGCACGGTCGTTTTGAATATCATTCCAGTACTTCGCCACGCGAATCACCGTATCTACTACGGAAACGGCACCCGATCCAGGGTCATTATCTCCGTCATCATCAAATGTATTCCAGAGATTTTCAAGGGGATTCTGAGCGGCTAGTTGAGACGCCGTGCCGCCGGAGGCGGTAGCAAGAGCAACAGCAACGGCTCCAGCTTGGACCACGCCATTGACGGTAGCAGCTCCGTAGCCACCCATAGCAGCGCTCTAATCAACACCCAGAATTAGCAATATTCGCCCACAGGACCCCCTAAGGCGCCATCGATAGTATTTCTCGGGAGACTGGACGGTCTCGGTGTAACGCCTTCGGGGTATCGCCTCCTCAAAATAGACCTAGAAGAGCAATAAGAGAAACTGGGTACTGACTTGCAAAGTAGCGAACAAACTCCCCGCTGCGACGTTCCCGATTCCTGCTTGGGCGGCTGAGGCGACCGTGCCTACAAGGAGAAGATTAATGGCTAGCGTCACGGAGGGTGGCCTTGACTGTCAAACCCGTACCTCCTATAATTCCATTCGCCCCGAACCCGAATATAGCTAAAACCGGGCTCGTAACGGCGACGGGAGCCGCGAGCACCACGCCCGCGGCTGCAAGTATGCCCGCCTTCCCCGGATTCTCCCGCGCCCAGCGTGCAGCTCTGCCTGCGGCGTTTTCCATTTTATTTAGTACTAAATCTGCTAGGCTCTCTACTCGAAAAGGTGGGGTGGCGCGAATGTTACGATTTCCTAAACTCTGCGTAAAGACTTGGGTGCCGGCGGGTACGAACTCAGGCAGCGGGTGAGTTGGGTGAGTAAAAAAAGGCTGTTTAAAATACGCTGTTCTAAGCTTTGATATCACCACAAGCGTCGGGCATCCTCAACATAACATTTGTAAAGAGTAATATAAGAGGGGAAAATGAAGGTCAAGAATCGGGCTTTATTTGTCTGCTACGACAGACGAATCAGGCTGTTGGCTCGGAAGGTGTTTGGTCGCACGGCAGGTTGCAGCAAAGCCACGTCTGTACGCTTCCGTTTGTGAAATTACCTATTAACTGAATCATACGGACACTCGCACCCTCGAAAAGCACTTACATATCAACTCCAGCAGGCGAGAGCACCAAAAGTATCGATCAATCTAGGAATAAATAGCAGCCTAAGAAACTGGGCCAATAAAGCAAGAAAGCAATAAAGAATAAAACTGAGTCGCTGGCCATCCGTATTGTGTCATTGAGATCATCTAGATTGTTCGGTAGCGTGTAGCCTTCGGTGGGACATTTCCAGCTCACTCTAGAGCTGAATACGACTGATCACTTATGCACAAATCCGGTCCGCTTTTTTACCCCGTTAAACTCGCGATTACTTCCTTCGCCCCTCTTTGTCCAGAGCGAATAGCACCGTCCATGTAGCCCTTCCATACTACAGAAGTCTCCGTGCCAACGAAGTGGATATTTCCCGCGGGCTCTCGCAGCACATCCGACCCTAGAGATGTTAGCATACCAGGACCCATGACGGGAGAAGGGGCACCAAAAAAGTAGGGCTCCTCGGCCCAGATCCGTTCATGAATGGCGATAGGTTTGGGCACTACCGCAACGGTCGAAAACACGGAGTTAAATTGTTCGAGAACCGCATCCCGGCGGCTTGCTTCGGAAGATGTTCTCCAGGCGCGCCCCATATCCCCGACGATGAAACAGCTGATAGACCACTGATCATCCTCCGGTACGCTAGTATCTCGAGTGAAGGATATAGGCCCCTTATAAGAGTTCATTATACCCGAGAGGTTTTCTGCGTGCCACCAAGGCTTATCAAAAACCAGCGCCACCTTACTGTAGTCCCCAAGGAAAGTACTCGCGCCTAGCCTTCGTTTCTTCTCTGGTAATGGCGGTGCGAATTCGATGGTGTGATACAAGCTCGTAGGGACGGACACTACGACGTATTTGGCTCTGAATGAGGTACCGGTAGTAGAGAGGACTTTATAGAGTCCATCATCACCTAACTGAATCGACTTTACGACCGTGTTTAAGTAAACAGAGCCCTGGATCAACTCGCTGGCTAGGCCTTCAGATATAGCTTGCATGCCTATAAGACGTCGAGACCTCATGGTTAACTTCTCTGTAGAGTAGATAGGCAGTCGGTCGCTTTCTTACCACGCCGCCCACGGATGTACTGTGCACCATCTTTCCTGTCTGACAGTATCACCTTCAATCCGCATCCACTCTTAATGTAGTTGACCATGTACAACGCGCTGATCTCCCGGGCTTCAATCCCTAGTAGAGAAGCGGTAGCCATAGACGCCACCGCCGCCCCCGTGTTAGGCGCAACTCCCTGGCAAAACTCGGCGAACGTCATGTTATCGAGTTTCTGAGCATTGGGTCCTATCTCAGGATGCTCTAGGTCTGTTGCATTGACGGCTTCTTGAATTGCTGCAGATATTTGACGAAACTCTTTAGCTTGATCATCGTTGGCTATTCCCTTCAAATTAGTGTTTCGATGTCAGCCAAATTTATCTGAATCACAGTTTTCGAGGCCATGAGTCGCCAACTCACCGACGAATTACCATACGGATAAGATGCCACGCTGCCGTCTTCGGCTTGCTGAAGAGTTGACCCGGTAGCTCTTTGAATCACAGGCCCGACATTATACTTCTCGAATAGTTTCCATATCTCAGACTGATTACTGTCGTTGACCCAAGCTGCTCCGAGATCGTTTACGCCCGTCGGTTTAGAGCTTGATTTAATGCTGAGTGTCTTGCCTCCCACGCGGTCGTTAGCCTCTACTACTAGACACGAGAATCCAGCTGCCTGAATGTCCACCGCAGCTTGGAGCCCACTCAGACCGGCTCCAATGACAACAGCGTCTGCGGTAGCACATTCCCGCCCGGTGGAGTTAACTGCCTCTGAAGTCATTGCGGCCGCTGGGCTAGACGAAGATTGACGATAATACTTAATAACAGACACGTGAATTCGTAATAGAGTATACAATACCTGAAGAGAGCAAAAGAGCATAACTCACCTAAAATAAACAATCGTCGAGGTACCGTTACGGGATCCGAGGACGCCGTCGGAGAGGCTCGGGCCCCGCATGTAGCATGTCAAGTGTGTCTCTGAGCGCATTTTACACGATGCGACTTGCAGGCTCAAGATATCAAATGCTGGGCATACATATCCTTAACTATCTATCGAAAGACTTAATGATTCTCTAACAATCCTAACACCGGTCCTTATATGTCGAATATATCTATTCTTGCCTCTTCCTCGTCTTTCGCGTTTAGCTGGATTCCCTTATTTGTATTTGATGTTAGGTATAACCTCGTATTAGACCATAGGTACCTAGGTAGGTAAGGTACATATAATACCGTAACGCAGAGCTGTGCTATAGCGGTTTATCCACTAAGTTGGAATAATCTTAGGTGGCGTATTACAAGCAACTAGCCACCATAGCACGGGCTGCTCTATGGTCCTAGATATCAGTGCGCTTATAATTGCCCGCGTATGAAAGCAATGAATGTGCGGAACTTCGAGCCACAACAATCTTACCTACTTGATTAAAACCAGAGCATGCAATTGCAGTTACTGTCTCAATTTTTATAAAGGTGGTTCAGAGGTACCTTATCAAATTATTTAATAGCGACGCATCTCTTTACCATGTTTCATTAGATACATCGCCACTTTAGCGCTCCACAGCGCAACGCTGTACTGATTCTCGGCCAGTAAAAGATAGTGGGGCTCTAGGGGCAATAGCGCATGTGATACCACTAGACAGCGGATTTTACTCACTATACATGATATGCTACAGCGATGGATCAACCGCTAATTATGGAGGTAGACGTAATTGAATTTATTCAGCACCACCTACCTAGACAAGGACCTACAGTGAAGTCTATGCATACTATTTAGGTACCCAACTAAGGGAAGCCCACCGTGGTTATGTTATAGTGGGCTAATGATAGCCTAGGTGGCTACATTATCAGCATACAATCTGCCGTGTCTCTTTAACGAGAGGTAATTTAGTTAGCATTCTGCTCATTATTCACCGTCAACGGCACGAGTTCTTCTAGCTTTGGGTCTCTTAGCTTTCCTCTTTGTCGTACGGGCCATAAAGTTTGCCAACCAGGTCTATTACCACGTCGGACACTTTTCGACCAGTATGATCCTCACACCTTTTGATGAGTTCTGCCGAAGACAAAGCCGGCTCCTCCTCACGAAGTGCCTGGATAAATTTTATATCTTTCTTATCCATTTCAGCACGTTGAAATACAGTTTGCCCGTCCATCTTACTGAGTTGGAGGTGGGGGATGGATTGGAAGAAGTTTGCAGCTACTAAATTCAGATAAACGCTTATCGTAATACTCGGATGCAATGTTGGTCTTGCTTTGTTGATGTTAAAGATTCTGAGATGATATAACGAATAAAGGATGAATCTCGTGACCTTCGTAGGGATTATGCTATATATATTTACTCTCATTCTACCTTTTGTAATGGTGTTCAAATTCGATTTTGAAATAACCAAATAGTTTTTAAACCGTGGTAAATGATTGTTTAGAAGTGAAGCAGAACATAATAGTTCGTCAATTATCCTAGGAAACAGATAAGCAATGTCTCTTAGGCTTTTGTTAGGTACCTTTTAGTGAAATTATTTCTTTAAAGAGGGGGAGTCGCTGCTCATTGGTTCGGAGGTAATTGTTGGCTATGAAAAAGTAGGTCGGAATGGGGAGGCATATTAAGTATAGCAATATATAATGGAAATCATTTCATACCTTCTAACTGCCAGCCTTTCATGATTACTTTGATCTATTATACAGGTACCCAGTGGCTGCATATCTCATAGTAGTTAGATACTTCTTTACTTACTTGGATTGCCATTGTTTCTACTCTGAAATCGATTCATTGACAATACCCGACTTCTTACATCGAAGCCAAAGTTAAGTCAAATATAAGACTCGTTGTAAGTACCAGGCAACCTATCCCCACATATGACCCGCATAGGGCTACCACGTAACGAGGAAAGATGCACATAATAGTAGTAGTAGTATAAGATATTTAAAAACAAGAGAAAAAAAAGAAAAATGAAAGACGACGCAGGCCTGATTCGAACAGACGCTCCCGAAGGAACAAGATTTCTAGTCTTGCGCGTTAGACCACTCCGCCACTGCGCCTTCTGATTGCCAGTGATGCTACTGACGGAAGATTCTGCATACACTGTAATATATCAGTGAATAGTTCATTGTAGCCAGCGCTAAGCGGGATATGGATATAGCTCAAGGAGTGGGCTGAGTGGACTGAGTGGGTTCGCCTGAGCAGTGGCAATTCAACTGAAAGATGAACTTACGTAGTGGAGGGGTACAGATTTATGTAATACGTACCTATATAAAGAATACTTAGACTGGGTGTTAGTATTTTTGGGCCTCCGTCACTGAATAGCATTCAACTGCCTTATGATATGATTGATACGATTGATACTTGGGTACCGGCTCAGCTTCTAGTTGCCATCTTAGGAAATCCCTTCCATGGAGAAAGAATGCGTTAGTTACGAAATGAAATACGTGAACGTTGAAAGAAAGAGAATAAAAGCCTCAATGAATCAGTCCAGAGTTTGCCAAGAATCGTAACGGCCTTTAGTTTCACCTCTAATCCCGGTCACTCATTAACGAGGGAACATGAAAGACTTTGGGTAACAAGAGAGGATACCAATCGACTAATGCCGATATCAAGGACGAATAGAGTTAGCTATCGAGGTCTAGAGACTTATGACAACCTAGGTAATTACACATAGTACCAGCCCGCCAGCGACGTAGGACCAATGTGAAGTAACCTTTTGATAAGATAGGCACTGACAGTTATGTAATCCCGCCAGCTTCAGTGGACGGATGGTGGGGTCAGGCGGGGCATTTTTCGTGTGTTGAGTGGAACGTATGTGGTATGATGAAAGATGCTCCGCTAATTGACATTAGCGTGGCTTCTGGAGTATTTACTGTATTTCACTGTTCCTGCTGTACAATACGTGTCCCTATTCGCGAGGTCAATAGGGAAGTGCCTACCTACCTAAGTACCTAGGTAATTATAGCAGGAGCAAAGAACGGGATAGTATTACGTATGGGTGAAAAGTTAAAAGGTCGTCGCTAATTCGTAGCTCAAAGCTCGAGACGGGTTTACCCCACTTCGAATTCCCGATGTTATAGTAGATTCTGAAGCTTGGAGGGGTAAAGAAACGTCGAGCTCGCCGGCATATTACCTTGCCTTAGGTACCTAACTACCTACCTAGGCAAACGTCCTCGAAACCCATATTGTCGCGATAGCCCGTCCATTGCTCCGTCGAGTACCCGATGATGTCGGGGCGAGATTCGCGCCACTAAGCGCCTATTGTACCTGTGATACCTGAAGCCAAGGAAAGTTGGAACTGGAGAGAAAATAAAAGAAAAGAAGAGCTCCAGCTGAGAAGGTACCTAAGGAAGGAGAGGCAACGTCAGCTGGGCAATTACATCAAACACTACCTACATGTACGTAGAATAGGTAGGTACCTACCTACAGTACCTACGGTACCTAGACTAAACGTGCTATAGTGTCTATATAGTGCCTACCCAGGTATAAGTACGGTATAATTTACCTTTGGCGAAATAATCCGGGTCGCAGTTCCAGGTCTCTCCATAATAAAAATCTCGGCTCTCTCCTCTGCGTCACCGTGGATCAGCTCTGACCCAACAGCCCCTCTTCCCCTTCTTCAACCTTTCGTCGTCACTGTTTTAATTCCCTCAGAGCCCGCGCCAAAATTCTCACAACAAACATCACCCTCTCACCAACATTTTTATTCCTCCCGTCAGCATATCCAACAGCCCACGATACCCTCGAGAATTCAAACGAATCCCACCTAGTTTTTTAATTGCCTGATCCTATATCGCTTTATTCAAAATGGGGTTAATGGACAAGCTGAATCTCAAGCCCGGCGTCATCTACGGCGAAGATGTCCTGAAGGTAAGTCAACCAGCTACCTAGGTAGCTTACCTAGTTCCAATGTCTCTTATGAGTATGTGTGTCCTTGAACCAGACATAGCCTAACAAGAAAACTCCTCCATAGGTATTCCAATACGCAAAAGAGAACCAGTTTGCGCTCCCCGCAGTCAATGTGACCTCCTCCTCTACTGTCGTTGCCGTCCTCGAAGCAGCTAAGGACACGAGGTCCCCCGTCATCATCCAGGTCTCCAATGGCGGTGCTGCCTTCTTCGCCGGCAAGTCGATCCCGAACACGAACCAAGAAGCTTCCGTTACTGGCGCCATCGCAGCGGCACACTTTGTCCGCTCGATTGCACCCATCTATGGAGTCCCGGTTATTATGCACAGCGACCACTGTGCTAAGAAGCTCTTGCCTTGGCTGGATGGTATGATTGATGCGGATGAGGCTTTCTTCAAGGAGCACGGCACGCCGCTATTCAGCAGCCACATGATCGACTTATCAGAGGAGGACCTCAAGTACAACATCGAGACGACGAGCAAATACCTGAAGCGATCGCAGCCGCTGGGTCTGTGGTTAGAGATGGAGGTGGGCTTGACTGGTGGCGAGGAAGATGGTGTCAACAACGAAGATGTTGACAACAACTCCCTATACACGCAGCCTGAGGATATCCTAGCCATCTACGAGGCCCTCAGCCCTATCTCCAAATACTTCAGCATCGCTGCCGGTTTCGGCAACGTTCACGGCGTCTACCAGCCGGGCAACGTACGACTTCACCCCGAACTGCTCGGCAAGCACCAGGCCCACGTCGCCAAGAAGCTAGGAGACGGCCAGGAGAAGCCCGTCTTCTTCGTCTTCCACGGTGGCTCCGGCTCCAGCAAGGAGGAATTCCTAGAAGCCATCTCTCACGGTGTCGTCAAGGTCAACTTGGACACCGATCTCCAGTGGGCGTACCTGGTCGGCCACCGAGACTACATCCTGAACAACATCGACTACTTGAGGACCCAAGTCGGCAACCCCGAGGGCCCCCACAAGCCGAACAAGAAGAAGTACGACCCCCGTGTGTGGGTGAGGGAAGGCGAGAAGACGATGAAGGCCCGTGTGATTGAGGCGTTTGAGGACTTCCGCGCAGCTGGAAAGCTATAAAAAGTTTGCCAGATTGGAATATTATTAGACGGGTAGTTCAGTTACTACGTTGGGAGTTTTGAAGCAGTACGAAAAGGATGACTAGTCTGACTTTGAATTATCTATCTAATGATCCTTCGATGAGTATCCCGACTGTTGTTTCTCCGTCGTATAGTGTAAATTTCATGGCATTGGCACGTCCTACGAGCTGCCCACGTCCGCTCCGTGCCCCCCCTATCGCGAGTGACGTAGAACATGTAGAACATGTAGAACATCCGAGCGTTGCAACGCGGATAGCCTCGGCCCGGGATCGTCCACAATAGCCAGGAACCGGGTCGGAAGAGAAATCCCGTCAATCAACAGCCTCGGAATAAAAGGCTATTAGTTTGCTACAATTCGTCCTCGGCGTATGGGGTTGTTGTAGCGAATTCTATCTTCGGTATCGTGCGGCGGTAGTTCGACAGGGCTTAACCGTGTAGTTGTATGCAGACACGACCGCGAACTTACGTCAGTTTGACGTGGAAAAGGTCAATGTCAGAACTTATACCTACCCTAGGTACCCCGCTATATGGGATACACGAATTGTACTACGCACTCATGGTATTCCACGCTTAGTCGCATATACGCATCTAAAAAGTAAGCCGGCTACCCACAGAAGAGATCACCGGAAAGTTAGACGGAATTTATTTTTTTTAATTCTAAATCCCTTCATTACCTTTCATATCTCAATCATGCTGATATGAACATAAATGTAGTTGGTACCGTTCTTACGCCGGGTATTTCTGCGATAAGTAGCAATCAACCTGTAAGTAACATGGCAGAGGATCATTGTCTACGGACAATACATCTCCTATTTCTTAATCTGTTATAAGAGGAGTTGTTGTTAAGTAACCCGTCATATCGAGACCAATGATTACAAGTTTGTCGTATGCTCGGGTTTGTACAACAAGTACACCGTGCAAACAGCCTAAAGAGGTATGTAGTAGTACGTGCCTCGCTCGATATGTCCCTAAGATGATAAGGTACGGAGGTGTTCACGCGTGGATATATAATCATGTGTGCCGTGCCCGTTCCCGAAAGCATCTAATTCGCTCCCGGTCATTAGTCTGTACGTGTTAGACGCGCAGGTGCGGTGGTGTCGACAACTTCAAATTACCAGGGCTATCCATCGTGGATGTGCGGGGAGGGTCTGATTCCGGAAGGAGTTAGCTATGATAATCCCTACAATCAGGGTCGTCTATCTATCCCATCTACATTATATCGTGAGCCTGGGCTCTAACTATCTTCAACCCTAAATCCACACAACCCGACAATCGTAGCCGGCATGCTTACGGGTCGGCTCTCCGCATGACGCATCGAATTGGGAACGCTTACTGGCTGCAGAGCTTTCCGTCGGTGGGTTAGAAGAGGGAACGAACCTAGAACCGTATAATTGAAAAGCGGCTACCTCGTCGCAAAGATGTAAAAGGCCTCACCAGAGGGAAATCCAAGTCCCCGTCTGGAATAGATACCCATCGACCAAAATGGCGATCATTGATCAGATCTCGTTGCCCTGGACGGCTGCCCTTGGATGTATTGCTATTGTAGTCTATTATGTCTACCCATATCTGGTAACCTACGGCCACCTTCGAAGTATTCCCGCGCCTTTCCCGGCACAGTTAACTAACTTATGGCTCCTCTACGTCTGTAGGCGTGGTGAACGCTACGCCGTCGTCGACAAGATGCACAAGAAGTTTGGCCCCGTCGTGCGGATCCAGCCTAACCATATCAGCATTGCCGACGACGAGGCCATCCAGGTTATCTACGGCCACGGCAACGGGTTCTTGAAGTCGGACTTCTACGACGCCTTCGTGTCGATCCGGCGCGGCCTCTTCAATACCCGGGACCGCGTCGAGCACACCCGCAAGAGGAAGCTGGTCTCCAGTACTTTTGCCCCGAAGTCCATCGTCCAGTTCGAGCCCTATATTCACCAAAATCTAGAGACATTCGTCAATAGGTGGGACGAGCTGGTTAAAACCTCACCTAGCGGAGATAAGACGGCGTATGTGGACTGCCTGAAATGGTTCAACTACGTCGCCTTTGACACCATTGGAGACCTGGCCTTCGGTGCCCCGTTCGGCATGCTGAAAGTGGGAGCCGACATTGCTGAGGTACGCACGTCGGTCGACTCCCCGCCCATCTTCGCCCCGGCGGTCGAAATCCTCAACCGCCGTGGCGAAGTATCTGCCACCCTTGGTTGCCTCCCCCAGTTGAAACCCTATGCAAAATGGCTCCCCGACCCCTTCTTCAGCAAGGGTCTCGCAGCTGTCCAAAACCTAGCCGGCATCGCTATCGCGCGAGTGAAGGATCGCCTTGATAACCCGCCAGACATCAACCGCAGGGACCTCCTCGCTCTTCTCCAGGAAGGGCGTGACGAGAAGGGAGAACCCCTGGGTTTCGAGGAGCTAGCAGCAGAGGCGCTCACACAATTAATCGCCGGCTCTGATACGACCTCTAACTCATCCTGTGCGCTCCTCTACCACGTCGCGCGAACCCCTGGCGTTCTCCAGAAGCTGCAGAAGGAGCTCGACGCCGCCATACCGGATAGCGACGTCAGGGTACCCTCATACGATACCATCAAGAACCTGCCGTACCTGCAGATGGTCATCAACGAGACGCTGCGCATCCACTGCACATCGGGGATCGGGCTGCCGCGCGAGATCCCGCCCGAGTCGAGCGGCGTGCGCATCCGGGGCTACTACTTCCCGCCGGGCACGGTGCTCAGCGTGCCGACGTATAGCATGCACCACTCGCGGGAGATCTGGGGCGCGGACGCGGACGAGTTCCGGCCCGAGAGGTGGGAGGAGACGACGCCGCGGCAGCGCAACGCCTTCATCCCCTTCAGCACGGGCCCGCGCGCCTGCGTCGGCCGCAACGTCGCTGAGATGGAGATGAAAATGATCGCGGCGACGTGGGCCCGCCGGTACGACGTCTTCCTCTGTCAGGAGGGCATGGACACGCGCGAGGGGTTCTTGAGGAAGCCGCTTGCGATGGAGATCGGGTTCAGACGAAGGGGGTGAGGTGTGATTCCTGTTAAGTCGAGATGTTACGTGCCTGGTATCGCCTACGTATTATTACCTGTGAGACGGTGAAGAATGATTATGGTTATGATTATGGTTATCTCTACTCAGAGACGAGATAGATATATTACTGTCTATTATATGTCTCGAAGCCCTTATATTCGTTTAATACAACGTACGGACTACCCCAGTCGCAGGGCCCGAGTTGGAGTCCTAAGTAGATTACCCGACCCTGGTCGAAGTCCAGAGAACCGCTAAACCGTCATTTATTTTTATTTTACCGTACTGTTTAATACATAATGCGACATACCGTATATGGTTAATTATAATTAACTAGACTTTTTTAACGGGTATTTATCCGCGTATATTATTACGAATAACTTTAAATTATTTAATTATTTTAAAATTATTTATTTATAATAAATTTTAATTTTAAATTAATTTCGATATTTTAATAAAAATAATTAAATATATTAAATAAATAAAAGGTTATTAATTAATAATTGATTAATTATTATACGATTATATAATAAAAAATACGAAATAAATAAAATAAATTAAGTTATATATATATAAAAATTATAAATAATTTAATTTTATATTAATCGATAAATATATTATTTTTAAAAATTATATTTTAAATATTTATTATATAAAATAATAAAATATTTAATAAAAATATATTTATCGTTATTATCGTTACGATAGATATTTTAATACGAAGTTATATTATTATAAAATACGTATTAATTATATAATTATTATAAATATTTATTTATAAATAAAAAAAATAATTTTTACGAATATTAAATAATTATTTAATAAAATTAAATAATTAATAACGAAATATATAATAATTTCGCCGTTTTATTAAATATATTTAATATAAATTAGATTTTATTTTTACGAATTATAATTTACGTTTTTTTTTTTTTTTTATTTTTTACGAAATTAATAAATTAAAATTTTATATAATATAAAAAATAATTTTTTTATTATACGGGGACTTTCGAATAATTAATTAAATTATCGAATTAAATATATATAAAAAATATATAAAAAATATATATTTTATAGATATAATTTTATAAATTTAAATAAATATAACGTTAAATATTTATAATTAATTTTTAATATTCGAATTTTTTAATTTAATCGATAATATTAAATAATTAAATTTTAATATTTTTAATTATTTAAGAAATAAAATTCGAAGTAAATTATAATTTTTTAATACGTATAAATATTAAAAATAAATTAAAGATAATTTTAAATACGTTATTTACTTATATATATTTTTTATTATTTATTATAAATAATTAAAATAATTGTTTTATATTAATAAATTAATATATATTACGTTTAAATAAATATTTATTACTATTATAATTATAATAATATTTAACGTAAATATCGTAAAAATAATTAAATAAAACGATATAATATTAAAAAAAATTTTAATTTATTTTATAATTTATATAAATATATTTTTATAATAAAATAATATTAATTATTATTATATATATAATTAAAATTTATTAATAAATATATTTAATTTAAAAAACGTAAAAATTTATTTTCGAAATTAATAATCGACGATTAAAATTATATTAATTTTAACTTTTAAAAACGACGATTTCGATTATAATTATAATTATTAAAAATAATAATTTATTTTAATTTAAGTTAATAAATAAAATATTATAAATAAATTATTTTAAAAATAAAGGTTATGCGAAATTAAATATATTTTCGAATTTCGAATTATTTTTATTATTATTTTATTTACGAGGATTTTTTTAATTCGTATTAAAGTTTAAATAATAAAATCGATTAAAAAAATATTATCGGTTATTTTTAGTTATTTATTATTATCGTCGATAAAAGAAATAATCGATTATATAAATTTTAAAAGAAAATTTCCCTTTTTTTTTAAATTTTAATTAAAAGATTTTATTTAATTTTAATTAAATTTACGTTTATTAATAAAATTAAGTACTTTTAATTCGATTATTACGAAATTAATAAATTTATTATTTTATTTAAAAATAATAATATTTTATTTTTAAAAACGGATATTTTATATTAAAATAATTTATTATCGATTTAATTTATTCGAAGATTTTTTAAAAGCAAGTATAATAAAATATTCGAAAATTAATAATTTATAAAAAATAATTAAAAAATAAATATAATATATAAAATTAAAGTTTTATAGAAATAAAAATAAATGTTTAATATTAATAATCGAAGTTAATATATATATATATATTAAAGGAAAATAATTACGTAATTTATTTTTAAAATTACATTTATTCGCGTAAATTTTTTAACATTAATTAAATATTAATATAAAATAATATATTTTTCGAAAAAAAAAATTAAATTATTTAAAAAATTTAAAATTACGCGTTAATTTTCGATTAATATTATATACGATTATAAAATTTAATAAATATTTATATTTTTTAATCGAATTAATAAAAATTATTTAAATATTTATTAATTAATATTTAATTTTATTAAATTTTTTAAAAAAAAATTTTAAATTAATTATAAATATAACTTTAAAAGGTATAATAAAATAAAAATAAAAAAAAAAAAAAGAAATAATTTAATTACGAAAAAATAGTTTATAATTTATAATATTTTTAAATTAACGTAAAAAAAAAATTAATAAAAATTACGGATTATTAATAAAACGTTAATATTATATAAGCCGTACGAGTAATAATATAACATTAAACACGATATTATTTTTCGTTAATATAAAATATAGTTATTATTTAAACGAAAAATTATTAATTTTATTAATTTAAAAGTTTTAAATAATATTAAAAATTTTATTTTATAAAACGTTAAATAATTTTATAATAATTTTATTAATATTAAAAGTTTCGAATATTTATTTATATATTTAAATATTATATAATATAAATAATATTTAATAAAGAAATAATTACGTATAATAATAAATATTTATAATAATTTCGATATATATAAATTCGTAAAAAAGTAAAAAATAATAATTTTTATAAACGAAAAAATAAAAAAGTATTTAATTTATTTTAATATTTATCGAAAAATTATTTATTTAAGTAAATATTTAATTTATTAAATAATATTTTAATAAATATTTCATTTATATTATTATTTAAATAATATAAATATTAATAATTTTTATTATTTATTTTTTTTTATTATTAACTTTTTTTCGAATTTAATTATTTTATATAAAAATCGAATTAATAATTTATTATATTTATGAAATTTATTTTCGTAATAATAATACTTTTATTAATTAAATATATTCGCGAAAATATATAATTTACGTTTTCGATGATAATATTTTTTTTTATTTTAATATAATTTAAATATATATATTAATTATTTTTCGAAAAATATTATTATTATATTTTTCGTTTTTATATAACTCGAATATTAATTATTTCCTTAAAAATATTATTATTATATTATTAATTATAAAAAAAAACGACGAAAAAACGATAAATAATATATATATAATTTAATATTTAATAATATAATATTTAATAAATAAAAAATTAAATAAAAAAAATAATATTATTAAATTAATCGTTTTTTAAATTAATAAACGGTTTAATAAAATATAATATTATAAAATTTTATATTTAAACATTTTAATCGAATAATTCATTTAAATAATAATATTTTATTAATAATATTAAATATATATTAAAAGATTTATTTTAAAATCATTTATTTTATTAATAATTTATTCGAATTAATATTTTTTTTATTTATATTAATACGGAACTCGTATTACTTTAATTATATTTTACGATAATATTAAAAAAAATTTAAAATTTAAATATCGAATTAAAAAATTATTAATATATCGTTAATTTATAATGTTTTAAATTTATTTAATTATTTAATTAAAACGTATTAAAATCGTTATTTTATAAATAATCGGTAAATAAAATGTCGGTAAAAGTAAATATAATATTAATATAACGTTATAATTTTACGTATCGTATATCGATATAATTTTTTTAAATATTTTAATATTAAAAATATAAATCGATATTTTAACGAGTTAATTTTATTAATATAAATAATAAATATTATTTATTTTTATTTTAAAAGGTTAATTATTAATCGTAATATAAATAAATATAATTATTAAACGTTTAAAGGATCGAATTTATTAATTAATATTTTTTTTTAAAATAAAATTAACGTTTAATTATTCGATTAATATAAAATGTTTTCGAAAAATAAATTTAAAATTCGAAAAGTTTAAAATATTATCGAATTTATTTTATCGGTTTTTTCCCTTTAATAAATAATTAAATAATTAACGTTTAACTTTTATTATTTATTATATATAAGTAAATAAATATTAAATAATAATTTTAATAAAAAATAATAATATATAATTATTAATTTTTTATAATAATTTTCTTTAATTTATATTATAAATTTATAATTTTATATTAAAAAATTATAAATTAAAAAATATATAATAAAATTAATAAATTTTATAAATTACATATAATAAATATATTTATATTATCGATTTAAATTATATATACGAAGTTATTAATAAAATTAATTTTATTAATTAATAAGAAATAATATTAAAAAAAAAAATAATAATCGATTATTATATAATTTAATAAATAAAACTTTTAAAAATATAAAAGATAATTTTAATTTAAAATATAAATAAAAATTTAATAATTTAATATATATTATATAAATTTAATTTATTTATATAAATTATTATTAAAATTACGAAATAACGGTTACGATAATAATTACATTTTTAATTTAATGTTTTTTTTATTTTACTTTTTAATAATTTTTTATTTATTTTCGTTTAAAGTTTTTTTATATAATAAAATCGCTTTAAATATTATTATTATATCGATTAATAACGTTTTATTTTAAACGATAAAATATATCGTTTCGATTAAATTTCGAAAAATTAAAATTTTTACTTTATTATTTTATAATTAACGTAGTTATTTTATTACTTAATTTATTATATTATAGGTTATTTTATAAAATATTTAATATTAAAGGGAGGTTTATATACGACGAGGATATTATTAATAAAAGAATATAATAAAAATTAATATATTTAAATTTAATAAAATAATTATATTTAAAAATAAACGATAAAGATATTATCGATAAAAGAATATAAAAAAAATTAACATATTTAAATTTAATAAAATAGTTGTATTCGAAAGTAAATAACGACATTATTTTTTAATTAACGTTAAATTTAAATAAATAAAAGTAAAAAATCGTTTATTAAAATTAAATATCGATAATTTAAGTAAAAAAACGTTATAAATTTAATATAATTTTATATATTTATTATAATTTAAATTATTTAATTTACGATTATAAAATAATCGAAATATATAATTAATAATACGTTAATTAAAAGTTAAATTTATTTTTTTTTAAATTTAAATAAAATATAACATATAAAAATAAATAAATTACGATAATAATTTAATTAAATTTTTTTAAAAATAAATTCGTTAAAATCGATAATTTTTTCGAAGTATTTATTAACGAAAAAAATCGATAACGATAATATAAATATAAATATAATATTAAAACTTTTTGTTTTTTTTTTCGAGTTATTTTTTAAAGATTTTTTTTATTTAACGATATATAAAAGTTTATAATTTCGAATTAAAGTATTTTTTATTAAATTAAATTATTATAAAAGTAAATTAAAATTTATAAAAAATAAATAAAAAAGTTAAATAAATATATAAAAAAATATTAATAATTTTTTTAACGTTAACGTTTTAATTAATTTAAATTTATTAAAAAGTTTATTTTATAAACATTAATATTCGTATTATTTATTTTTAATATCGAGCTTTATTCGTATTATTAATATAAAAAGTATATTTTTTACTTTTTATTCGATCCTATTAACGGATTCTTATATAAAAATGTAATAAATTAAATAGTCTTTTCGAAAACGGGTACGTTTTTTAATTAAATTTTTTATATATATTGAATTATATATACTTTTTATTATACCTTTTAATATATTTATTTTTATATCTTATTTATTTTATAGATGTAAAATATAAAAAATAGATCGTTAGTTTCGCTTTAATTAGATCGTTTTAATGGTATAGGTTTTATATCGATATAAGCATTATATTAAAAGTTATTTAAATATATATTTAATTTTATATAGGTGTTAAAAGGGTATGTGACCGTAAAAAGGGATTATATGATTATTTCGAGCTATTATTTATATTTTTAAATATTTTTATAAAATTGATTTTATATTTAAATAATTTTTAAAATAGGGTATATATTAATATAAAATTTATATTATTAAAAAGGTTTAATTAATGCGAAATTAACGATGTAATTTTTATATTTTATATCTTTAAAATGGGTAGGATATAATGGGATATATTATAGGATGTATGGTGGGAATTAAATCGATTAAAAAAGTGTATAAAGTATATATTATATATTAATATGATTATATGTAGATTTATATATAAAGTTGTTAGATATAACATATATTTTAATGTATTAATAGTATGGATAAAACTCGATATTAAAAATAGGTAATATGAATATTAATGTTTTATTTTATATATAATTTATATATAAAAATTATATAATATTATAATATATTATAATTTTTATTAATATTTATTTATATAAATTAAATTATTATTTTTTATTTTTTAATATATTTTAAAATTTTATTCGATAAATAAATAATAATATATTTTAAAATAAATTTAAAATAAATTATTTTTTTATTTAATATATTTATATAAAAGTATTAATTTATATTATAATTTTTTATTAAAATAAATATCGAATAAATATTTATAAATATTTTTAAATATTTAAATATTTTTAACATTTTATATTTTAATATATAATTATTTATTTAAAAATATTTTTAATATTTTATATAAAATTTTAATATTTTTTATTTAAATAATAATATTTTTTTTTTATTTATTTTTTTTTTTAAAATAATAACCTTTTATTAATTTAACGATTACGATTTATTAAATATAATTATTTTAAAAAACGCTTCGTATATTAATTTTTTTTTTTATTTACCTTCGTTAAATTTTTAATTATAACTTTTAATAATTTTAAAATTTATCGATTAATAAATTAAATTATTAAATTTTTAAATTAAATATTTTAATATTAATATTATAATAATTTTATTTATTATTCGTAAAATATAATAATAATTTTTATTTTAAACTTTAAATTATTAATTTTATAATTTTATTTTTATTTAAATATTATATAAAAAATTAATTAATTTAACTTCGAATAAATAATCGAAGAAAGATTTTTTAATCGTTTATATATAAACGTAAATATTTTATTAAAAATATTAAAATTGTATTTAACGTTTTTAATTATTTTAACGTTATTTTAATTTTATTAACGTTCGAAATATTTTATATTATATATTATATTATTTAATTACTCGTTTTAATATATTAACGTTACGTTTAATAAAAACGATATAATTTTAAAATATAATTAAAAAATCCTTTTTTATAAAAAATATAATCGAATATATATCGAATCGATAAAATTTATTTTAAATTTTTTCGTTTGTAATAAAAATATAAACGCTTTTATTTAATAACGAAATAAATTTTTTTTTAATAGATAATTTTAAAGGATTTTACGATTAAATTTTAAATTAAATTTTATTTTTTATATTATTTAATATTATATTAATAATGTTATTTTTTATAATTAATTAATAATAACGGATAAATTTAATATTATTATATTAAGTATAATAATATTTAACGGGGAATTTATTACCGTAAAAAATATAATTATTAAAAGATATTATAAAACATTTTACTTAAAAAATTTACGAAATAAAATTTACGTCGATAAATTACTTTTTAACATTTACTTTATATTAATTTTAAAAACGTAATATAATTATAATTTAAATTTACTTTATTATTAATTATTTTATAATATATATTATATCGTTATATTATTAATTAAGTATTTTTTTTATAAATATTATATTATAGCGAAATTTTTAACGTCGATATAATTAATATTTTTTTACGATATTTTAAACGTTTTAAATTTTATATATAAATAAAATTTTTAACATCGAAATATTTCGTTATATAATATAATTATTATATAAAATATTTAATTAAATCGATATAAAACGATAATTTATAACTTCGAAAAAATTATTACGTTATTAAAAAATAATTATAAATACTTCGATTTTTTATATATTATAACGTTTAAAATACATTTTAAAAAAAAATATAATAAATTTATTAATTTATTTTCTTTAAAATATATTATATTATATATTTTAAAAGGTATAAATGTAATTAATATTACTTACATTAATAAATAACGCCATATAAATTTAATAAAAAAATTTAAATTTTATTTTAATAAAAAAATTATCGATGTTAATAAATATAATTTTATTAAAAAATTAATATTATTCGATTTTCGTTTAAAACTTAATATATCGAAGGTTTTAAAATATAAAATTTAAAATTTATTAAACGTAAAAAAGGTAAAAATTATTATAATAAAACACATATAAATTCGTAAATAATTAAATAATAACGAAAACTTTTATATTTAAATATCCTTCGAATTAATTATCATTTATTAATATTTAATATCGATTTAAAGGTCGAATTAAATATATTAATTTTATTATTTAATTAATAAAATATTTCGTATTTTAAATAAAATATTTATTTTATTAATATAATAATAAAAAAAGAGTTATAAAATATTTATATAAAAATTTAAATTTTAAATTATTTATTATAATATAAATAATATTTATAATTTATAATTTATTATTTATTTATTTAAAATAAGTAAGTATTTAATAAATTTAAATAATCGATAATAAATTTAAAAATAATTTTATTATTTTATATAATATACATTAAATTTATAACTTTTAAATTATAACTATTTTTTTTTTTTCGATCGTTTTTATAAATTTAAAACGAAATTTATACATTATAAAATAAAATATTTAAAAAATTAAATATAATATTATTAAATAAATAAAAAATCATTAATTTATAATCGATTAATTAACATGTAATTATATAATAAAAAATAACGAAATAAATAAATTAATTAAATTATAAAAATGTAAAAATTATAAATCGATTAATTTCGTATTAATCGGTAAATATATTTATTTTTAAAAGTTATGCTTTAATCGTTTATTACGTAAAACGACGATATATTTAATAAAAACATATTTATCGTTATTATTATTACGATAAATACGTTAATATAAAATTATATTATTATAAATATTAAAACGAAAAATTATATTAAAATTAAATAATTATACATTTTTTTTTAATTTAATAATTATAAAAATCGATTAATTTAAAAAATAATTTTTTTTATTATTAATGTAATAAAAGTTTATTAAATAATAAATAATTTTATATTATATAATTATATAATATAAAATAAAGAAAAAATAAATTAATTAAATTATATAAATATAAAAAAAAAAAATTAAATTAAATTTATATTAATTGAAAATATATTTTTATTTAAAACTTATAATTTAATCGCTTATTACGTAAAACGACGAAATATATAATAAAGTTATATTTACCGTTATTATCGTTATAATAAATATATTAATATAAAATTATATTATTATATTTATTTTTTTTATATTTAAACTTCGATTACTTAAATATATACGTTAATAATATCGATTATTAATAAAATTTTTTTAAATTTAATTATTTTTAATCCGTTAATATTAAATTTTAAAATTAATGAAATTTATTTTAATTTAAAAATTATCGAAAATAAAAATAAATATATCGATTATAATTTTATTATATAATTTTTTATCGAATAATTTTATTATATCGTTTATTAATTTATTTTATAATTTTTTAATAACGATATTATTTTATATAAATAAAAGTAGTTCGAATTTAATATTTATTTACGTAATATTATTATTTATAAATCGTATAAAAATATTAATATTTTTATAATATAATTTTAATATTTAAATACGTAAATAATTAAATATAAATATAAATGGAATTTTTTACGTAATTTTTAAACGAATATTTAAAGTAATAAACCGTTCGTTTAATCGAATTTTTAAAACTTTAAATCGATTATTTATTTAAATTTTAAAATTATTTAATTACGCGATAATTCGAATTTTTAAATTATTTAATTATATGTTAATTATATTAATTAAATTCGAAATTTATTAACTTTTATAAATTACGAAAAAATTTATAAACTTTAATAATTTTTATATTAATTTATTATTATATTCGATTATTATAATAAAATTAAATTATAAATTAAATTATATTAAAAAATTTATAATAATTAAAATATTAAATAAATAATAAAATAAAATACGATAAAATAATAAAATATTTTAAAAGAAATTAATTTAAAATTTAAATTAATATTAAAATAATTAAAATTTCGTAATAATAACGTTTATATATTTATTTACTTAAGTATTTTATAATAATAAATATTATTTAAAATTATTCGAAAGTTAATTTTTTAATTAAAATTTTTAATAATAAATTAATAATTTTAAATCGATTAATTTAACGTTTAATATAATAAAACGGTAATTTATTTCTACGTTTTTTATATAAATGTTTATATATAATACATATATATAAAAAAATACGTTTACGATATAAAATTATAAAAATAACTTTAAAAAATTTATACATTTATACGTTTTATAAAAATTTCCTTTTTTTATGTTTTCGTAATTATTAAAAATATAATTACGACTTTTATTTAATATATTTATATTCGAATTAATATAATATAATTTAATTTAAACTTTTTTATAAATTATTATATTATAATAATTAAATAATTATTTATTTAAATTTATTATTATAATATTATACGGTTATTTAATAGTGTAAAATAATCGATAAATTAAATTATATCGTTTTATATAATATAAATACGTTATATTAACTTTATAATTTAAAAAATTATAATTCGTTTTTTTTATTTTTTTTTATAATATTAATAAAAAATTACTTTTAATTTTTAAAATTTATTTTATAACGTAAAATTAAACGGTTAATTTTTAAATTATTTTATAATAAATTATAATATAATATTATTTATTATAATTTTTATTATATAAAATATTAATTAAAAAATAAAATTAAATATATTTAAATTTTAAACGTAAATTATAAAAATAAAGATAATAATAAACGTTATTAATTAAAAAATTAATTAATATAATCGAAAATCGATTATAAATTATAATTTTTATTAAGGATATAATCGTATTTATTTAATTACGTAATAAATTTATTACTATTATTCGTTTTATTAATCGATTTTATTAAATTAATCGGTTAATTATATTATAAGTTTCATCGATAATTTCGATTTAAATTTTTATTTTAAAAATTTTTATTTTATTCGTATATATTTTTTTAAACGACTTTAAAAAACTCGTTTTAAATTTATAATATTATATATATAAGTTATATATCGATTACGTATAATTATAACATCGATATAAAAATCGAACGAAATATAAATTATTATATAATTATATAATTATAACGACGTTATATTTTAATTAATTAAAATAATAAATATTTTAAACTTTAAATTACTTATAATTTTAATTATATATATTATTTATATTATTTCGTATTATTATTTTATATATATTAAACGTATTAATAAATACATATATATAATACGTACATTTAAATAATAAAATAAAAATATATTTAAATGTATTAAATTCGTTTTTTTAATTTTTAACTTTTTTTTTTTTAAACATTTTATTATACTTTTATTATTTAAATATTAATTTAACATTATATATTTAAATTAATATAAATAATATAAACGTTAATTACGTCGAATAATTCGATTTATAATTTAATTTTAATTTTATAATATAATTTATAATTTTATTTAATAAAAAATTTTTTAAATTAAAGAATTTTCCGGTCGTTTAATAAAGTTAATAAATTTTATATATATTATAATAAATTTAAAATAATATGAATATTTTACCTATAAATTAATGTTAATACGTATAAAACGCGTTTTAATTATATAAACGTTTATTTTAATATTTTAAATGCGCGTTTTAATAATATAAATACGCGTATAAATATTCGATTCGACGTTTTTAACGTTTATTTTAAGGTTCGATTTTAAATATTATAAGTTATTTTTTTATATTTTATATTTAATTTTTTAAATATTTTAATATTAATTAAAATTTTACTTTAAAAATTATAATTTTTTCGCGCGATTTATTAATAATTACATTATAACTTTTAAAATTATATTGAAATTATTTAAATTTATCGAAAATAAAATTATTATCGAAACATTATAAAGTAAATCGATAAATAATATTTAAGGATTATTTAATAAATATTTATATAATTAAATTATAATTAATATATTTATTTTTAATAAACTTTAAATTAAATTAAATTTTAAAAGTTTTAAATGTAAATTTTAACAAAATAAAGTCGATAAAATTTAAAAAGGTTTTTATAATTATCGAAATCGTAAATAAATGTTTATATTAATATTATAATATCGTTATAATATATATATAAAAAAAGGAAAAAAAGAAAATATATATTAAAATTTAACGATTTTATAAATCGTAATTTATATTTTATTTTTTATTTTATAATTAATAAAATGTTAATAATATAATTTTAATTAAATTTAAATTTTTACCTATTTCGTTAATTAAATTAAATAAATAAATATAATATTATAATTTTATTAAATAAATTTTATTATCGAATTATAATAAATAAATTTAAATAATTAATAATAAATATAATAATATTTTATCGCTTTTATATATAAATTATATTTACTTTTAAATATATAATAAATTTTATTTTTATACGTATTAATAAAAGTAAATTTATATTCGAATTTAAATTTTTTTAATATTTTTTTTTCGTTTTTTATAAAATAATATAAATTTATTTAATATATTTTATATTATTTTTTATTAAGCATTTTTATAATTACGATTTTAATAATTAATATATCGTATAATATTTATTTTAATTTTTTAAAAAAAAAAATTAAAAATTTATTTATATATATATTAAATAAATTAATTATAACGATATTTATATAATTACTATAATTTTATAATTTTTATAATTATATGGAAAACCGTTTAAATCGTTTATTTTTATATAATTAATTTATTTATTTTTATTTATAATATCGCCGTATTTTTATTAATTTTATACCTTAAATATATATCGATAAAAAATAATTAACGTATCGATTACATTAAATTATTTTCGATAATAAATCGATAATATAATTATTAATTAAAATTTATATTTATTTATAATATATTATTAATATATTATTAAAAAATATTTTTATTTTATATATTTAAATTTATAACTTTTTACGTATTAATAAATAACGATATAATTAATATATAAACGAACGCGGTTTATAAAAAACATGTATAATTATCCCCGTATTTATAAATCGAAATACGAATTTAATAAACGACGCGTATATTTATTATTATTATAATAATAAAAGTTTACGTTATTTATTTATAAATTTATATATTTAAAAGGAAAAATTTAAAACGATTATATTAATAATATATAATAATGTTAATTTTAATATTATCTTTAATTTTTATTTTAAACTTCGTATTTACATTAATAAATTTTATAACTTTTTTTATCGATTAAAAAATACGTAATTATAAAAAAAAATATAAAAAATAATATAAATATATAATAATTTTCGAACGAATTAATATTCGAATAAATTTCGAAAATAAATTAATAATTTTACATACGTTAAAAAAAAAAAGAGAAAATAACATGTTTAATATCGTTTATAAAAAAAAATAACGACGAAATCGTTAATAAAAAATAAAAAATTTTATTAAATAAAATAATAAAATTCGTTTAAAATATAATTATATAAACTTATATTATATATGTATTATATGAAGTAAAAAAACGATAATAAAAATACATTTAATTATTTTTAAATAATTTAATTATATAACATTTAAAATTTATTTTTTAATTTATATTTATTATAATAAAAAATAATTAATTAATTTTTTTTATTTAAGTAAAATTTAAATAAATTATAATATAATTTCGTATTAATCGCATTCGTAATAATATATCGTATTTTAACTTTAATTATACCGTATATATAAACGTTTATAAATTAAATAATATAAATTTTAAAACGTATTATCGATTTATTTTCGTTAATTAATTTAATAAATTTAATTAACGATTAATTAAATTTTCGTTTTTTATTTTATATATTAAATAAAAGTAAATAATTAATATTAAAAACGATATAATAAATCAAATTAATAAATATTTTAAAATAATTACCGTTAATAAAATTTAATATAATAATAAAAACTTTCGTAATATTATTTAATAAAAATAATGTTTTTTTAATTAATGATAAATTAAATTAATTATATTTAATATTTTTTTATATTTTAAATAATTTTAACCGTAAATAAACGTTAAATTATTTTAACGAAATTATTTTTTCGATAATCGATATATTCGTAATTTATTTATTTTATAATATAATTAACTTTAATTTTTCTTTTTACATCGTTCGTTCGATTATTTTATTAACGTTTAAAAACGAAATATTATTATCGATAAAACTTTTAATAAAATTAATTAAACTTTTAATAAAATTAATAATAATATTTAAAATTTTAAATATTATAAAAATAAAATTTCGTTTAAAAATATCGACGTTAAAGTTATTTTAATTTAATATTAATAATAATTATGAAAATTTTAATTAAATTTACGTTTATATTATAAACTTTAAATTTTAATAATAACGTAAAATTTCGATACATTTTTACGATTTTTTTTAATAGTAAATTAAATAATTTTAAAAGTTATTTTTATTACGATTTTATTAACGAAGTTAAATTATAATCGATTTAAAAATTAATAATTATATTAAACGTAAAAACTTAATTTAACGGAAAGTTTTAATTAAACGAATAAATATAATTTAATAAAAAAAAGTAATTAAATAAAAGCGAAATTATTTAATTTAAAAAAAAAGATTAATTAAACGAAAGGATATTTTAATTTTTTTTATCGAAAAATAAATTTACAAACGTTCGAAACGGTATTTTAATTTTTTTTCGTGGAATTAAAACTTCGTTTTTATATATAATTATATAAACTTTATATATTTTACTTTTAATTATATTTTTTACGAAATTTTAAAATATATTATTTTTATTAAATAAATTATTTACCGTTATTTTTTTATAATCGGCGATATTTATTATTTTTATTTTAAATATTTATGTTACTTTAATATATTAAACGAATTTTATATATTTAATATATTTATAAATTATATATTTATTAATTTTATATAAATTTAAAACGCTTCGTTTTAATTAATATTATAACGTAATTTTATTCGAATGTAAAAAAATTAAAATATTAATTATTTTTAACGTAAACGTTTATTAAATAATTTTAAATTTTATATCGATTAAATTTATAATTTTTCGTCGTTTTAATCGATATTAATTTTTTTTTTATTTTATTATTTTTATTAATATATATATAAAAGTTATAAATATATATATATATTTTAAAACAAGTTATATTATAAATTTAATTATAAATCGATTAAATTTTTTATAATTTAATGTTTTTTTTTATTATGTTAAATTTTAAACTTATTTAAATAAAAATCATTTTAAAATTATATCCGGTAAATAACTTATATTTTAATTACTTTTTTTCGATCGTATTAATTTTTAATTATAAATTTTAAGGCGGTGTATTTAAAAATGGTTTACGCGATAATAAAATACTTCGACCGTAAAATATAATATTTAAATTATTAAATTATATAACGAATAAATTATTTTATAAAATAAAAAGTATTTTATTAAAAAATATCGTAATTATATCGTTAAATTAAATATTAAATAAAGTAATTAAATTTTTACGCGGGGATTAATAATTATTTATAAAATTAATAATTAAAAGATAATAAAATTTATAATAAAAATAATAAATTTTACGATTTATTTCGAAATAAAATTTAAAAATTATTTTATATATTATTATATAATTAAAATTACTTTTATAAAATTTAAAATATATAACGTTTTTCGATATCGTTAAAAAATAAATAATAGTGTATAATATAAAATAATAATAAAATAAAAATTAAAATAAATAAAAAAACGATTTTTTTTAATATTTAATTTATTAAATTTATAAAAGGGATATCGAAATTATAATTTTTCGGTGAATATATAAATAATATAATTAATAATTATAAAAGTTAAAATATATATTTTATTTTTTATATATATAAAATCGTTATTTCGTATATTTTTATAAGTTAAATTAAAAAGTAATTTACGTTAATTAATTAATTTTATATTAAAATTTACCGGTTTTAATTATAACATCGAAATAAAAACGTATCGTAAAAATTTTATATTAAAAACAACGAATAAATTTTTATAAAAAAAATATATAAATTTATCGAATATTTAACGATTTAATTATACTTAAATATATTTTAATATTATAACTAAATATAAGTTTATTCGAAGGAATTAACGGGAAAAATTAAAATATTATTATATATATTAATAATGTTTATATAATTTAAAAAAAAAATTTAAAAATTTATATATTATTACTTATATAATTTTATTTAAATATATACCGAACTTTATATAATTATTTTTTTATTATAACATCGTTTATAAAAACGATTATAAATTAATAAAATACTTCGATAAATTAATATAATAATCGATTTATTATATCGAAATTAAATTAATAAAACTTTATATATTACGTTTTTTATATATTAAATATATATTATAAAAAACTTTTATAAAAAAATAATATTTTATAAAAATTATTATAAAATCGTTTATATTAAATATATTTTTAATAAATATATAAATCGATATATATTATTTTAAATAACCGTTAACGGATATTTATTACCGGCCGTTTTAAAAAACTTTACGTGTTTTTAAAATTAAGAAATTTTTTTTACGCGTTTCGATAAACGTTTTTTTTTTAATAACGTCGAAAAACGTTATACGTTTTAACTTTAACTTCGGGTTTTTTATTAAAATAATAACGATTCGAAAATAAATATATTTTATTAAAGTTAATTTATTATTATAATTAAATTAAAATTTAAAATTTTATTATATCGTATATATATAAAAAGTTTTAATTTTAAAAAAAAATTAATTTTATATAATAATAAACGGTAAATATTTTATATATACCCCGTAAAATTTATATTATATTTAATATAAATAATAATAATTATATTAATTAAATAAATCGACATTAATAATATAAAAACTTATATTTTATAAATTTTAATATATTTACTTATTTATAAAATTATTTACATTTTAATATAATGTTAAAATCGTTTTAAATTATTATACGTTAATTTAAAACTTAAATAATTACTTAAAAAAATTAAATCATTCGATAATATTTAATAAATAAAAATTCTTAAAATAAAATATTATAAAAACTTCGAAAAAAATATAATATTATTATTAACCGGCGGTTTTTTTAATAATACTTTAATAAATAAAACATTTATAAAAATAAATTAAATATAAATAACATTAAAAAAAGAATTTTTAAACTTTTTAATATCGAATTTTTATATATTTAAATTATTAATTATTTAAAACTTAAAAAATTTAAAATTAATTTATTTCTACGATTTTTATAACGTAAACTATAATAATAAGGAAAATGTCGATATAACTTAATATTTTATATCGAAAAACTTATTTAATTTATATATTATTTTTTTTATAAAAAAAACTTTTATAATAATAAAATTTTATTTCGATTCGATTAATAAAACTTTAATATTAATAAAACGTTTCTTATTTATATTAAAATCGAAAATAATATAAAAAGAAAAATTAATAATTTAATCGAACGAATATATAATATATTTAAAATATACGAATTTTTTAAAAGTTATAAATAAATTTTAAACGTTTTTAAAAATTTAAAAAAAAATAATATTTTCGAACGTATTCGTCGAAACATTTAACTCTTAATTACGAAAAATATAATCTATATTATATATCGATAATTTTACTCGAAAATTATACGGTAACAAATTAACGATAAATTAAACGTAAAATAAAAAACATATAAAAAATTTATAATTTCGAAACTTAATTATATTTAATTTATAAATAAATATTATAAATTAAACTTCGTTAAATTCGAAATTTACGCGTATATTAACACGTATTCCCGTAAAATATTATAAATTAATATAAATAAATATAACTTTTAATTTTTAAATATATTAAATTAATTTTTTTTTATTATTTTCGAATTAAAAATTTAATTATAATATACATAAATAAATTATAAAATCGAAACTTTTTTTATAGTTTAAACATAATTTTAATTAATTATAACTTAAAAACCGTCGATAATTATATAAAATTTAAACGAAATTAAAAAAATTAAAATATAAAATTATTAAATTTCGAACTTATATAAATAAAAAATAAATAAGTAAAATTAAAAAATCGAATAATAATAATTATAATTATTAATTAACGTAATTTCGCGTTAAATTATACGTATTAAAAAATGTAATTATTTTTATTTTTTTTTTTTATAATTAATAATTTTAAAATTATTTCGATAAATTTTATAAAATTTAATTATTCGATAAAAGAAATTTAATTAATTAAATCGCGTTATATATTATATATAAAAATATAATAAAATAAAAAATTATTAACTTTATATATTAATAAAATAATTATCGTATTAAATTTTAACTAAATAAAAACCATGTTATTATCGATTATATAAATATAATATAATTAAATTTAAAAGAAATTAGTGTAAGAAATTACGTTATAAATTTAAAATACGATTTTAAATTAATATAATTAACATAAAAAATAAGAAAATTATTAATCGAATATAATTTTAACGGTTTTTTAACATTAAAAATGTAACGATTATATAATAAATAACTTATAATTTATTCGTTAAAATTTATTAATAATATAATATATTTTTATATATAAAACTATATAACTTTAAAAAAATATTTCGAATAATATATAATTAAAAATCGAAAATTAAAATTAAAATTTAATAAAATTTTAAATGGCGGGTTTTTATAATATAAATAATAATTAAAATTATATAAAAAAAATATAAATATCGTTTAAATAAACGTATTTAAAAATAAAAATATAAACGTAATATAATTTAATATAAATATTTATAAAATTTAATAAAAAATATATTAATTAATATTAAATTATTTTAAAATAAATTACATAAAAATAATTTAAAAGATTTTTTTTACGAAAGGTATAATTACTTCGTATTAAAAAAATATAAAAAGTAAAAAAATAAAATTTCATTTAAAAAATATAAAAGTATAATATTTATATAATCGTATATATCGAAGTAAACACGATAATAAAATTAATAAAAATTATAAATATTATAAAATTATAATAAAAAATCGTAAAAAACGTCGTAAAAAAAATCGTAAAAAAAGTCGTAGGGTAAAATTACGATATTAAATCGTAAAAAAAATCGTAAAAAAAAATTATAATTATTTTATTATAAATATATATTAAATATTTTAATTAATAATTAATATGTATATTTAAGTTAAAAATTAAAAGTAATTAAATAATTCGTATAAAAATATAATTATTTTTTTTATTATATAATTAATTTTATTATAATAATAAAAAATATAATAAAAAATTTTAATAAAAAATTATATTATACTTCGTTAAAATTATAATTAAAAATATTTCGATAAAAACGCGTTATTTAATATTTTATATAAATTTACGATAAAAAAATTAAAACTAATGATAATTTAATTTTATTTTTATTAATTAAATATATATTAATTTAATATTTAATTAAATATTTTTTATATAATAATTATTAATATTTTATAAATATATATATATTTACGTATATAAAAAGTCGTTTAATATATATAAATACGTACGTATATATTATTTTAAAAATTTAAATAAAAAATTTAATAATCGTTTTATTATTTTAATTATAATTTTATATACTTATTTTAAATATTTAAATATATATAAAATAAAATAATAAAATTATATTTAAACTCGTTATTAATTATTTAATTTTATTTAAAAAAACTTCAAAATATATTTTAATTTTTTTTTAAATAAAAAAAAATTTAATTACGTAAAAATTCACGAATTACATTTTTTACGTTATATAAATTATACGTTACGTTAATAAATTACGCGTACGTTACGTTAAACGATTTATATTACACGTTTATTTAATTAATTAAATCGTTTTATTAAACGTTATATTATTATATTTAAAATTATTTACATTTTAATAAACGATTTTATTAATTAAATTAATTTAATTAAATAAATTAAATTAAATAAATTTATACGAAAAATTTAAATTATATAAATTTAATTATATAAATTTAATTTTAATTTAACGTATAATTTTATTTAAAAAATTTAAATCGAATAAATTTAATTATATATATTTAATTATATAAATTTATATTAAACGAATAAAAAATCGTTAATTAATAATCGAAAAATTATTATATAATCGTATAATAAAAAATACGAAAATAAGTAAAATTAATTAAATTATATATATATAAAAATTATAAATAAATTAATTTCGTATTAATCGATATTTATATTATTTTTAAAAGTTTATATTTTAAATGTTTATTACGTAAAACGACGAAACATTTAATAAAAATATATTTATTATTATTATCGTTATAATAAATATTTTAATACGAAGTTATATTATTATAATTTAATTATATAAATTTAATTTTAATTTAACGTATTTTTCGTAATATTTTTCGAAAAATTTTTCGAATTATATATTTAAAATTAAATATAAAAAAATTATACGAATAAATTTTTACGACGGTTTTTTCGAAAAGTAATATAAGATAATATAGGGTAGATTTTTACGACGGTTTTTTTAAAGATAATATAGGGTGGATTTTTACGACGATTTTTTCGAAAAATAATATAAAGTAATATAAGGTAAATTTTCGCGACGGTTTTTTTAAAAGTAATATAAGGTGGATTTTTGCGACGATTTTTTCGAAAAATAATATAAAATGATATAAAATAAATTTTCGCGACGGTTTTTTTAAAGGTAGTATAAGGTAGATTTTTACGACGGCTTTTTCGAAAAGTAATATAAAGTAGTATAAAGTAAATTTTCGCGACGATTTTTTTAAAGATAGTATAAAATAAATTTTCGCGACGATTTTTTCGAAAAATAATATAAAGTAATATAAAATAAACTTTCGTAACGGCTTTTTTAAAAGTAGTATAAAGTAAATTTTCGCGACGGTTTTTTCGAAAAGTAATATAAAATAATATAAAGTAAATTTTCGCGACGGTTTTTTTAAAAGTAATATAAAATAAACTTTTACGACGATTTTTTCGAAAAATAATATAAGGTAATATAAAGTAAATTTTCGCAACGGTTTTTTTAAAAGTAATATAAAATAAACTTTTACGACGACTTTTTCGAAAAATAATATAAAGTAATATAAAATAAATTTTCGCGACGGCTTTTTTAAAAATAATATAAAATAAATTTTTATAAAAATTAAAAAATATTATAAAAATTATATTAAAAATTATATAACTATAAAAATAATCGTAAAATTCGTAAAAAATTAAAGTTTAAAAAGTTACGATTTTATATAAATAAATAAATAATAAAACCGCCTTTCGATTTATTAACGATTATTTAATAAAACGAAAATTTATTTAATTATTCGAATGTATAATTATATAATTTATATTTAAAATTTAACTTTATTATTTAATCGACGTTTATTATTTTAATTAAATAAATAAGTATTTTATTTATTTTTTTTTATTTACTATTTTATTATTTAAAAATAAAGTTTTAAACTTCGTTATTTTTTACGATTAAATCGTTCGTACGGTTTTATATTATTAATATTAAATCGATTAAACCTTTTTTATTATACGTTTTTATTTATTATTTTAAATATTTTAACGTATATTAACTTTTTTTAAAGTTTTTTACGTTAAATATTAATAACGTTAATTATAATTTAACGTATTATATTTATTATATAATAATCGATAATATTTAAATTATCAAAAACGACGTAAATCGTTTTTATTTTAATATATTTAATAAAATAAACGACTTATAATTTACTCGATTTAATAATAATATTTTATTTAATAAAAAATATTAATTTTACGTTTTTTAATTTTTCGACGATTTTATAAATATATTATAATTTATTAATATTATTTTTATTATTATTATTATATATTAATTATCGGATATAAGTTTTTATTTAATTACTTTAAATTTTAATTATTAAATATTTTTTTATAATAATTTATTTTTATTTTAATAAAACTTTAATATTTTATTTATTTTCGATTATAAAATTTAATATTTAAGGACGAAAAAACGGGAAAATACGGTAAATTACGACGAATATTACCGAATTACGTAAGTTTTTTACGGTTATAAATAAATTTATTTCGTTTTTAAAAAATAAAAACTTTAATTTAATTATAATAAAATAAATATTTACGATTAAATAACGATATTTTTTATATAAAATATTAATAATATTATTTTTTTTCGTGTTAATATTTATAATATATTTAACGTAAAAAAATTTATATTAATTTTTAAGTTAAAAAATAACGGTTATATATTAATATTTTATATATTTTATACGTTACGATTATTATACGAATAAAAAACTTTATTTTATAATAAAAAAATTTATTAAATTTACGGTATTAATTTTAAATATTTATTTATTCGATTTATATAAATTATTTTTAATAATAAAATTACGTAATTTTTCGAATTTTCGAAAACGAAATAATTTATATTTTTTATTTTTTAAAATGTTAATAATAATAATAATTTAATTATAAAAATTATAGTTATATTTTTTATTATAAATATCTTTTAATTTTTTAAAAATAAATTTTTTATTTTTAAAAAACGTTTTTATTTTTAAATTAACGATTATAATCGTAATAATAATAACAATTTTAACGACGTCGAAAATAAATTTTATTAATATTATTTTATTAATAAAAAAATTATAATCCGTTAAAATAATAAAAATTATAACTTTTTATTTAATAATAATAATAATAATAATAAATTCGAAAAAAATCGTTTTATAATTAAAAGTAAAATACTTTAATTATTTAAATCGATTAATAATATTATAAATAATAATAATAATATAAATAATAAAAATAATAACGTTAATTTAAAAATTTATAATATCGATTTAAAATAAATTATTTTTTTTAAATATATAAAATAATATTAAATTATCGATATAATATAAATAATATAAATAATAAATATAAATATATAAATAAATAATAATATATATAATAAAAATAAATATAATAATAATAATAATATAATAATAATAATAATAACGACGGTAATTATAATTATTAAATAAATAAAAAGTCGTTAATAAATAATTAAAAAATTATTATATAATTATATAATAAAAAATATAAAATAAAATAAATTAATTAAATTATATATATTTAAAAATTATAAATAAATTAATTTCGTATTAATCGATATTTATATTCGTTTTAAAAATATATATTTTAAATTTTCGTTACGTAAAATAACGAAACATTTAATAAAAATATATCTATTATTATTATCGTTATAATAAATATTTTAATATAAAGTTATATTATTATAATAACTTTAATATTTTATATTTATATTAATTTTTAAATCGTTATTTATATCGTCGTTTATATTACCGTTTATATTATTATTTTCGATATTTACTTTAATATATAAATATATTTTATATAAAATTATTTAAATTATATAACAACGTAATAAACCTTTATAAAATACCCCACTTCAATTTTATTAACTTCGTAATATTACGAAACGAAATCTAAACATTAAAAATTAATTATATTAATTTTATAAAAAATTAAAAAAAAAAAAATTAAAAAATAACTTAAAAACTTATAATTTAATATATATATAATATAATAAATTATTTTATATTTTATTATTTTATAAAATTAAAATATAACGAAGTTAATAAATTTAATAAAATTTAATACGACATATAATATTAAAAATTAAAAATCAAATTTTATTAATATTATATATATATATAAAAAAAAAAAAAAATTAAACCGCGGTTTTATATATAAATTTCGACGACGTATTTAATCGAAACTTTAATATTAATATAATAATATAATTTAATATTAAAATATTTATCGTAACGATAATAATAATAAATATACTTTTATTAAATATTTCGTCGTTTTACGTAACGAAAATTTAAAGTATAAACTTTTAAAAAAAATATAAATATTAATTAATATAAAATTAACTTATTTATAACTTTTATATACATATAATTTAATTAATTTTTTTTATTTTTATATTTTTTATTATATAATCGTATAATAACCTTTTAATCATTAATTAATAATTTTTTATTTATTTAATATTAATTTATAATCGTATAATAACTTTTCGATTATTAATTAATAATTTATTACGATTCGATATAATAAACTTAACTTTATTAAATAATTAATACCGAATTTTCGATCGAATATACCGTTAAAACCTAAATATAAAACCGTAATTTTTTAAATCGCGATTTAATTTTTTTTCTTTTTTTTTTTATAATATTAACGAAATTTTATTTTTAATTTTTAATACTTTACACTATACTACGACCTTTTATTTACTTAATAATCGATTATTTAATAAAATTAAATTAATCGTATTAAATTATAATATTTACTATTTATTAATTTAATTAACTTTTATAAAAAAAAATATTAAAATATAATAAATTAAATTTTATACCTTTAAATTTATAATATATATAATCGTAATAATAATTATCTTTAAAATATATTTCGAAACTATTAAAAATTCGTTTCGAATTTAATTTTTTTTTTTAAAAAAATTAAATAAATTTATTTAAATTTTAAAACGATTATATTATAAGTTTTAACTTTATAAATTATATTATACATTTAACGGAAAAACGTAAATTATATCGAATAAACGTTAATTAATTAATTAATTATTTAAACGTATCGTTTATTTATTTTTTTTTTTAATTTATTTCTTTATAATAATATTTATTAATTTTTAATAAAAATATATTTAATAAATATTATTACGTAATATTTAATTTTATAATCGTATATTTATATTATTTTAAAATGTAATGTATTAATTATTATATTTTAATATTTTTTTTTATAAAAAAATAATTTAATCGATAAATAATATAAAAAATTATTCGCGTTATAAATAATTTTTTTATTTAAAAGGATTTATTATTCGACCTTTAATTCGATTATATTATAATTATATAATTTCGTAAATTAATATTATTTTTTATAAATTAACTTTTATTAATTATAAAAATTTCGAATATAATATTATATTTTTTCTTTAATTTAACGTTAATTAACTTTAATAAAAAAAAGTTTAATAATAAATGTAACGTTATTTATAATTAATTTTAATAATAAAAGTATTTTTTTTTTAAAAAAAACGTTATTAATTAAATTTATATTAAATAATATAACTTTATTTTAATTTTATTAAAAAAAAATATTTATTACTATTTTAAATCTAAATTTAATAATGCGACGTAAATCGCAATATTTTGATTATAATGTTTAAAATAATAATAATATTTCCGCTTTTTTTTTTTCTTTTTTTTTCGAAACTTTTAATTTTATATTAAACGGAAATAATAAAACGAGTAAACTTCGATAATTATTAATTAAATTAAATAATTATTTAATTTATTTATAATTTTAAATATATAAAAATACGATTAAATATATATATTAATTTAAACTTAAATATTTTTTTTATAATTTTCGTATCTTTTATTAATAAACTTTAAAAATTATTAACGATAAATCGAAAAAAAAAAAAAAAAATTATTAAATAATTTATAAATAATAACATTTTTTTTTATTATTATAGATCGTTTATTTAATTTTTAATATATAATTATTATAAAAACCTTTTATTAATTATATTTTATAATATATAATTAATTAATATAACGAAATTAAACGTTTAAATTATCCTTCGAAATTTAAAATTTAAATTTAAATATATATTTAATAAAATACCTATTATTTTTATAAATATCGATCGCGTTTATATAATTACTTTTAATAATAAAAATAAATGTAAATAAATTCGATTCGAATAATCGTATCGAATTAATAAAACTACGAAGCGATAACTTTTTTATAAATTTAATTTCGTTAATAAAAACGAAATTATCGTTTCGAATACATTTTTTTCCGCAATTATTATTAAAATTAATTAAGCTTTTATATTTTTTAAATTTTAATTTATAATAAATTAAATTTATAAAAATTCGATTTTTTTTTAAAAAATAATTAATATCGAAATTATTATTAATATATTCGTTATTATTAAAATCGAATCGATTTTCGTATTTTTCGAATTTTAATTTATAATAAATTAAATTTATAAAAATTCGATGTTTTTTTAGGGTATCGTTAATATCGAAAATATTTACGTTATTAATTTTATTATTAAATTAATTATCGTTTTCGTTACCGTTTTTATTATTTTTTATATTATTATTATCGTTATTACTTTTATTATTACTTTTATTATTACTTTTATTATTTTTTTCGTCGCTTTTTTTATTATTTTTTTCGTCGCCCCTTTCGTCGCTTTTTTCGTCGTTTTTTTTATCGTTTTTTTCGTCGTTTTTTTTATCGTTACTTCGTTGTTTATTAATATTATTTTTTAAATTATTTAATTTATATTTTTTATTAAACGGCGGTTTAAATTACGACTTAAATTTAAACGGTTTAATATTTTTATTCGATCGTATTTAATATTTATTATTAACGAAAAATATTAATATTCTTTTAATTTTATAAATATATTTATATTTTTTCGAAATAATATTATATATTTTAAAAAGCTTTAATATATTTTTATATAAAATTAATATATAATAAATATTAAAAAAACTTTAAACGAATCGAATTAAATAATACGCGAAAAAAATATCATAAAAAAATTTAATTATCGATTATAATAATTAACGAAATACTTTTAATTAATATAATTATTATTAAATAATTTTTATATAATATAAATATAAAACACGTATTAAAAATTATTATAATTTATAAACGTTATATATTTCGAAAATATAAAAAATATCCTTAAATCGTAAATATAATATAAATTATAACGAAAAAAAATCTTATTATATTATTCGTTTCGATTAAAATCGTAATTTATTTAATTCGATATATATAAACGCATATCGTTTCGCGTAAATTAACGTTTAATTTTTTTTTCGTAAAAAAATACGTAACATTTATTAATAAAATAAATATCCCCGATTAAATAATAATTTATAAATTTTTATTACCCGTAAAAAAACTTAAACGTTTTAAAAAATTTAAATATTTTTAATAATTTATTTTTTTTCGAATATATCTAATTTTTAAAAAATATAATAATTAAATAATTATATCCGTTAAAATTTATTAAAATAATTATTAATAAAAAAAAATATAATAATAAAAAACATATATATACATTCGATATTTCTTTAAATTTATATTTTTAATTATATAAATAAAAATAATAAAAAAGTTTTTTAAATTATTTTTCGAAATTTTTTCGATAACGAAAGTTTTTTTAACGGTTTAAACGGTTTAAACACTTAAAAAAAATATTTTTTATTTCGTAAAATTAAGTTATTTTTAACCGAATTAATATAATTATTTCCTTTTCGATTTTTAAATAAATATAAATTATTTAAAACGATATTTTTTTTTTTAATTTTTCGTCGTTACGTTAATAATTTTTAATTACGATATAATAAATATAATATATTAAATAATATAAAATATTTCCGCCGTTCGAACCGTCGAAATATAATAATAAACCGTGGTTATATTTATAATTTAAATAAAAAATTTTAATTTTTAAAATAATTTAATTATATAAAAAATTTAATAATATAACTTTTTTAAAAACATTTATATTTAAATATTTAAATTTATTAATTTCGACGTTATATATCGATAAAATCGACTCGTCGATTAAAAATATTAAATTAATAATTAAAAATAATATATCGTTAATCGAATACGATAAATTATTAATTAAAAACGGTAAATTATTTAATAAAAAAAACGAATTAAATTTTTTTATAATCGTATTAAACGATAAAATATCTTTATTTTTTTTTTTTTATTTTTTTTTTTTCGATAATATATCGCGTATATTAAATCGTAAAATTTAAATTTAATTACGTCGTAAATTTATAAAATATATAAAATTACTTTTAATAATAATTAATTAATAATTTTTATTATTTTATTTAAATATTTAAATAAATATTTAATTTAATTAATATCTTTTAACATTATATAATTAGATAAAAATATACGTTAAACCATATATATAGCTTTAATAATTAAGAGTACGATATGTCGCACTATATGCTAAACAGTACGGTAAAATAAAAATAAATGGCGGTTTAGCGGTTTCCAGGACTTCGTCCAGCCTATACCCCGCCGTTACTCCAACGCCATCATTTTTTCACTTACCCCTTTCCTGGGCTCTCCTTTAAGAGAGGATCAGAGTCTAACCTACTTAAAACCTAGTCTAATAAATCGTTGGAAATCGTCGAACCGGTAGCAATGCTCATAATTTAAGAGAACCTCTCCACGCAGAGTCCCTAACTTCTTTCCATGCCTTTCGCTTATGTGGACTTAACCCAAGGATGTCACGCATGTTGAGGATGGAATAGTACGGTTCACTAACCGGCTACCGGCATTCCACGAGACATTGGATTCATACAGTGTAGATTACGACTTCTCTTCGGTAACGATCTCATACTTCCCGTTTAATTGTATCGCCCCCTCGACGCGCTTGACCCACGGAGGACGTCTCTCAACATACACCTCAACGCCCGGCGGAGTGTCTAGAATGCTTTGGTCGTCCAACACACCAGCACGGATACCCATTTTATCGCTGTTTCTTGGTGTTCCCCCGCTCCGATACAGGATAGTACCACATGTCGAGCAGAAATGGTTTGAGATTTCCTACGTCAGACACACGAATGTTAGGTCACAGGCCCTAATATCCCCAGGTGAGTTTAGAACGCTTACGTTTCCGTGGTCCGACACCTTCGTATAAACCTTTGGCTGGCCCTTAGTTACCGAGAAGCCAGTCTTCAATACCTGGAAGACCTGCGTGGTCGCAATTTTACGGCAATCGTGGCAATGGCAAATTGACTTCGGCGATTAGCTACGTTCTAGTAAGGGTGTCTGAGGGAGCTCACCCTGTGCACAGGCTCGCCTTCGTAGGCGATTTGGATTTCTCCACATAGACAGCTTCCCGTTGGCATTGTCGGAGTAATGAATGAGGAGTAATGAGTTATTGAGACAATCACCGAAAGTCGAATCCAGCAGAAGTATTCAAAGAAGAATATATACCAACAAATACAATGAGTCATCCTAGAGCCCGAAATACCCATCTTATCATTCCTTCGGGAACTGAGTCCCCAAGTAAATCCCCATAGCGGGAATCGAACAGGGGCCAGGACCAACGGTATGCACGGGAAGCAAGCCAGTTTCGATAATTGGCTATTCATCTCGTACGGTAAGCATTACACGGCTATCAGCAATACCCGTGGCTTGAGAATATTCGATTAGGATATAGTCAAACGAGTAGTCGAGGATCCTCATCTCAGTATGATACATGTCATATCAACAAGGGCGTGTACAAAGCTAAGCCTCCCTTGATCTGCCAACATATGCGCCGCACCAACGTTTAATATTCGAGTGAATATACTCCGCCGATAACACGTCTTCCAATAAGCAGAGTGGGGAGCCGAATATACGTACCCGGCCAACTTGACTCTGTTGCTGGATGAGATTTATCTAATACGCCCATATATTAAGGATGCATTCTGGGTGGTCTGTGCTTGTTGAGCCAAAACGAAGATATCGTCGAGCAGTCCAAAATACCGGGGATACGGATACGACTTGGGTTATTGGAAGTGTTGGCTCATAATCACTTTGTGTACCTACCTATATATTATAATCATTCGATTTGTCGTAGAATCATCAAATATTATGAATTCTTAGGGACCTAGATATAAGAAATTTGCCTACTGTATCTAGCTACTAAGCGCTCTGAGGCATAAAACCAGTTCTTCCCCGGTCTTTGCAAGAGCGAACGTAAAGAAATCGGGGCGTATGATGGCAAACTTCGTGGCTGGGTCAAATCGTCGCAAATAGTTGGAGGAATCGTATCCCGGCTTAGCATCTATGTTTAGGTCTCTGAGGCGTTGGGCTGACGCGGGGTAATAGGCTTCGACTTCACCCTTTCCGGAGTAACTGTTAGGGAAGAAGATCCGAAGAGACTTCTCGGAAAGGATCGATGAATTAAGGTTAACCGTTCTGAGAGCTGCCTCTGCTTCTGCGACCGGACCTCGGTAGTCACCTCTGACTATGATTAATAAGGTCATCACTGTCTCTGTGCCGCTTATCAACCGATCCGACAGAATAGGAGGTTGGCGATTCGACTCCAGGTAGATCTGCGCTAGGCGTCTTCCACCTCCGAATTTTTTCAGGAAGAAGCCTCCTTCGACGCATTGGTAGCCCCTATTTTCTGCTAAGGACACGGGACTGGTCATGACGAAAGCCCTGGAAATGAAGCTAAGCAGCCAAAAAATGGTACGCAGCAGCCAGAAGCCGAAGCTATCCCCCTGATTGCACAATCGCCCATTCATATCAGTAATGGCCGCCGCATCTTTGACGCCTTGGTCACGCTCCCGTGCCCAAGCTCCTAGAATACGATCACGATACGCTCCATCGCTCGTCGGCGAGAGCTGGAGCAGTGATATACGCCATGCTAGCTGGTGCGCGTCGCGCAATCCGCTCGCGATACCCTGTCCGCCGAATGGTGGGAAGACGTGACTTGCATCGCCAATCAAGATAGTACGGTCGTCGTACCATTTGTTGACGACTTTGTGCGTGAACCTGAATGGACGGCATCGGATAATGTTGATACAATCGGCCGGATACGTGACTTCGCCGCAAGCAAACGGTTTACCCGCTCCATCCTCCTTACGAGTTATCATAGGCGTGATATTCTCTAATAACAGCTTCTCGGCATCCATGGAATCGTCCCAGTCGTTCTGCTCGAACTCGTAGCGCCACATTCGCTCCGTATGAGGACCAAACCTTCCGCAAGCAGTGGCCTTTCCTGGCGGGGTACAGAAATGCCAGCCTTTAGGCCAAAAGAGATCGTAGACAGCCTCGGGGGTGAACCCAAGCCCCCACAGAGGGAAATCGGGGTGCGTCTCCTGTGTTGGTACCGTGAGCTTGAGGTTCGCCGCAACCCACGTTCCGTCATAACGATAAGTGCTGTCGACTTGCTTGATGCCGGCTGATTGCTCGAGAAACTTCTTTCGTACTACACCTCTCTTTCCATCAGCCCCAACAACGAAGGACCCTCGAATTGTCCGACGGAGCCCTTTCTCGTCTTGGTAGGTGATAACAGGGTATTCTCCCTCCTGCTGTTTGCCTACGACTTCAGACCCACACCGCAAACTACAGAACGGCGACTCCGTAACTTTCTTTCGCATCGCATTTTCTGTTAACTCGTTAGACTAACCACCGAGCTTTTCTCAGAGAATAGATAAGAATTTTACCCAGTCTCGGTTGGATATGAAGCACGGCGTTGGGTAGAGCTTGCCAGCACGTGTCATAATCCAGGTTGAACCCGAAAAAGGGCTTGTTCACAAACGAGGATCGGTGAAAATTCACCGTAGAAGGCCCTCAAATGCATACGTTAGCAGGAATCCTCCCCGATAAGGTCAGTGACTATTTACCATGGCCAATGTCCTCTAGGCTGTCGCCGAGGCCAAGGTCCCACAAGATGCGAACAGAATCGTGGGTCAGATAAACGCCTCTTGGATCTTGCGTGATCTCTGAATCTTTCTCCAATATGACGGACTATTGGAATGATTAGTAGAACATTCTTCTTCTCTCAAAAGAAGTTGCTTCGCGTACGTGAACTTTGAATTTGACTAGGGATAGTGCCAACGCTAGGCCTGCTGGACCCGCCCCAACGATGATGACTTCAGTCTCTTCCATCCTCAATTGCCAGGAAGTTGTTACACGAGCAAGGAGTGAAAATTGCTCGATTCAATCAGGCCTCCTTAATGTCTTCTTTAATTAAGAAAAAGAGAAACGAGTGAGAAAAGATGGAATTTCGAGCGAAGCTTATAATCAAAGGTGAGAAATCATGTTACCGTATATTAAGATACAGCACAGTACTCAGTAAAAAGCGGCCAATGGCGTCCGCGGCGCATCTAGAAAATTAACATCTTCGGGCAAACATACAACATTGCGTCGTCAGATTATTGGTGTTGAGTTCCTCCGGAGCAAGATTGGGGTTCCTCCGCGGAGGACCCTCCCATTCACCATTCAGCCAAGATCATGCTTCGCACGATACAGCCAAGAGAATTTCGATCATGTTTCCCAGATATGATCGGTTGAAGATGTTTGCCAGCTGGTAATTTTATTCGCACGAAGTGGTGTTGAATTTGGGGAAGTAGTCATATCTCTCTCACTCGAGATTATGAAATCGTACGGAATCTAAGCGTTAGTATTATTTGAATTTCGTGTACATTTTCGCACCTAGAAAGAAAATGGCTTAGAAGGATAACGACAGGTGTCAACGTCGTATTTTGAACCATGTCTGGCACCGTGCCATTTAGGGATAAATATGCTTAAAAGGTCATGCATCTGCTATTAGTTTGACGTGTTCAGTCGAGCGTCGTATGGGATGAATAAAACTAGAGGGAGGAGGTGGAGGAGCCAGCCGATAATTAAGCCCGTCGCAATTCAAAGCTGTACATTTCTTTTTCCACTCCCCCAAAAAAGGGGGAGCGGTGATGGCTGAATAGGGGCTTTTATGGCGTATATTGCAGTAAGCCACAACTGCTTACGCCTTCAGCCACGTATCCACGGACGTAAGCGGAAAAGAGAGAAGTCGGGAAATCCCAACAAAAACACGCCCGCGCATTTATATTATATCTATCCATATTGAAGGTAACAACGGCAAAGGAGTATCAGGTGACACAGCAATTCGTCAAAATAACTAGTAAAACGCGAAATGACTCTGTTTTTAACTAATACAGCTAGCCAATCAAAGATGCCTCCTAACAGCCGGGTCTGCGATCGATGCATTAGGTTCGTAGCTACTAATCATGTTATAAATATCTCCGTGATAAAGAGTATTAATACGTTGTTGCAGGAAGAAAGTGAAGTGTAAAACAGACAACTCGCATATGCCCCGATACCGCCTAGGTAGGAGGCTAACGCTTCTGCAGGTGACCTACGGCGGCCCTGTTGCTCTCGCTGCTCTGAGGTCAGCTACCCCTGTACATATTCGAGAGAAAGACGAAGGCCCGGTCCGCCGCGAGGAACTCGAGTAAGAGCCGGCGCCAGTTCAGACGCAAAATCAGACCCAATCCAGTCATTTGGTTCTAATACACATGCGAATAACCCACAAGGCGTGGTTGTAAACACACCATATCCGACCGAAACTTCATTACTCCGCGGGGAAAATACTCCCGGATGCCTGTCGACTAGCTTGAACGAATTGGGCCCAGGCCTCTTACCTTACCTCTCTGCGACTGTTCCTACGTTCAGTCAGACAAGCTTCCCTGGATACTACCTAGATCCGGTCCAAGAAAAAGAAATGTTAGTTTCAACCTTACCTATTTTGGTAAATATGATTCGAATCTATTTTTGACCCTTCAAAGTCTGCTACGATTCTTCGACGATGTGCACCCTGCAATACCGTTATTCCACAGAGGGATGTTCCTTAAGTTGTACGAAGGAGGTGTGGCTCGTTACGAGTTAGTTGTAGCTATGGTGGCGGTTACGGCCAAGATACTAGGACCCATCAGTTTTTGGAGATCCGAAGACGTAAACATGTGCATAGACTCACTCCTTATGGGAACAGCCCATGATCTTGATTCATCAAGCTCTCATAGCACTCTGGACCACTTCAGGCAGGAATGTCTGATGGCCTATTACGAGTTTCATCAGTTCCCCGGACCGCAGGCGTGGCTGAAGATTAGCCGGTTGACACGCAAGGCTTATGCTATGGGACTCAATCAAATCGATAACCCTGAGTTATGCTCTGCTTACGACCCCGAGCTAGCCACGGAGGACGAAATAGAAAGCTGGAGATACGTATGGTGGTGCGTCTACTGCCTCGACTCATACTCCAATATGTCTTTGGGTACACCATTCGTAATAGATATGGAGATCATCGGCACGGCGCTTACTAGAAGATCGTTCATCGACGAAGAAGTCCCATGTTCTCCCAAGCTATTTCTATCGGACGACATGGACCAACTCTGGAGAACAGCACAAGACGTCATGCTGAACCCTGGCGAAAGGGAATTCAATATGCACATCCTTACTACTACCATCCTACGCCAAGCTGGAAACGTGTTGAGGCTCAGAATCGCGGGGAAACAGGTCCGCTATAAAGTCGAGGCTTTAAAGAATACGCTTACATCATTCCGTCTCGCTCTACCATCGCGATATCTCGACCCAAAACGCAACGTTCTGGAAGCCGAGTCCGACACCCAGCATTGTATCCGAATGACGAATATCCTGCACTTGCAAATGACGCGTTTCGTAATATCCTGGCCGCAGGACTTCAATGCGAACGAGTCTGAGTGGCTAGACAACTGGCACCAGAGCCTTGAAGCCTGTCTGGATGTATTCTCCATTATTGAGCAGTGGGATAGCCGGTTCTCATCCTGCGCAAATCCAGCAATCTGTATAATAGTATTCGTCGCTCTGCGGGTCACGAATCTACACCGAAGCTGCATCACAGACGCATCATCGCCGCTCTCTACTAAACTATCCCGGATTGAAAATATCCTGCTGTTATTCTTAGAACATTTCTCGAGGATGTGGGCTTTGCCCGGGATACTAATTAGTAAGGGTAATACTGTTCATGATGAAATAATTGCGACTGACGTCACTCAGAACTATTCGAATACTCCTCCACCGACGAAGTTCAAACATACCCGGACGTGGACCGAATAATGAATCGATTAAAGACGCCGCTTCACCCAAAAACCCTCCAATATGTGCATACTATTGACCCTACTCCTATAAATCTCTTAGGGGGTTTCAATATGGCCATGGACTTCGCTAATCCGTGGCTTCTAAGTACCGATAGCCCGGGTCTCTGAGTTGGGTTTCTCGACATTCGGCGTAACATACCTGAAGTACCCAAGGAGGGAAGGATCACGGCTTGGAAGGTTACGTTCTCGCTTTACCAGACCGCTGCTTGGAGGTCTTCTGATTCTAGGCATTAGATTAAGGATGCACCATGTTCCAGAACTCCTGTAATATTAAACACTTTTACATTCTGTTCGAATGTGTAACGAGGACAACGGCTTGTACACATTAACGACAAAGAATAGAAAGTGCTCGCAATGATAAAATAAATAATTCGGTCATCTTGTCAGGTGACACTCGAACAATTAATTGTCATTAATGAACAATAGATAACGTAAATCTTAGTCGAAGTGTATAGAATCTCTCTTACCAAAAGTCAACTGTTGCCATGAATGAAGTTGATTTTGATATGATACGACAGGTAGACACTAATATATAATAAATGGAAAATCGTGACCCGGACTCCCCTTTTTCAAATCTCCAGCACAAGATAAAGTTTACATTCTAAACGGGAAATATACGTAACGGAAAATAACGAGCATCAACTTACGAGAATTTTTACTATGGCGGCCAACGAATGTCCTCAGTTCCTTCTAGACAAGGAGCACGGGGATGAAGTTTTTGAGCACGTCAAAACATTCTCCACACAAACCCAAAGGATTCAATCATACTTCTATCTAATTGAACCTGGAAATATCTTGCCTGAAGACAAGGAGAGGGATCTTTGCTGGGCCATTGATTGGCTGCCACATATAACGGATGTCCTTGAGGAGTTCCAGTCGACTTTCCAGTTTAAGTCTGAGGATTGGATATTATTCGACAGTACTTTAAAGCTGACGATTACTTTGAAACAACAAATTGAAACCCGCCTTAATGAGAGCAACGATTTGAGAACGCAGCAGGAGCGGGGTGAGTAGGCAGCTAATGGATGCTCAGATCTCACTAATGGAAGAAACTACGCCAGTCTAGTTCCCTTCTATTGATTTACCTCCTTATATGGCATCCTATCTTTGAAGGGCAATCTGGCTCTCTACTTACCCACTATATAGTACGTGTATTATAAATCACATAACGTAATGACACGATCCATAGGATATATATATTGTAATTTTTCCAACTGTTACCCTCTTGACAATAAGTAATACAGATTAGACCATAAGTAGACAATTCTTCCATTAGCTATAGGCGGTCGAAAGCTTATACCTACCCAACACGCCTCCCATAAATTTTCTTCTACGTGTACTTATTGATTAAATGGAAAAGGTTTAAGGTGAGTTATTAATTTCCCGACATGTTCGTATTTCAGAACTTACTCCATGTTAAACCTTAGAAAGTAGCTTAACGTATATGCTATAATTAAAATTGACCGTATTTTAAGGGGGATAAATCTTTTTCATATAAACGACTTAAATATTTATTAAAAATAGATGTAGGTTATAAATGTATATTTTATTATATTAGATGGTAAAAATTAATTAAAAATTAAATAAAATATAGATATTATATATATATTATAGGTATAAGGCGTAATTACTTAGTTATTTTATATTTTAATATTTTATATTCCAGTATTTTTATTCGAATTATATTTATAGTTAACCTTAATATTTCGTAATATTTTCTTATGATAATTTTTGAATTTTTTAGTTTTTTTTAAATAGTTTTATATTTTTAAAACTTTAATTTAGTATAGTTTTAAAACCGTAAGTCGTTTATATTTTAATATTTTATATCTTTTAACATAATTTATTCTTAAATTTTTTATAGGGATAATATTAAATATTAATTCTATTTATTATAAAAATCGTTTATATTATATTAAATTTCGGCGTTTTTTATATGTCGTTTAATACGTAGATATTTTATAAAAATACGTTATTTATTTTATAAGATTTTTTTTTATTTTTTTTTATTAAAAATATTTTTTATAAGGTCGTAATTTTAAATTAATATTCGTTTTTTTCGTTTTTTAAGATTTATATTTTAAATAATAACGATTATAAAAATATATCATTTTTTATTTTTTTATTCATTTTTTATTAATCGTTTATTTAACGTATTAAATAATTCAATTAATATGTTTTTTTAATATTTCGAATTTAAATTATTAAAATTATTAAATAAATTTTTTATTAAAAGATTTAATATATATTTAATTTAATTAATTCGATTTTAATCGTTATAAAAAAATATAACTTATAAATATATATAAAAGTTATTATTAATAATTATAAGTTTTTAAAACTATATTAAAAAAGTCGTTATTTCGGTTTTTTAGGTTTTAAAATTAAACAATAGTTTATAAAATAGAATAAATAATATAAGTAATTATATTTTTAATAATTAAATAGTTAAAAATGGAAAAATCTTTTTAATCGGTGGTTAGATTAAGGTTTTAAAAGATTAAAAAACCTTTTATTATAATATTCGAATTAATTTTATAATTAATTATTTTTTTTTATAAAAGGTATTTATTATATATATTTTATTATAAGATATTTAATATATATTTTATAATAATTAAGTAAAAGTAATAGTTAAAAATTTCGAAAATAATATATTTTTATAATTTAAAATTTAAAGAATTTTAATATATTAATTATAAAAATAGTTTAATAAATATTAAATCGTAATTAACAAATAATAATTTATAAAAATTTTATTAATAATATAATAAATAAATATATAAATCGTTTAATGTTTTAAATTATTTATATTAATAAAAAATATTTAAATATCTTATAAATAATTTATAGATTTTATAAACATTTTATAAATATTTTATAAATACTTTATAAATATTTTATAATTATTTTATAAACATTTTATAAATATTTTATAAATATTTTTTCGGTTATAAAAACGATTTTTTTTATAATTTTTCTTATTTATTTTATAAGTGAAGATTTAAAGTTATTTTAAAACGAATAAACATATTTTTAAGGAGTGGTTTAATAAATCCGTTAATTATTTATTTTTCGATAAGGATATATTTAAATTTAATATTTCCGTTAATTTATTTTTTACGGGCGAAAAAAATATCGGTTTTAATATATTTTATTTAAGTATAAAATTATAGGTTTTTCGTTAATATTAATACCCTTTAATTATCACTTTATATTATAATAATAATTAAAGATTTTTTCGAAATATTTAATTTTTTTAATAATTTTCGTAACTAAACGATTTTTTTTATAATATTAATTATATCTTTAAATTTAAATTCATATATTAACGTAGATATTATAAATTATCGTTTTAAAAATTAATTTATAGTATCGTTTTCGATATTAAAAATATATTTTAAAATTAACTTTTAAATTTATATATATTCGGTATAGTCGGTATCGATTTATTTTATAAGATTTTTAAATTTATTTTCGTAAGTAAGTTTATAATTTAAAATTTTTTTTAAATATTTTAATATTCGTTTAATAATTTTTATATATGTTAAAATAAAGTTTTTTATATATCGGTTTAAATACGATATAATATATATAATATCCGGTTTAATATTTATTATAATATATATTAAATAATTAATTATTTTAATATATTATTTAACGTTTTATATTAATGTTTCGAAATTATCAAATAATTTAACGATTTTTATAACATTTATAAATATGTTATTAAGATTCGATTTTTATTATTTTAAATTTTTAATAATTTTTTTTAAGTAAATTTTTTAATTTAAAATAATTTTTTTATTAATTTTATTTCGTTTAATAAATATTTTTAAATAATATAAATAAAGTTTTAAATCGATTATTTTAAACCTTTCGACGAGTTTAATTTTAATTTCAATTATTTTTTTTTTTAAAAAGCCGGTTATTAATAGGTTATTAACGTAAATAGCAATATATATATAATTTTTTACAAATACATCGATATTTAAATTAAATATTATAAATTTTAAAGTATTTAAATATATAACAAACGTTTAATATTATATTCGAAGGGTTTATTTTAAGTTATATAACATTTTATTAAATTTATAATATTTACTCGTATTATTTTCAAATTTAAAAAATTATTCGATATAAATATTTTTATTTATATTTTTATATAAAAAAATTATAATAACGTTTATTTATTTTAATTTAAAGTTTAAAACAATTATTATAATAAATATAATTTTATAATTTATAAATTTAATTATTAAAATAAACGTATCAATATAATTTAATTTTTCGATTTATTTAAAATTACAAATTATTTATTTTATTTTATAACGGATAATTTTATTATTAAATTTTTTTTTAATTTTATAAACTTATTTTTCGAAAAGTAGTTTCCGTTTTATAAATAAATTATATATAGTTTACGTTCGATTATTTATTAAAAATTTATATTTAATATTTATAGTTAATAATTATTATTTTAATTTAACATTTTATATAATTTAACGATATATTTTAAACTTTTATATTTTAAATATTAATAAAAATATATTTAAAGTTACAATAATAAAATTAAAAACCAAAAAAACCGTTAATTAATATTTTTAAAGTTATATTAATTTAATACGAGGCTTAAAATTATAATAATTTATTAATAATAAACACGAAAGGTTTCTTTAATATATTAAAAGATCGAATTATAATATATTTAGTTTTATTTATAGTTTTTAATTAAAGATTAAAGAATATGTATCGGATAAATAAATATTATTTTTTATCGTAAATTTAATAGGTTTTAATTCGAAATTTAATCGATGCGGGGTATTTTACGGGGTATTTTTTATTAGTGATATATAAGATAATTCCCGAATGATTTTTATTATTTTTTATTTTATAAGTATCGATTATAATAAAGGTAACTTAAATTTTTATCGTTTTTTTCTTTTTTTTAGGTTTATAATAAAAATATATAAGTAGTTTTTTTTAAATATTACATTATTAACGTTAATAACGGTATTTTTTTCCAGATATAATATTTTATAGTTATATATGTTATTTTTTTTATAATCGAATATTTTATAATTAACGATCCGTTTTTTAAATATATTAACTTTAAAATTTTTTAAATAATAATTATTAATTTTTATTATTATTAAATGGGTTAAATTAAGTGGTTTATCGTATTATATTTTATAAGGTATTTTATTTATTTTACGATTAAGGGATTTATTTATAACGTAGATTATTATTTATATTATAATAGGTTAATATTTTATTAATATATCATTTTTTTAAATTTAAATAATTATCGTTCGAATTTTATTTTTTAATTTATCGATAATATTTTTAACGAAGTTTTTTTATTAATATTATTTTATAACGGTGTAGTAAATAGCGATTTTTTTTTATCGATAAAATTATTAAAATTTAAAACTTATATAAGAGTCGAATTTATTAAACATAATTATATAATATTTTTTTTTAAGTTTTTTTTATTAATATAGAAATTTTTTAAAGGTTGTAAATTAATTATTAAATCGTTTTATAAATAATATTTAAATTATATGTAAATAATTATAAATAATAATTAATTAATTTTTATATTTTTTATAATTTTCGATTTTTAAAAATATATCGGTTTCGTTTAAATATAGTAATTTTAATTAATAAATATTACGGTATATAATATTTTTATAGGGTTTTTCGTATATTTTACCTTATATATAAATTTTATAAAAATAATATTTTTTTTATAAAATAATATCGATAAATATTTTTATTAAATTTTTTAGGTTTTAATCATTTAAATAATTTATTTTTTCGTATTATATTTTTAGTAATAGGTTAAATATAAAATAGGAATAAAATATTATATTAAAATTTATTATATTAAAAATATTATTTTATTAATTTATTATATATAATTTACCTTATTCGATTACGATTAAAAAAATTTTATCTTTTTTATTTTAAACGTTATTTTTTATTTAAATAAAAATTCGATTTTTTTTTTAATAAGTTATAATATTAATATAAAGTTATAAATTAACATAAGGTAATAAATGACGTTAATGATTTTGATTTTTTTAGATTATTTATTAATAATAATTCGAAAAGTAATAATATTTTATAATTTAATTAATATAGTTTTTCTTTCGATATCGTAAATTAATAGCTCGTTATAAGGGCGTAAGTTTACGAATAAGGTTTTATTATAATAAATAATTTAATTATAACTATTATTTAATATTATTATTTTTTTTAATTTAAACACTAATTTTTTAATTTTAGTTTTTAAAAATATTATAAGATTTAAAACCGTTAATATGTAAGTTATTAATAAATATTATAATACGTTATTAAATATAAAATATATAATTAAAGTGGCGAGTTTTAGGATTAATTTATTAATAATATTGTTTTGTATCGATAGGTTTAAGATATTTTCGCCGGGTAATTTCCCGCGGAAAATTCGAGATAATATATTTAATTTCGTTGGGGTGTGCGGTTAATTTGTTATATTAATTTTAAAAGTTATAAAAATAATAATATAAATAGGTGGTTTTAGGTTATTTTATCGGCCGATTATAAAATTTATAGTAACTTTTTTTTCGATTTTTTATTTTTTAAGATAATTAAAATTTTTTATCGTTTCGTATTAATTTTTAAGGCGTTTTTTAAAATATTTTTAGAAATATTTTAAAAATTTATAAATGGTTACTTTACAATTTATTACGATATAATATATATACTTTAAAACCGTTTTTCGTTTATTATTATTAATATTTTAAATATTTATATATAAGATATATTTTTTCTTTCGGTTTCGAAATTTTTAATTTTATTTTTTTTATTATATTAATTTTATAATATTATTAATATTAACCGTTATTTTAATAATAACATTATTTTTATTTCGTTCGAATATAATATTATAAATTTAGAAAAAAATAATAAAAAAAAATATTATATTTAAGATTTAATAAAAATAAAAATTTATTAATTAAATATAGTTTTAATATAATATAAATATCGTTTAATACTTTAAAATTATTTTATAATTATTAAATTTTTATAAATAATATTATAATTAATTTTTTAATAGATAATAAAATATTTTTTTATTTAAATATTAAATTTTAAAATATAACGTTACTTTTAAATTTATATTCCTTTTTTAAGGTTATTTATAAATCGTTAATCGTTATATATTTTTTCGTTAATTTTTTAAAGTTTTTATCTAATTTATATTTAATAATACTTAATTTTTTATCGATTTTTTCGTCTTAAGTTTTTTATTTTTTACGTATTTCGATTAGAGGAAATTTTTAAAAGTTATTATTTTTTATAGGTTTTATAGATTCGATTTTTCCGGGGAGAAATTTTCCGTATTTTTAAATTTTTAAATAATTTAAAAATTTTCGATTAAATTAAATTTATTTATTCGTCGATTATAAAGTAATAATATTATTTAAAATTATTATATTAATTTTTTAATCGTTTATTATCGTAACGTTTTTTTCGTAGTAATTTAATAATCGATCGATGGTTTTATAAAGTAATTACGATAATATTAATACTTTATAATTTAGTATTTTATAAGGGAGTTTTTTTTTTTAAATAGTTAAGAATATTTTTTTTAAATAATAATTTAAAAGAATTATAAAAGATGATTATTTCGAAATTGAAATAGTCGATTTTTAGGTCGTATAATAATAATATAAGTAATATATTATTTAAATTTAATAAGTAGGGTTTAAATAATCGAATTATAAGTAAATAATTTTAATCGTTAAAGTTTAAATTTCGTTAAAAAATTTTAAGGTTTTTTTAATTAATTTTTTTAATTATTTCGATAAAGTAAGGAAAATTATTTTCGTTAAAAAATTTAATAAAAGTCGATTTTTATAATAGTCGATTTCGAAGATTATATTTAATATTATTATTTTTTAATATTAACGTTATTATTATTATTTTCATTTTTTTCGTTATTTAAATAATTTAATAATAGGATATAGGTAATTTCGATGATTTTAAAATTCGAAATTTAATAATTATTAATTTTTAAATAATAAATAATTTATTTTTTTTATTATTAAAATTATTTAAAAATTATTAAAGGTTTATTAAACGTTTTATTATATTAATAATTTTTATAATTATTATTTTAAAATTAAATTTAAAAAGGAAATTAATTAATTCTTTATTAATAAAATATTTCGTATTATTTTTAAAATTTTAAATTTAAATATATTATATATTATATATACGAGTTATATAAACTTTAAAAGATTTTTATTTTTTTTAAATATTAACGTAATAAAAATCGTAAATAGTTTCGAAAGATTAAATATATTTTATAAAATATAAAAAATATATTTAAAAAATATAAAATAAATAAATTAAATTAATAATATTAAATTAAAGCGGGTATCTCAAGGGTCGTAACACGTAATTACTCCACCGATTAGTGTATTTTAGCTCGAACTTTTTCTGATTTCTCCTATAAGTTATAGTTTAGTAAGCTTTTTAATAATAGTTTAGTTACGTCATATACACACACTCTTTTATTTTCATCAAATTCATTTCTCACTAATTAAACGTTATATTTAAGTGACAAGAACGTAAAAGTTTATTTACGGCCTATAAGCCTAAATATTCCTTCTATCCCTACCCTGAAGCTCCCGCTTCAACTCAGTATATTTTAATTTTAAATTTCCAAATTTATAATTTATTAAAAATAAATATAAGTTATAAATGTATATTTTATTATATTAAATGGTAAGAATTAATTAGAAATTAAATAAAATATAGATATTATATATATGTTATAGGTGTGGGGCGTAGTTATTTAACCATCTTATATTTCAACACCTTATATTTTAGCAATATCTAAGTAGGCTTAAAGCTGCGATAAACATCGGTGCGTTTCGTGACCCATTCCAGCGTGTCGACTTTTAGAACAAGCTTTTATCAAGCCGCTTTATGAAACAGACACTGGCACTTTTAGCGAACCTTCCGGCGCCCCGATGTAGGTGTAGCGTAGCGAGTCAACGCGCGGACCAAACACATCGACGATTACTTCTTCGCCCGGAATAAGATCGAAGCCGTTATCGCTAAGCTTCATCATTTGGGTTTCCTCAAATACGAACCCTTTTACGGGACGAGATGCGGATACTGCTACTCGCCTGGCCGCTAGAGCTTTGAATTCTACGCTTCGGTCCGCGAAATCAAGGTATTTCAGCGGCTCCGGCCATGAGGAGTCAGTCGCGATGACACGGTCCCCTTCCTTGACGATAGCGTGAATCACGTAGGGGTCGTATTTTTCCGGGTCAAAAGGAACAGTCGTGTCGTTCAAATGCGGATCCTCTATTTGAATAACATGATCCTTTAGAATTTCCGTCGTGCCGTTCGGCTGTACGAGTAGACTCTCGAATGTCAGGGGCGAGCGAACATCCTGGCCTGTCCGAACCGAGATGAAACGCACGGTTATCTGGGCTTGGACTGCTTCTAGTCGACTGCTTACTACCCACAGGTCGAATTTCGTATCTCGGGCGGGCAAGGTGGGATCAGCGTGGCCTGCCGTCCAATCGTGATACGTTCGAGAAACGCCCACAACCAGGGGCTTCAAAGCTTTCGCGATGGCATAGAACGCTGGCTTTCTCACGAGGTGATAGTCGACCACAGCCCAGCTCATTGTAGGCCAGCAGTCGTTCAACTGCCACACTAGCACACCGCCGCACTTGCGAGCTCCGGGCTTACCCCATTCCCTACGCCATGTCTTGTAGGCGGATTTCACGGTTTCCGCCTGTACAACCTGCGTAAGGTGTGTGTACGATGGGAGGTCGTACTTCACCTTGAAATTTTCGACAACATACGTAATCATCCGACGCTCGTGGTCGATGGCCTTATTGCGGAAATCCATCATCATCGATCCCGGGTGTTGCTGCTGTGGATCGGTGATCATACCACGGATTGTTTCGAGATGCGGATAGGCCTCCATGCCAAATTCGCTAATAAAGCGACCCGAAAGGAGAGGGGTCTCTTGATACCTGTTCATCGCGCCATGCCAGACTTCATACGGTCAGTACGGGAAGTAGAACACCAAGTGGGTATCGGCGACATACTATTCCATTGGTGAATATCGCCTACTGTATTGTCATAAGTAGGCTTTCCGTCTCCCCACGGACTACTCGGGTGATAGATCATAAAGGGCGTCTCCTCTTTGACGATTTTCGGTAAGAGGTATTCGTAGGTGTACCTTGCTGGAAAGCTAGATTTCAACCACGACTGAGGGTCTTTATCCCCGTAATCATAGTCGAGATGGTAACGTTCCTGAACTTGGTAGTTCTCATTATTTCCGGCCCATATCACAATGGAGGGATGATGTCGTAACCGACGTAGATTCTGCCGCGCTTCTCGTTCGACGGATTCCAAGTAGGAGGAGTACGTCGGATAGCTGGCACAAGCGAATTGGAAGTCATGCCATACAAGAATCCCTAAGTCGTCGCAAGCATCGAAAAGGGCATCATCTTCGTAAATCCCCCCTATACCCCCTATTAGCTTCCGACTCGGCTAAGGGTTACTGGTATTAGATACTCACCTCCCCAGATCCTTATCATATTTTGGTTCCCTTCAACCATAAGCTTCATCCATTTACGGTATCGTTGCGCAGGAATTTGGGCCAGGAAACTATCGGCGGGGATCCAGCAAGAACCCCCACAGAATACGTCGATTCCGTTTATGCGGAAATAGAAGGACTTGCCAAACTCATCCTTCTCCTGAATGAGTTCGCATCGCCGGAAGCCCACGAACCTGGTTTTTTGGTGGACTCCGTCTATAGTCGCCACCAGTTCATAGCGCGCTTGAGCTCCATAACCGAACGGATACCATAGGTCCGGATTATCGATTTGGAAGTCTGCACTAGCGATACCATTGCCGTCAACAGCACTCAAGTTCGACCAAATGACGAAACCCATTGAACGTATTCTGAGAATAACCTGCCCCGAGTGAGAGCCCTCGACTTTAGCGAAGACGCGGCCGGAGCATGTCTTCAAGTCTTCGCTGACTTCGGAGTGAATCCAGACGTCGTCAACTTTACCGCCGTACTGTTCGAGATAGACTGGCTTCCAGGGCCCAGCCGTTATTAGGATGGGCCCCCAGTCCCAGCCCCAGTTGTACTGAGCTTTCCTCACGGGAACTCGGCTGGCATCTGTTTGACGCACGTAGAATGTATGCTCGTGGCTATGTTCCTTCACCAACTCTCGGCCACGCAACATTGCGGAGTCGAAATTGATTTCGAGCAAATTATCGTCTTCAAGGATGTCCGAGACGTCCACTCGATGCGATAAGAACATGTTATCCGACTTCAGGATTTCAGTTCCATTGAGGAACACTGTCGAAAAGGTATCAAGGCCCTCGAATACCAAGTTGGTATAAAATGGTTCGGATTCTTCGCCCGGATATTCTATGTGCCTCTTTGGTTTGTTAAAGTGGACTCTATAAGTCCAATTCTTCTCATTAACCCACTGTACGGCCAACTCATTAAGGTTGATGAATGGATCGGGGATCCTGTTGAAAAGTAAGCACTCGGCTTCATCGAAGGGAACGTGGTAGTTCTCGGTAAGTCTCATACTTATTATTGGCGAGTAGGTCTATGTGAACCTGGCTTGGAACGCTCTGTACGGGGAGCCAGTCCTCATCCGAGGACTTGTCGCTTTGCCGAAACGTCCATCCCTTATCTAAGTTGTGTCTCCTATAACCCACCATTTTGGGCCAGGGGTGGAATCCGAGCACGCAGGTATGACTTAAGGTATAGGAAGCAAATCCTCAATTTCCAAATCAACGTGCCCCTAAGATTAACGACGAGTCTATTAGTATGTATCCGGTCAAAGTCGACGCCCGGAGGGTGATTCTACTGTTTTATGATATCTCCGTCGTTAGTGCAGGATTCGTTAGGCTAAGAGCGTATTGGAAGCTCGAACCGGTAGCCGGGAGAATACCGCCGATGAAAAGCTTGCAACGTTCCTCGAGGGGAATGAGAGGTAGTAAGGGGAAGATACCAAGGTATATAAAGAATAGTGAAAACAAGAATAGGAATACCTTAGGTCTCTGATAGTGAGCGGAGGTAGGTAACACCTAGGTACCTACCTACCTACCTAGGTACCTAAGTACGGCCAACTACAGGGCGCGTGTAACGAAGTACCTACCTACCGGTAACTACCAAGGTACCTACCACCAAGGTGGCTTCCATTTTAGGCACACGGGAATTTGATTCTTCGTGTGGGGCCACGGAATACCTGGTGATCATTTGTCACAACCTCTGTTATATGCATATACGCCCCTTAAAGCCCCTTTATGTATATAATTCAAATCGGTTAGTTGGAACCGACCTCCTAAACTGCACCGGGGCCTCTCACCATCCTTCTTATCCTTCTTGTCCTCTATCCAACCCAAGTTCCCGATTCAAATTCCGGATTCGGGAGACGTGTAGCCATTCTCATTCCCTCGCTTGACCCTCCCAATGGAGGAATGAGAGTACCTAGCGGACCAACGAATGAATAAATGAATAAACGAATCAGCGGTCGTAGATGGGTGGCTATATCCCGTCGCGTTGATGTTCCACAATTTCAGCAGCTGTCAGAAAACGAGCCCCTCGCCATCGCCTCCGACCCGCCTGAACAAATCTTGCTCAGAATGCACGAGGTGCGTGGCGCCAAGAGGGTTGCCCTGATACAGTTGCCTATTCCAACCTGGTTGCTAACGCTTGACTCGCTACACTAGGCGAAAGGTAAAGTGTGACGGCGGCCATCCATGTAGGCAAGTCTTCCGTCTCGCATGTCCACGCCAGCTAGGAAGCGAATGTAATGGGGCATATGTAATGGGTGCTGACTAACGTACACCATAGCTCATGCACGTACTACAAGGTATCACACCTGTGTAGCTACCGCCAGCGGAACAAGAGGAATGCTGTGAGCAGAAGGTAGCATCCCCAGTATTCAGTATATCGTTGCCGAGACTAAGTGCTCCGTGCTTCTGCATCCTCCCTCTCGTTCCGGAAATAACTGACCAGACCGCTCTCAGCACTCTTGAAGAGGTCTCCGGGCAGCTAAGGTCGCGAACGGAGATCCTTGAGCGGCTCTTTCCCGACGCTGCCGTGGACGAGCTCATCGGCAAGAGTCGTGATGAATTGCTAAGTATTCTTCGTGGAGCTTCCGCGTCCGTAGAGCCAACGGGGGAGCACGGCGACCGCCCCGCCGAATATCCCGAGGCCGCAGACGACTCGGCTCAGATATCTGAGAATGGCGACCCCACAGACGAACGTCAATGGGACGAGTCGAGTCATCAACGGCCCGTGCTGCAGGCTGGCGACGATATCAACGCTATCAACCTCGCAACTGACCATCATCGCCGTTCCTATCTAGGCATAACGTCAATCAGCGCTATTCTTAGAGCTATTTTCAGGCTCTGCCCTTCGGCGAAGCACTGTGTTGCTGAGCAAGCCAAGAGATGGTCTGATAACCCCGTTCAGACCAGGCCCGTACCATTTATGGGCGGAGACTTAAGCGCGCACCTCCTAAAGGAACAGCGTTGTATCGACTTCTACTTTGAACATGTCCATCCGATCATCCCCATGTTGAATGAAGAACACTTTCGCGCTTCCTACTCCACAGGGACTCGCAGAGACCCTAGTTGGCTCGGTTTGCTAAACATGGTTATAACTATCGGGTCCATTGCTTCCGGAAGTGACACGCTGCATGAGTATTACTATGAGCAAGCCCGAAGGTTCCTGGATCTTGACAGCTTTGGAGCAGGGAATCTTGAGAGCCTTCAGGCTCTCTGTTTGCTTGGCGGACTATATCTACACTATCGAAATGCACCAAATATGGCCTATGCTGTCCTGGGCGCTGCACATCGTGTCGCCATTGCTCTAGGGTTGCACCGAGAATCAAGGCATCGAAAGCGCAGCACTACCGAATCGCAAGACGAGAAGGTATATGGAATGAGTCGAATCGAAACCAGGCGTAGGACGTGGTGGTGCCTATTTTGCCTCGATACTTGGGCCAGTATGACTTTAGGTCGCCCAACCTGTGGTCGATGGGATGCTCACGCAATGGATACTTTGCTCCCCAGTCTTACCACCGCAGACGATTACATGGCCATGTCACTCAACGCTAGCGTCCATTTCTGCCTCACATGTAATCGAATACAGACTCGGTTCTCCCGGTTCACCCGAATGACCATCCCTGAGGCTCTGTCTTTCGACGAAGAATTACAGACGTGGTATGCCTCTATACCCCTCGTCCTCAGGTCGCCGATCAACTCTCCTTCGCGTCTCACTATTGCCCGAGAATTCATGCGGAACCGATACCTGAACATACGTTTGATCCTGATGCGGTCTCTCATACTGTATTTGACGCACAGTAGAGTTCATCATGTTCATATCGGCCCCGAGGAACTGCAGATAATCGATACCTGCAGAGTGGTTGCGAGTGAAGCTATCGATTCAATAGCCCTATACTGGACGCCGAATAGAATCCACGTCTGGAACTCGGCCTGGTACCTTTTCCAGGCTTGCATGGTCCCTCTACTTTCAATTACTCTCGAAAATTCGCGATCAGATCCGGATTCCAGGTTATTGGCTGTGTCTCGCGCAAGCATAGTCAAGGCACTCGAAACTTTCACCGAGATGAAACCGTGGATGCGGGCTTCCGATAGGGGACCAGTTATAGTCGCCGCAATTTACGATGCGATAACCGGCGAGACTGAGGCTGCCGGACTAACACCATCTCAGGACGGAGACTCGAATTTCTTCGGCTGGTACGATGAACAGTTGGCATTCAGTACTGAGTTGGATTGGGGCTCATTCTTGACCGATGATGATCTCCGAGGAGCTTTGTTTACAGCTAAATGAGTATCCGGCATCATATTTACGTTATCACAGAAATCTACATACAATCTAGTCTCGGAACCACGAGGCGACCCCTATTTCCACTCGTGCTTGAATTCATCCTGTCAACCCCTGTCAACCCCGCTGAAGGCATCACAATTTAGCTCGAAGTTCCTTTTCAACTTCCTCAAGACCCGAAGGCCCATCAAATAATCTCTGCGTTAAAGGACTCGTGTTGACCTATTAATTCCTCAGTCGGTGCGCTTAGAGTATGGATATCCTAGTAACTTACGTGCCGTAAACCAAGCTGCGAGACATTCTTTACACCAAGCAATCTCATTGCTGTGGTGGTCTCGTCGGCTAGAACTGCAATCTAAATGTCAAACACAAGTACTCACACACGACATCACGGATACTTACTCTTGAGCACCCTCTCAACCCCTTCTTCTCCTCCAACCGAAAGCCCGTAAAGAGCAGCCCGGCCAATTCCCACCCCCTTGGCTCCTAAAGCTAGAGCCTTCACCACGTCCGTGCCTCGCTTAATGCCCCCGTCGACAAGCACGTCTATTCTATCAAGCACGTGCGGACAGTACTTTCGAATTTCTAACAAGACCTGAATCGGTGTAGGTGCGGTATCAAGCGCCCTACCCCCATGGTTTGAAATGATGATACCCTTGACGGCGGGGAACAATGTCGCGGCGTACGCATCCTCGTGCGTTTGAATTCCTTTCAGGACTATCGGTAAGCTTGTGTGCCTACCCAGCCATTCTAGTGTCTTTTTCCATGTTAACGCCGACTCTGTTCCCCAAACCGCCGGCGGCGCTCCGCCAGCCACCTCCGCCATCTTGAAGCGTTCATCCGCTTCGCGTTTGCCAGGGAACGGGGCATCTAGCGTTAGAACGATGAATTTAATCTGTGGAATCTTCCGGATTTGAGCTAGAGTTCTTTCGGTAGCCGCAAGATCCTTAAGCACGTATAATTGCCAAGCGAAGACGGCGTCTGGCCCGGCATCGACAATCGCAGCCGGCGACAGCGACGCATTCTTACTAATGATCTGTAGAGCATTGAACTTTGAGCAAGCTCGGGCTATGCCGGCTTCGCCTGTCGGGTGAGCTAAGCGAGCCACGGCCGCCGGAGAGACGTAGATCGGTAGGCCGACCTTATTCCCCAAGAGCGTCGTTTTCAGCGAGCACTCTGTACAGTCTACAAAAACGCGCGGCCGTAGAAGAATGGAGCGATATATTTGGCCGTTAGCTACTTTCGTGATTTGGTCGTCTGAGGCTGAGACGTAGTACGATATTGCTTTCGGGGACAATCTTTGCATCGCGTACGACTCGATTTCAGATATGCTCAGCATCGACGCAAGAGGGGGTAATGCGGGCGACAGAGGATCACCATCGCCTGGCTTAGGTTCCCGCATACTTGCGTCCCCTCCGGCGCCCCCCGATTCAATGCTCCCCAACACTTGTTCTGGCGTTAAATACTCATCTAGAATCTCAATTGGGTGAATTGAATCGAATTCAGTCGATGCATCCTTCCCTGCATTCTTCAGGAGAATGCTTCTGCCACCGGGGTGCTTTGGAACAAAAGAAGTTATCTAATTTCTTTGGTCAATTCGGTTGTTAAAATAATGACACTCTTACTCGGACAACTCACATCGTATACCTTCCCATGTAGAACAATCCAGCAACTTTCTTGGGTGTTGTGTTGGCTCACTAGAAGGCATTATAAGCCGTCTGACGGTCGTTAATATCTTTAATAACGGAACATACCTACCATCAGCCCATTTCCATATTCTATCCATGGTTCTAAACCCCAAATTTCTCTTGCGTATCTTGGTGTTGAGAAATGTACGTGAAGGTGTATGTTGTAAAGCCAGTCTAGTTGTTAATTCAGATACTACAGCGCCTGTCAATGCGGCGCGACTGTTAACCAAAGAACATTCAAACTCGAATTATTTATTGAAAAGACGACTTCAAGTTCCCTAGTTTGCTCATACATAGCTAGGCCTAAGTCATAGCTCTCAGGGGCTCAGATCAATAGGATGCTTGAAATCCCTAGACTCTGACGACGGGGCCTATTCGCTTGGCACCGACTGATGACCTGCTCCAACATCGTTCCATAAGAGGCAAGAGAATTTATATAATACCGTTTTCCAGATCTGGCACCAGACCCCTAGAAGGTCTTTACCCAGACGTCTCCAGAGCCTCTAGATCAATCAGGTTTGAGGGAATTCATATTTCCGACCACCAATTACGTTTAATTCCAAGTCTCAACATCACCCCAGACTTCTCTCGTTGTCTCCCCACTTCGTAGGCACATTGCATGGGGAATAGGCCCCATGGGGCTCCCGCATCCCAGGGCCTACTAGGGGTGAGAGCCGGGGTCAATGGGTTTTCTCCAAATCACATAAGGTAATTTTTTTGAAGGAAGTATAAGGTAGGTATGTATAAGATAATGGCTTACTCTCCTATCCGGACCAGAGCCGCTGCTCGCTTCCACTTGAATCAGATTACCAATTTTATACTATACTGTCGCAAGTCTTCTCGGTTATGGCAGATCAAGCCGGAAATACGCCAACACCTCTCACATCAGACGTACGTTCGAGCCGCGATGCCGTGAAGAAGCAATGGCAGCACATCGACCACGATGATGTCGACGGGATTGAACCCAGCCCAGAAACCTATGCTGCCATTATGGCAACGAACAAACCTAACCCTCTGGGTCCTGGTTATGTCAAGCTTTACCTTCTAGCTGGAATGATTTTCCTTTGCTCTACTATGAACGGTTACTATATATGGCCTACTTATCGACTCCAAATCCCATACTAATGACCCACAGGTTTTGATAGCTCACTCATGGGCTCGATAAATGTGAGTTAAAACTTGCCAGGAGCTTGAGACATTAGAGCATATGACTGCCGGGTTCCCATCAAAATCAACAGGCGGTCGAGCCTCAGAACCCCCAATCTGACTAGAATCCCTCGTAGGCTCTTCCAAATTATACCAATTACTTTGGGCTCCCCTCAAATGGGAACGCTTCGACAGGAATCGTGTTTGCGATTTTCCAAGTAAGCATTCGAATCGAGCAACGGCTAGGACACAATTTGCTCATTGTTTCCAGGTCGGTCAGATGTGCGGCGCCCTTTTCATCTGGATGACGGATTGGTATGGGCGAACGTGGCACATCTTCTTCGGCTGTCTGGGCGTTTGCGTCGGTACCATCGTCACAGCTTTGGCCACCAATCTGCCCATGTTCATCGGAGGGCGCTTTATTCTGTCTTTTTTCGCGACTTGTGCACACACGGCGGCTCCGCTCTATCTCGTCGAGATTTCTCCAGCCGCATACCGTGGAACTGTCGCGGGAGCCTACAACACCTTTTACAATGTCGGCTCAATTCTGGCTACCTCTTCCGTTTATGCGTGTCATCTTCACCTTGCGGATCAAGGAAACCTTGACTGGCGCATTCCTCTGTGGCTCCAGATGGTCTGCCCGGGGGTAGTCTGCTTTTTTATCAAATTCTTCCCTGAATCGCCACGGTATCTCATTGCCAACGGCCAACATGAAAAAGCGAGAGAAATTATCATCAATTACCATACCAACGGCGATCCTAACCACCCTTTAGTGGCCCTGCAGATGAAAGAGATGCTGGGCACGGTTCAGGGTGCACCGAAGGCCACCTGGAAAGATCTTGTCGATCTGAAAGTCCTAGTGGAGACGCGTTCGAGCAGATACAGGCTCATGCTGAACATCGCCTTCTCCTGGTTTGGACAATTTAGCGGCAACAAGTACGTCAATTTGAGGTTTCATAAATTGAGGATTAATACTAACTAGCCGCGTTAGTATCATTAGTTATTACCTCCCTCTGATGTTGGATGGCGTCGGAGTGGTTGACACCAACACGAAACTGGTAAGCACCGCACGCATTACCTATTATTACCTGTCTAAGTGCCTGTGCTGATCGCCTTAATAGATCCTCAACATCGTGTATTCAGTCATCGGGTGGGTGTTCTCCGCGGGTGGGGCACGTCTTCACGACATCGTAGGGCGTCGCAAGATGCTTCTGGGTAGCACTTTAGGAATGACTATATGTCTTGCTCTTGTAGCTGCCGGTGCTGCCGGTAAAGTCGAGTACGGCAATAGCTCTGCCGCTACGATGTCGATCGTATTCATCTTCGTCTTCGGGGCCGTTTTCTCTACTGGCAAGTCCCCCTGTTAATTGTTAGAATTGCAAGCAGCTAACAGCAACATAGGATACACCCCGATGCAGCCGATCTACCCAGCCGAAGTAGTCTCTAACAAGATGAGGGCTAAGGCGATGGGGACATTTAAGTTGACGGCCGGCGCGGCTGGTTTCTTGAACACGTTCGTCGGCCCCATCGCTCTCAACTCGATTGGCTACTGGTTCTATGTGTTTTTCGTGTTCTGGGACACCTTCGAGATGGCTTTCATGTACTTCTTCTTCGTCGAGACTAAGGGGATGACTCTTGAGGAGTTAGATGCGATCTTCGAAGCAAAGAACCCGCGGAAGGCGAGTTTAGAAGCGAAGAAGATGCAAAAGAGGATAATCAAGGAAAAGGCAGGCAAAGCCGTAAACGTCTAGAGCACGTATGGAGATCCCAAGGTTGACTCTTTGCCCCTCCTAGGTATATGAATTTGTTTTAATTAAGCGTTGAATATATGGTCAGGCGTCGCTCGCTGTCATTCTGTTCCGAAAGATACTGTGCACAAGGCAATATTATTAATTACGACTATATGTAAGTAGATCTGTCCTACTTCTTCTGGTCGTAGAACTCTTGTACCCATTCCGCCATGTTGGCCACTTGTTCGTCAGCAATGGCCTTGACTCCGGGGTTGACAGCCCAGTTCTGACCGTACAAATCAGAGCAATGGGTGCCCTCCTTCACCACCCGGATAGGTAACTCAGGGGTGCTCTCCTTTGGACCACCGGGACGGAACTTGGAGCTGAGAGTCGAATCGCGCCACGGATCCCACTCGCCATTTGCCATCATCAATCGGGTTACATTGGTCTCGAACCAACCGCCAGTGTATTTATTCACGTCCTCTGCAGACTTTCCTTCGTCAAGGCCATAGCCCAGCTCGGGGAACCATAGCGGACATTGGGAGCGCCAGTAGTCTTTGTTGACGAGACGGGAGACGAGGGTGGGGCGACCGAGCGGCGCGCCATCTTGCCAGTACTCAAAGGGCTCATTACACAACATCCAGTTCCACTGCCGATTGCCCGCGTTGCTTGGCGAAAGGTCGTGGTAGATAGGGTTAGAGGCGTTCAGCGCCTGGAAGCAGTCGGTATTATAAGTGCCATTGAAATAGCCGTAGCTTTCGCAAGTTCCAGGTAGCTCAACCTCTAAGAACCACTTAGCATAACCGTCCAAAGCCTTCGCTAACCCGACCCCCCTAGGACCGGGCACAGGATTGGTAGAATTCGGCCAGACGTTCTCGATGTAGTCGCAGAATTGGTAATAAGGAGTGTAACCTGCAGTGGTGGTGGAGTAAAACTGGCCCGACTGCCAAGTCCATGGGCCGTTCTCAAGGGCAGCGGCAAAATCAGCATCTTTCAGGTTACCCAGCTTGAACTTATTCTTCAGCTTAGCCTTCTCCCTGGGGCTGCCGTGCAAGAGGACGAGATCGACGTAATTGATGACGGTGTTCAAATCAGAACTGCAGTTCCGGGGTGTTGCCTCCTGAACGGGCACGAAATACTGCCAGAAGTCCCCGATGGCCTCGACCACACCGCTAGTGCCGTAGTATGCCCAGAACGTGCCAGGGTCTTTGGCAGCGATCCATCCAGCCAATGCGCCGGGGTAGGATCCACCCGTGTAGATCCAAGGCGCATCTTTAGCAGTACTTTTCCCGGTCTCGTCAAATGGCGCATCGAAATTGTTGGCAAAGTAGGTGTTGTCCTTGATGGAGTTCTCCAGAGTGAGATACTGCAAGTTCTTAGAAGTCAAAGTGTCGAAAGGCGAAGATTTGCCCCAGTATCGATGCTCCATGATGACGACGGCGGCGCCGAGCTTCTCCGCCATAAGCCCTGTTAAGCGCTGGTTCGTGGTGTAGGTTACATTGAAGCCGTCGGCCGCCTGCTCGCCAGGGTTGACAAAGATAACCGGCGAGCCCGGTCCTTTCCAGAACTTCGTCCCATACCAATATCTCTGCTCGAAGGTGCCGAGCTCGGGATTGGAATGGTCGAGCAGCTGAGGGAACGTACCCCAACCAGCCGTGTTATTGTCGGCCGCGAGGATGCTGAAGTCGTCAATTGGGCCAATTTCCATGCCGGCTTTGCGTCTCATGAAACTGGCCGACGTTCCGGCTACCAGCAGTAGCTGGACCACGGCTGCAGAGGACTTCATCTTGGCAACGGATCTGAGCACCCACCATGGATAAAGTGTAGGCCCTCGCTCTCTCTCCCTCGGCCGTGGAGATGGCTTTCTTTTTATATTGCTCGCTCCTCGCCGGGCGACGCGAACCGCCTACCCACTGCAGCTTATCTCCCAACATGCTGGTACCATCGCGTGCTTAGCTGCCATAGCGACCTTCCCGTTTTGTCAATGATTTACAACATCTCATATCCTTCCGCTTTAGGTAAAGTCGTACCTGGACTAATACGAGAACGTAGAACCCGACAAGCATTCATAAGCAACGGGGTAGGAGACCCGAGAGTAGGGCTGTGAAGCGCATTGGTCATCACGATATGCGTCGTTGGCAGAGCTAATTTCCCCTACGAACAAGATAGTCGGGGTCCGGGGGTTCTCGACGCTTTCTACTGGTTTACTCGTTCAAGCTTCAGCAGCTCGGAAGAGAATACCATGTCATCCCCCGCGTCGAACGCTTAGACGCGTCATGCAGGCCAGCCAGCATTATTGTCCAAATGCAGAGTAATTTCATTTCCTTGTCATCGTCTATTATATATTTTTTGTTCTTCTTCTGAGTTGGAGTGGTCAAGTAGCACCGAAACCTTCATTAGCAGTCGCTAGCATAAATGGTCATATTTTCTTCTCCAGATCAACGTTTCCATGCCGCCACACTCACACGGCAGTATGAATTCAAATTCATCCCCAGCTACCACGGACCCCGCCCAACCACGAAGTCCGCGCCGGCGGCGCCATAAGCCAAGAAAGGATGCAAGAAAACGTGGCAATATTATATAAATTAATATAAGGAAACAGATGGAGCGGCATATGATATGAACAAAAAAGTCACCCAGGTCCAGGTGGTCATAAACCGCCAATTCGATGAGGGGCATAATAATTGGCCGACTCTTTAGTAACGGTCATGCTCAAATCCGGGTAGTGGCTATAGCGCACAGCCATACCACTAGATTGCACTAAACGCAGGCCTTATAGCGCTAAGAGCCACTATATTGATAGAGGTAAATACCTACCAACGCGTACCTTCTGATTGACCAATTCAACTAACAGCCACCTAGGTACAGCCTAGATAGGTAACTAGGGTTAGTACCTAGGTAGGTAAGCGCTTAAGCACAGAAAGGGGCACATAAGTGACTATGTGTAACTCGTTCAAACCCAGTACACGACCGGATCAGTTTAAATAGAAGGCAACATCGGGTATATTTCCCTCTCCTCTTGCACAATAGGACATCGTAGGCTCTTTAGCTGGAAATAAACGCCCATCACAGACCCAGCCCGCGCGCCTTCAACGCACCGCTAATAAGCCATTAAACTCACTAAACCCACTAAACTCAGATCCCGACAGAAAACGAAAGAGACAAGGATAGTGTACTAACTCAATATATGGCTAAATTGTAATGGAAGACATTCGATGTTATATTGTGTTTTGCTCAGGTTCTTTCTACAATACCGTCTAATGGCATTTTCCCCTCGTTCTGCTCAGTCATCTCAAAAGGGGCCACTGTAATTAATTCGCAGTGCGAAGTAAGCGGGCTGATTTTCTGGGCATGTCTTCCTGACTTATTACCCTTAGGTATCGTCATCATCGTAACCCGACGCCAGTAAAATCATTATCAGAACTTGAATTAGCAATCAAGCATCAAGATAACTCTTCCTATTCACCCCCATAACACTATTTACCTTAGAACGAGCACTTCATCAGGCCTAGATGGTAGATAACGCAAAAGACGGAAAGGCATCAGCATTTGAGTTTATATTAAAACTTTTCTATGTAAAAGAAGTGTCAGTAGAAGTTTTAGCAAAGGTAGGTGATGCTAAACACTCATACTAGAACGCATTATCAGGTTCCCGGAGAGAAAAACGCATTCTGTTGAACGTCCCAAGTATTTGCAGGTCATCAGACTGCACAGGGATCCTCGCCGTATTCCGCTAACATGAATCCCCGGAGCTCCATCGCAAGCGCAAGGCGGGCAAAGGAAGCCTGCGATCGCCATGAGCCGAAACGGTACTCAAGCCGACTGATAGGGCCGTCATACCCGGGCACTGTGCCGTGGTCGATTACCTGGTCGGTGTCATAGACGAACTTGCTGGAGAAGAACCCGTCTAAGTAGTCCTGGTTGACGACTAATGGGTCACCCGCAATGAGGAGGACGCGGCTGGCATAACCTGGGGTGCTTTCTTCTCTGACTCGGTTCCTATTCCACTGCGCCTTGGGGAAATTGCCCCTTAATATGATTCTCCCCTGCTGTATGGCAGAGTAGAGAACCTCAGCATCTACTCTTCTAAAGAAACTAATCGAAGCAGCAGCGTTGCCGCCAACTTCGGTAGGTCCGTTGACCACAGTCGAACGGACTCTACCTGTCTTGGTGATCGCGGCGAGGAGTTCCGGAATGGTAGTGGGCCCTGGTAGCCCAGTAATCCACAAGCTGGTATTGCATTCCTCAGGCACATCAACTCCTCTATTGGCAGATAGGTTACTGTCTCCCCTATAGTTCCCATTGTTTCGGTCAGGATTCCGAGAGCCCATACTGACGCCTGTCAGTTGCTCAGACGGCTCGAAATACCGATGCTCCATCTGTAAAAGCATTATTAGAACACATTATCCGAGAAGTCGTAGTCAAAAGATCGACCGAGGAGGAAGATGGGTATACGTACAGTCGGGATTGGTGTGGCCGTTATGCGAAGAGATGTGGCCTCTTGAGGATGCATTTTTATCTGCGTCCGTAGATCTAGAAAAGGCAAATAAGTTACAGATGTGTCTTATGAACGCCGTTAATTAAGCTTAATTATTCTCGTCCTGACGAGTGATCTCGATGCTTTCAGGCTGGCCAGGTAAACTCCACGAATTGGCGACAGTTTTGTGAAGAAAGCAGGGTGATCTCTGAATTCCGAACGGGACATTGTATTTATAACTCGTACACCACTCGTATTAAAAAACTAAGGAAATGTGAATGCGATTCCAGTTGTAGAATTGATGAGCAAGAAACTTCAACGAGACGAAAAATTAATCTGGCAACGAACAACGCAGTCAGGGTAACGTAGATAGTTAGCGCAACACGATCGCTAGAGCCATAAAGGAGATCCCGTGAGTAGGATGTTCCAATATGGAACCATCACACCTGTTCCAATGCATTCAGACCAGCTTTTCGTTAAGTTTACAGCTCGGTTCATAACAGATTACCTACATACTAAGAGGGGTTACACTTCATTCTCTTATATATCATGGATTTCTACTGAATTGTAGGAAATTTCACTAGACGTATGGAGAAGGAGAAGATTGACCAATGCAATTTTAGGAATTGCTAAAATATTTACAGATATGAGATCATCGCCTCCCACCCTATATACCTTGTATAGGTGTATTTAGTTTGTCCCGTGAATCGTCAACGTAGTACGAAGGTTTCTATCAAACCCCAGTAGTTTACACGTAACAGGACAAGCAAATCAGCATACTAGGTATCTTATTAAAACCAGTAACGAAGACTTTTTAACCTAACTACCTAGGTATATAGATTATAGGGGATACTAACGGGCTTTAGCTTTTCCGAATATTTTATAATAAGGGGATCTATAAATATCTAGTCAAGCTCAGTTGCGTGGGGTTCCGCTTTTGGGTGACGAAGAACCAACCAATGTCATATAGATACCTACCTAGATACTCAGTAAACTAGAAGAATAAGTCGAAGTAGCTATTCACCACCTAACATCAACTTCTTTACAGGTCGAGATCCCGGTACGGAGAAGTTTTCACCCGACCGAACTTAAGACATGAACTCCATGGGCCTTATTATCCGTCCCCCAAACAGCCGCAGTTACCCCTTACTTGGGTTAAATGGTAAACAGGTTGTAGTAGAAGCCTCCAAAGCTCAAGGCTACAGTTCTCATACGTTTCAATGGCATTCTTGCTCGGAATAATTTGCTACAGAGGTCCTAAAGAGCCAATTATATTTTCATAGCTCATTCAATTCGGCACCAGCTGAGTCACATTGCATGTTAGGATGACCACCAAGTGGCTCGTATACACACTAGGACTTGGTATTGCGAAATAAGAAATAAGTATTCATTTTCAGTTGGTTTACGCAAATGCCTTGTAGCTTCTATATATTGGAGATTGCTTCGCTGTCCCGCACTATGTATCCTATGTTCGGCGGCTCAGAGAGCTACGGCTAATTCTTATTCTTTCCTTCTCCGTAGAATTCACGAAAGTCTATCCTAGATTCCTAGGATTTGGCCCATGATATCAGCATGCAGGGTTACATACTTAGTTATATAATAATACCATACAACATCGCTTTACCCATTAGACAAGTCTAAATCTCTAATAAGGTGCGCCATGCATTGACACGTTTATTAAGTAACCACTAGCCCAAGCTCACAGTTAGAAAATGAAAATTTCCAACCCAATCAAGCAGCAGTGTTGCGGTGTTTGTCTCTTCGCCTTCCGTTGTACTTTGCCTTACAGTGTGAAGATAATTCTTCTCTGGAACCACAACCTTCACAGTACCAAAAAGCTCAATACGGGACTCAGAGACACCTACTTTATTTATCAACTATCAATGTCATCACAGTATTAAATAGTAAGAGGAGTATTTCCTAGGCAACAAGGTATATTCACTCTTTGCCCAGTGGTTATCTACGTAGCAAACACTAATGAACGCCCTCGACGTCGCTACGAAATAGGTTCCCATACCATTTAAAGAACCCGAGTTGCCCACCAAAAGCAACAAGTCAAAACTTGGACAATCACAGTTTTCAATTCCGGCTCCAATACCAGTACCCCCCAAGTTACCTCTCTTACGCCGTTCGGAAACAATTACCAGCACCCATCTTATCACGAATTCATAAACCCTTTAACCTCAGACTTGCAAAATGTCGCATCAGCACGGGCACGAGCATGAGAACGAGCACGAGTCAACCCTCCGGGTCCCGGTCTACACCCAGCATCCTAATACCTGGAGCAGGGCTGTAGGAAAAATCCTCCCCTTCATCAGGTGTACATACGAATGTCACCACGAGTTCTCCGACGCTGGGGACGGGTACTGCGCGAGGGGGTTCCTGGGTGAAAACTTCCTGCATGCAGCTGAGCATCGCGAACGGGAGATACACGATTATTGGAAAAGCATTTTAGAGTTAAACGTAAGTTCCAACTCCCCTAGCCTTGAAGGTCGAAACCCATGCTAATTACTATGTACCAGCCCTCGATAACGGACAGAGAATTCGAGGAGCAGTGGAGCGGTCGCGGAGCCCGAAGCCAATCAGACAGGAAACGAGGGCTTGAGAAGGACGCGGGCAACAAGTTCCGTATTCTAGACCTGCCGTGCGAGATCTTCATGCATATTTTCGAATATGCAGCGGGTACATACGAGTTGAAGGCCGACATCTTGAGGCTCTGTCACCTCGGCTATCCGAACAATAACACCACACACCTGATTCTTTATAATCCGCGGACTTGGGCCAGCATGCCTGCCTTCCAGGTTTGCCGAGCCTTCCGATGTCTAGCTATCGACTACTACGGAATACCGCAGCAAGACAGCTTGCCGTTCTCCCCGAGGCTAGATACGTTAGTCATCAGCGGCGAGGAATTAGATTCCCTCGGAAGGGATAGGTCTAAGCACGGCTTCGGATACGGTCCATACCTCCAGCTTCAGGACTTTAGCAACGGGGGCCATTGGCTTCTACACGACGGCGTATACAGTTTCAACGGCCAAGTAACCGACGTGAAGCCATGGAGTCGGGTTGTCAAGATGTCGGACGATTTGCTACGGAGACCTAAAAGGATCACGGTAAATTCCGATGATGGGACACCGTACACGAAGAACTGGAGACAAATCTGGTCGTTCGTCGGCAGCAGCTTCGTCAACACGGAGTCTATGAGGTTCAAACTGTGCCGTCTAGATACGTGCAGCATTGAGCCCAGATGGCAGTGGGGACTCGTAGATGGGGAGCAGGACGAGGAGGGAGAGGAGGGAGGGGACGATGAGGATGGGGAGGAGGAGGAAGAGGAAGAAGAAGAAGACGAGGAAGACGAGGAAGAATACTTCAAGGCACACGATATATGGATGTTTTGGGGTTTCGGGAAAGCCCTCATGAAGTCTCCACCGAGACAATTTTTCCCCAAGCTCGAGACGCTGGAGATGGCGAGAGTTGCAGAATGCTGCACACGCTGGTGGAATACTCCAGAGTATCAGAGGTGGATTAGGTTACTCGGGTTGCAGCTGATGGTCCAACTCCCAGCATAGCAGAATTATCCTTAAAGCCTTAAATTAATATCGTGTCTGCCAAAAGCCCAAGATATTCTACCCTCCCCTCCCCTCCCCCTTAAAGAAAGGACTAGAGAACAGGGAGAAATGTTAAAATGCTCGGCATCCACTAGTGTGGTCAGATGCTGGAATAGGTACCTAAAATCAGAGTATGAAATAATATATAGGGGAAAGAACCTATATCATTATTAGATCTGGCGCTCTTGGAACCCATTAAAGGCACCAGCGTAGTTCGTAAGGGGAGCTGTGTTGTATGTATGTAGTACGAGAGCTGTCTATGACTGTAGGCTACGCTAAAGGAGTAAGCCGTAACCAAGTAAGAAGTGATACTAGTAACACTCAAGTTAATAGTGTTTTTGCACTTCGACTTTTGTCCTTGGGAACTGGCAGTGGTGATATCGATGGATTCTTGAGACGCAATCCATTAATGGGAAATATTATACTATCCGTTATCTTGGCAATTAGTAATATTAACCCTAACCCACTTATCTAATACGCTGCGGTGGTGCATTACTAAGCAGAGACGTACCTAGTATTGTACCTTAGGTAACGTATCCAAGTACCTTGGTATCTTGCCGACTTCAATGTGCTTCGAGTTTTCAATTTCTTTCAACTTCAACCCACGCAACTAGATACCCCCATTGACAAAAACTAGATACTCAGCAACCTAGAAGAGTATCGTATCGCCCGCATCTATGTCGGACAAGCTTGCTTCTCCTCGCCCCTCGCATGGCGATTCGCCGCCACCCCCAAAAAGAAGCAGAAATGACGACCGAAGCCAGTCGCCGCGTCGCGACCGTGACAGACGCGACCGTGATAGCTATCGAAGAAGCGACAGTTACCGAGCTCGAGATGAAGACAGAAATCGGCCTACGGAGCGTGAATCTTGGAGGGATCGAAGAGATCAGAATAAAGACCACTCTGATCGATTAGGACGAGACTCGGATCCAGGAAGACGAGGCGGCGATCGCGGGGATAGAGATTCAGACCGAAGAGACGAGGATAAAGATGCGGGCAGAGACCGAGACCGACCACGACCGAAGAAGGGATTCGGCGGTTTCAAGTACAAGGATAAGCGCCGAGACGAGTTAGAAGACCGAGGGGACGATAGACGTGGCGGATCGTTCAGAGGCTACCGAAATCGGTCACCGTCCCCGCGTCGACGAGAACGCGAACGCGAACGCGAATCCGGGACATCATCATCCACCAAGAAGCACAAGTCTAAATCTGGCAATGAGGACACCTCCCAACCGCCGGCTCGAGCACCCCCAGCATCCACCGGTGGTGGCGAAGAGATGATCATCGTTCACGTCAACGACCGCTTGGGTACCAAGGCAGCCATCCCATGCTTCGCTTCAGACCGCATCAAGGAGTTTAAGATCATGGTCGCCGCTCGCATCGGTCGGGAACCTCACGAGATCTTGCTGAAGAGACAAGGACAGCGACCATTCAAGGACATGCTTACCCTCGCCGACTACGAGATTAGCAACGGAGCCCAGTTAGATCTGGAAGTCGACACCGGCGATTAAGCGGAGAATCCAGACGGACCCAAGGATATGTGCGGAGTGGAGTAGCTACTCAGATATAGCTACAGGCACACTTGGCCTTATTACCGTCGCTATTAATGAAATTGATACCCGTTTAATCGCTACGAAATGTGCACCCCAGGTTATTTCTACCCGATAACCCCCATAGTCACAGCCCCAATGAATCGAGACCGAGAATTAATATCCGGCAGCACAGGTACGATTACTAAATCACCTGCACCCTTGGAATCTAATTCAAAGGCACCTAGATAGGTACCTGTAGGTAAGGTAGTCGGCCGTACGGTGTATACTGAATTTAGTCTAATTTCTACCAATACGTACGAGAGGGTCCGCCATGAAGTATTTTCACCTATACTCCGAGCATTAATCCAGGTTACGCATATTAATGATCAGAAGCCTCATGGAATCGATCACGCTGCTCACACAGACGCCTACGCTGCACCCGCACGACGGGTACATTCCATAAAGCTATTGCGTCCGTTTTCTTCTCTTGCCACCATTCTACTCTTGCAGACGGTTCCAATTCTTTTCCCAATCTACGTCGAAAGCGCTAAAAAGTTGTAGTCCAGATTCTAGACGCGACCCGCGACCTATGACGACTGGAACGGGAAGACTGCAGTTACTGCCTGATACTACATCTCATCTTGCCGAGACTGATCCGTATAGGCTACCATGCAATCGACCAGGCCAATATTCATTCTATTCCATAACTTCATCACGGAGAACAGCGAAAACAAACTGTTTTCAAGCTTGGGTACAGAGAGACTAATCCCTTGTCATTAAAATTTCTTCAGGGCCACCTAGTCGAATCTTCGTTCATTTTACGTACCTAGATTCGAAAATATATCTTCTCATGGACAGCCATATTCAGGGGTAATTTGCCCCTTTTCCCCCTTTGATTATATAATTAGCTTATCTAAGGTAATCCTCCTTTCTAAGTCATGTGACTTGGCGTCGCGTCATCGTGAGGGGCAGACGCGCCCTTTCTTTGACATGACGCGGTGAGTCAGGCCGATGCTTAGAATTATATAGTTCATGACTCCATTCCTTATACGCTCATATCAATCCAAAATAAATTAGCAACGTACTATACAACTCTCTATATCTAAAGCCATAGTAATTATCAAACTAGGGGCTAATTCTAGGGTGATACCCATCCACTTCAAACACGTTCTTAAACAGATATCTACGAAATTCTACCACCTCCAAATCTCGCATTGGCTCTACTGGATTCGAAGCCCCTGGGAATATAAACGCCATGGCTGTTGGAGTGAAACGCAAGCGCACAGACGAAGCCAAGGAAGCCGCTATCCCTCTGCCGCGGAAGGTCATCAAGCCTGTTCCCATGGACTTCGTGTCCGAGAAGCCCGTCTCTATCCCCGAAGGCATGGAGACGCAATTACGACGCATTGAAGAATCAAACCGCACACCTTTTGAAAAGAAAGTTGTAAGTTTCTAGAGTACCTAGTTTTTAGTCCAATATACCGATACCCCTATCGCCTCGTTCCCGTATCATATGTGTGGCAGGGGACGCATGAGACTTTCCTCGGCAACTCAACTCAAGACTTGATCCATCCTCTTACTCCGTCCCAAAGACCCAATAATCCAAAAAAAAGTCTCGCCACCGCAAGGGAACAGTCACTGACCCGTCTACCTATCTATAAATACAGTGGAGCCTTCTCTGCCAGATCCCCCGGGGCCACGTATCTACGTACGCGCTGCTCTCCGCACACCTAGGCTCGTCCCCGCGGGCCGTCGGGAACGCCCTGAGACGCAACCCGTTCGCGCCCGAGGTGCCGTGCCACCGCGTCGTGGCGACGGGCGGCACGCTGGGCGGCTTCAAGGGCAAGTGGCCCAAGGACGGCGAGGGCATCACCATCGACGAGAAGCGCAGGCTCCTGCGCGGCGAGGGCGTCAGGATAGATGAGAAAGGCAGGGTGCTGGGGACTCCGTGGGCGGCGTTTGTATAGGTGAGGTGCATGTAGGTACCTACCTACATAGTTGAGTTGAGTTAGGTACCTGAGGAGAGAGAGCGGAGATGAGGTATTAGGTAAATTGCGAGGTTTGTTGTTTACTAAGTACCTAATCGAACGGTAGATTCGGTTTTCGTGGTTGAAATGTAAGCTCCTTCCTGTTCAGCGGAACATACGAGTACATTGACATTGGAAATTCCCTCCGTTGCCCCGTCAGCCTTCTATGCGTTGCTGCCCGAAAATAGGACTAGGAGTACTCATACCAAAGAGGTAAAAACCGTAGGTATATACTATATAGGTAGGTAGGTAGGTTGTACGTTATCCAGATAGCGATAACAATGTCCTGGCGTGGGGCTAGGAACGCGGAAGCCGTCAACGGCGACACCCAAGAAAGGAGAGACAGAGAGGTGGTAGATCTCAAAAGAATACTGGCAGAAGCGGATTACCTAGACGAAGGAACCAAAAAATCCGCCCTCGCGCTCTACGATTTCTGCGAACGTCTCTCATCCGCGCGGTCATCCGAGGAAACCATCACGCACGATAAGCCAAGCCGCGACGACCCAGTCCCGCCGCCACGCCAACAACCAGCACGAAGATCGCTCGCGTCCGATATGCAGCCACCCAAGGCCGAGTTCAAACCCGCCGGCGCCGGCACCAGCACCAAGCCCTCTCCCGAAAGCAAAATGGGAAGCAAGATCGTCTCGGACGATACGGCTAAGCCCGCCGAGGGGCAGGCCGCTACGAAGCACATCGTGATGCACGACCACTCGGCCTACTACGAGAACGTAAAGAACGACACGCGCCGGGACAAGCTCCAGGGTTTCGGCGGCAGCACCGTGTTCCGCCAGAGGGAACTTTCGACCGGGGTGCTCTGCCTCATCGTCGCGAACGTCGCCTGCATAATCGCGTTTATTCTGCTGGAGCTCTTGGGAGCTCGAGCGTCCCGCTGAGCGGAAGGGAAGGGAAGGACAAGGACAAGGATAGGATGGAATGGGGTGGTGGGACTCGAGAGAAGACGAAGGAGCCAGGGGAATCAGGGGATGGAAGGATGAGGTGATGAATAGCGCGTGGAAGCGAATGGATTAGGCTTACGGTTCAAGTTCTTACCTAGTTTAATCGTGAAATCTAGCGAATCGTGATTCCCTCTATATGCTCCCCAGTCCCCGAATTCCGTATCGGTAAATATGACACGGGAAAGGCGACCAGAGAAGAAGAATCGTGAAAGCTAGGAAGAATATCTGATAACGATGATAACTCCCTGACTCTCTGCCTTGGCAAGAAGATTACAACACGGACGCTTTTACATTTACAGACATGACGTTCACTACGAAAACACGAAAAACGGCGATTAAAGCTATGTGATATAAACGAACCGTATGATGACTTATCGTGATTCTCATGAAACAATGCTGCGGGGCGGTATCGAGAATTCACCGGACGCCTGTATCGAGAATGCCGCCGCGCTCCCGTCGGGGGAACTACCGCCTCTCGTGATATCTTGGGTGCCTAATTATACATAATGTGCTACGCTGGCCGAATGCACCCTCCACATCCGCCTTGAATCATGAATTAGTAGCCTTTTTGCAGCTGACCTCCTCCGCAACGCCATTCTCCTAGAGTCTCCCTTAAGACTTCGTATTATTCATCCCAAGACGGATGATCGTATTTCCATAGGAATCCTTGTTTGGTCTCTCGCCGTTTATATCGTTCTGGGGTGAGACGAACTAAAGCCACGAAGAGTCGTGGGAGAGCGCTGCCTTCAGAAGAACGACGGTTTCGTGAGGACGCGATATTCGACGTAGTCCTCGCCGTCAATATTAATGATGGTACCCTGGCTCACCAACCTATCTTTGAAAGGCCCGTTGGACTTCCTCTCGTATTTGATACCTTGATGCATCATAACATCTCCGTTATTATGACGATGAACCGGGCCCATTCTCATGCTTTCTTGAGCTTCCCAGATTTGATTCATCTTGAGAACATTTTCGTCGAAATCTCGTCGAGTGTCGTGCATGTTCGGGATGTGTCTGGGATCCATCGTCGAATTTCGGGTGGCCTGGTGGCGATCGGTACGTAGCTGGATAGCTTCCATTCTCGCAATTTCGCGGTTGGCGTATCCCTGGACGCGTTCGATCGGGTCGTTGCTAGGATTGCGGCTGGCCTGTCGAATATCCACATCGGCGTGGGCGTGTCGGGCCGGCTGCGCAGACTCGATGTTTCGAGACGGAAGTTCGCGTCGGGCCTGTCTCGGTTCATGGGTATCGCGAACATCTTCGCGGCTAGGATCGGATGACGCGCCAGTTCCAGCGTGGCTTTGACCGGGAACTTTGGGGGGACTAGCAGCCGCAAGCGACCGCGCCCGGGCTTGGGCCTGGTGAACCGCCTTTGTCTCGTTCGCGACCTTCTCCTCCTTGGTCTCGCCGGCATCGATCTGCGCTTGGCGGATACGGACGTATTCTTTGACCTCAGGCCTGGAGAGCTGCTTTAGATGGTTGACAAAGATGACTTCGTCGTATGAGATCCACAAGGCTCCAGCCCCATTTGGGAAGTTGTCGTTAATGAACCGGCCGTCCATCGTCTCGCGGACGAGCTTCACTCGGAACATGTCGTTAGCACCCAGGATACCGTAAACGGCGAGTTTGTCCTCAATTTTGGGGGCGCTAGACTTGCTCCAGCAGCCGACGAGAATGCGAGTAGGCTTTCGCGGCGACTGCGGGATCTCTGGCTGCGGCTGGGGGGCAATCGGGAAACGTTCATGGCGCTCATGACGCTCAGCACGTTCGGCGCGCTCCACCTGCTCCTGTTCGTTGCGCTCAGCTCGCTCCGCGATAGTGCCAACGCTGCTACCGTAACGGCGGCGCTTAGCTTCGGGGCGACCATTCTGTGTCTGCTCGGGGATAACAAGACCCCATGCTATACCAGGAGGTTGCGGGGTCTCGGGCGGGGGGTTGAGTTCCAGGCGACGTTGTGCCTCGAGTATCGCTGCCCGATCAGCCTCCTCCGAGGGGTCGTCAAGCGTCTCAGCTCGGACCTTCACATACTCCTTGATCACGTTGTGATCATGGCCCACGAGGTGGTCGAGAAATACGGTGCCCGAAAAGGTTACCCAACTACCGCCCGGGCCAGCGGGGATGGGAAAGAGCCGAAGATTGATGAGGTCGCCTCCGAGGGACCTCGGCCTTATACGGGTCCGTAAACGGTCGCGCACGTCAATGAATCCGACCACCATGTGCTTCCCTTCCACTTGAGGTACCGGGGATTGGCGCCAATAACCAACGGGTACGTGCTTGTCCTCGATTCTCGGCCGGGGCTTCTCTTTGATCGACCCTTCCTCCGTATCTTCCACGTCCTTTACCTGACTATTCTCTAGCTCTTCGTCGCCGAGGTTATTGTAAATGGATGCGCGTTTGCGCTTGGGATAGTGCGATACGGGCTCTTCCTCCTCTTCGGCGTCGGGCATGTCGACGTCTCCCCGCTCAGAGGCGACCCGGCGCGCAGGAGACTTGTTGCCGTTGGCGCGAGTGCCGACGACGATCTCGTCGCCCAACATGTCAGGGTTGACGCTGGATACCGAGCTACTTTCAGGCGGCGAGCTTAATTCAGCATCGTTGTTTACTGTTTCAGTTCCGTCTTTAGCCGGCGCGGATTCCTCCGACGGTGTGGGTTGCTTTGGGTGGACGGGAACAGTGCGTCTTCGTGCCATGTTAGCCGGTGTCTCTTTGGAAATGTTGATAACGATAAGAGTTAGGAATTTTTGCGAGTTAGGTTGGTGAAGTAGGGAATTATCAATCCCCGGGTAGATGTGGGCAGATGTGGGTAGATGTAGGGAGAGTCTTGTTTGACTTGGCTGATAGGTACCTGTATAGAAGCAACTCCGGTGTAAGGTTACAAGGTTGATGGTGGGGTTGAGGGATGGGGGATGGGGGATGGGGGATGAAGGATGTGGTGACTTGGGTAGATCTTGCGACTGCTGATATATTCGACGTTATATCCGTCAGTCGAGAGAGATAAACAGCCGCTGGAAAGGACGACCCGCTACCCGTGGCAGCTCCATAGATTTGAAGTTGTGGGAGTTTGCAACGAGGCCTGAAGTCTCTTCGAACCGCTAGTGGGGACGGATATGTGTATCAATGAGCCTACAATAGCTTGCAGGATCGTGCTACTGATAGGCCAATAGTAGGAAGCAGAGGTAAGAGGAGGCGCAATTGGGGAAAAAGGAAACGGAAAAGATGAGATCAGATGGGATAGGAAGGAGTGCGCGCGCTTACTTCTCGTCAACTGTAGACTCAACTGTCTCTTTCTCCTCCGTGTTGGCGGGGGATAGCTTTTGCTTATCCTCCCCATCCATGGTTGATAATATAGACGTTCGAACCCGTAGGTGGGTCAAGACCAATCAGTAGGATTTAAGAGAGATTGGCCTATACAACTACAGAGTGGTTAGTAAGTACGTATATAAGAAAGGAACCTCTAGTATGTGAGAGTATGAACAGCATACTGATTTAGGGGGAGACCCCTACACAGCAATGCGATGCGACACAGTATGTATTTGACGTCAAGACTAGTAGCTAATCTGTTTCTTGTTCGTTAAGCAGACAACTAACTCGCGCTGACAAAGCAACTAGGAGTTTGAAGTAACAGTATACCAAAGCTGGGTCGCGTCGCGTGCTGTTCTTTAAACTGTCGGGGAAAAGAGAGAAATGGGGAACTCACAAGTTAAGCACGACTATCACCAAGGCGTCAATGGGTGAAGATGTCAAGAAGCCTTGTGCCCAGGGCAAGACGCGCAGGAAGACTTGGTCGGCTTCGTATATTCTCTGCCAAAGTCGATAGTGTGGCGAATCTTGTCCGTAACGATTCTATGTATAGGCTAGGCGAAGAAGACTGTCTCTGATGCCGAAGAGTGGAGGTAGAAGAGACTAGCTCTAGGCGATAAGAGTTAGTAAAATAATAGGGAACCAATTCAATGGGGAAAGGGTTTCTAAGAAGTGTCTAAGCGTGGCCGCGGATGGGGAGTTGGGGAGTAGACTAAAGAGATGTGAAGTGTGAAGTGCGAAGTGCTGTGCGAAGTGTTATGCGATATATTGTGCGAAGTACGGTGCGAAGTAATTGTGTCCCTGCGTTAGGTAAAGTGTAGTGAAGTAAAGTGTGTGGTGAAGTATTATGTACCCAGTGAAGAAAGTGGAAGATGCCTTGAGACCCAATAGGGTTCCTATTCGGGAAATAGGAAATCGCAGGGTGTGGGATGGAATCGCCAATCTACATTACAGGAGGGAGTTTGTCGAGTTTGCCGAGACCAAAAAGTCCAATTGGTGCGCGGGTTATTACGCGCTGAAAAGGGAAAGGGTGGAAAAAAATAAGAATAAAAGAGGGTAGTTGTCAGGCGCGACGCAGGGAAAAAAAAAGGTACAGTGAATGGAAAAAAGGAACCAGAGAGCAAGTTTAGGTAGTTTGTCAACGAGTTTTGGCAGCGCTTACCGAAACAAGGTTTTTGCAATATGGTCGAGTTGCGGAAACGACAGTTGCCACGGTAGCTCGTTTGGCTCGTTGAGAACCTTGAGCCCGCAGAGAGATAGAGAGATAGAAAGATATTCAGAAGAAGAAAAAAAAGAAGAAGGAAACAGAAACCTAGCCTCGCACGGATCGAGTTCCCTTCTTTTTTTTTTTTCTTTTCTCTCTCTCTCTATCCCGGGTAGGTATCTCTTCTCTTCAGCCGAGGGCAGTGGGTTAGATAGGCGGCAAGGGAATTAGAAAACCCCAGGCGAATAAGAGAAGAAAAAAAAAAGTTGAAGGTGGAAAAAGGTTAAAGGTGGGAAGGGTATTGTGTGAGAAGTATCCGGCAAAAGTAAGCGTTGTAAATCAAAGTTGTCTGACCCAAGGGAAACCCGAGCAGGGGGGGTTTAATATTGTGCAATACAGGCTTCTCTTAACTAAGGCCCGACTAGGGGCAGAACAAGTCAGAATTCTGGTTAAGCTGATTGGTGACGTGCTAATGGGAAAGCCCACTCACCAGCTTTTAGCTGCTAGTGTAAGTAATCTAGTGCGCTAAATCGATAGAAGGTTGGGAAGTCCAATGGGACGCGCTTCGCAGGGCTATTTTTTTTTCTCGGTGCAAGTAGCCCACGTACTTTGTACAGTATAATACTAGGGCAGGTGGGTAGGTACATGCGTGCTTAGAACTGATACCTCATACGATACATACAGTACATACAGATTGTTTTCGACCCAGTACAATTTGGGAACTTGCAATTTTCATCACCTTATATACCGGTAGGTAATAGATACCTACCTACCTACCTACCTACACTTTATCAGGTAGATGTGGGTTAGTTAGGTAGTATACTGATTATGTGGGAGGTCGATAGACCTACATAATATATGTTGCTTAAGGGCTGGCTAACATCCTCCCCATAGTACCTAACTGCAACGCCACAGGACCGAAAAAAATAGGAATATACGAGCTGCTGACATTATTCTTATTATTATATTTCACCCCCCTTCCCTGCCATTGGCATTGGTATTATTAACCACTCACTATACACGACCGCTTATTACTCAGGCTGTGCGACCTGGGCATTTACATAATGCTACGCCTAGATGCACCGCCTATCTAGACTGCAACCTAGCTTATTCCCTATTCCCTCTTTTTACCTTAGGCACTTCCCGTCCTCGATCTCGTCAGGTCTGGGTTAGGCCTGATTCCTGATTAGGTTTCTCTTCTCACCCTATACCTAGGAAGGGTAGATTAGATTAAAGAGCGTGTGGCTGGCTGGTTGTATGAGCTGTGTGGTTGGATGGTTGGTTTGGAGTCGCTTTGCATTGTGTAACGATGTACTCTCCAGCTCTTGAGTAGAATTATCAATCCTACTTGATCCTACCTTACCCGCTAACCCATGGATATTCAGCGCAAACGAAGGAGTAAGCAAAGGAGGAATGAAAAAAAAAAAAATAATGATAATAATGAATTAGAACGAACCCGCCAGGTCTCCCTCCCAGATACCTACCCCCTTCGGTTCCCTATGTATGTTAGCTATATAGGTAGCTCTTCAGGCGAGAGCGGACAAATGGCAAGGATAGAATCGGGTAAGAATTGAGTATTAGGCCGGGGTTTCGCGATAACTAACACCACCATGCGCCCAATGACCCGAAGCCTTACCTTTTCCCTCTTCAATCGGTAGTTAAGAAGAGTTGGGCGACAAGGATCTTATTCTTGCTCATAGCGTGATTTTTTTTTTTTTTATCTCTCCACGGGAACGAATCTGGTAAAACGTTCTGTATTATATAGAAAGAGAGACGTTGGTTTGGGTTGTGATATGAGCACTTTCGAGTTGCATGCGCGCCATAGCGCAGGGGTCCTTATTAATGAGCCTTTTTATTTTTTTTTTCTACTATTGCCGAACATTGAATGTGAAACGATTGCCCATCTATTACGTATCCGAGCGTTGCCCCCAATAGCTGAATGTCTCGATCGAGTCCTATGAGAGGCAGGAGGAACACCTAATCTGCATAGCGACCTACTCTCGGAATCGCGCTGCCTCGTCCTATTATATAACATAAATAGCATATATATAGCTAATGTAGGTGTACGTATACGTAAGTAAGCAATCAAATCCATGACTACCTACCTACCTACCTATGCGACGTCACCGACCGCTGGAAACAAGAATAGACTAAGTATGCGAGGCCGCGCTTGTCCTCCCGCCATGCCCAGATACAACGCGCGAATAGGAGACGTCCATGAGTCAGCTCCAACCAACCCCAAACAACAGTAGACGATTCTAGCCAATTTATAATAGCATTAACGTCCATTTAGCCCCAGCCGAAACCATTAACATTGATTAATATAGCAAGCAAGTCGTATGCAATCGACCCCATGTCGCTGCGAATTAACGGGCCTCGATCGCCGGGCTACGCATACATAGGTGTGTGATTTCTTAGTCTCAAGTTGAGCAGCGGTGGGGGGGCTCTGTCGCGGAGGAGAAAAGTTTGAAGAAGTCGGCGCATGATACTGGTAATAACTGGCAATAGGCGCGGAGGCCAGGAAGAATGCAACGTGGACACAGCAAACGTAGGTAAAGGTATGAATGCTACACGTTCTAAACTAGCAGACTAGACTCTATCTATCCCTCGTCTCAGTAATCGGCGTCCCTGATAGGACATGATGATACAAGAATCTTACGCCATCATGTCATCACAGAGTCCGCCTGCTGATAAAACATTACGTGCCCCCGTGCAACGCGGGCCGGTTGATTCGACTCGAGTGCCATGTCAAATGATTCAATCGATTTCTTCTCCGTCTTCTCCCTCTCCGTTATCGATTCGAGAGGTGGGTTTAAGGGGAGATTGACTCCCTTATCGGTCAGACCGAAAAAAGGGGAAGGGGGGGCGACACAAGGTGCCGCCAGCAGGTAATAATAAAACTCAATACCCCTCCCAAACTGCCTAAAAAGCCCTTCCGTACCACGAAGAGCCATGTTCGAGGTTTACGTTTTACGCTCGTCGGACTCTTTCGAGTTTCGCGCCGACAGCTCAAGGTTAAGAACAACGCATCAGAAACACAGATGAAGCACCTAGGCTTTAGCTGCGATTATGGTTGGGCCGTTGACGTAAACTCATCTCTTGTGTATGAGACAAGTTGCAATAGTAGAACCTACGTGTATTAGTATGGGAATTAGCACGATTGGTACGATTGGTACGGAGAAAGAGAATTCGATAGAAGCAAGGGCCAAGATTTTCTCTTTACCAACACCCCTGCAAGGTCCGGTTGAACTCGTAAGCCCGAAGTTTGTGTCTGGGTACATACATACCGCCATATGTGTATGTTATGTATTATATTGTACAATTTAGTACCTCCTACCTTACTCATACCTCTGACTTGTCATGTAGCTTATCCCGAGTTCCATTCCCTCCAGGACCATGTGATAATCCTATAGAAACCCCTAACTCTTATATGGCGGTTGCGTCACGTGCATTTTATCTTATTTGCTCTTACGACTTGTGGTGAAGAATGTCGATGACGAGCGCGGGGAGTTGACTAGCCGGATCAGTCTCGTTACAGAGGCTAAATACTAGACACTAAATAGAAAAGATACAAGATAAAATAAATAGAAACAACAAATAGAAAAACAGAAGAAATACATAAAACCCCATCCAAACTTGATTCTACGGTCGTTATCGTAGCACAAGGACTTTCTTGTACAACTTTCGCCTTCTCGTGTTCCAACAGTTAAGACAGGATAGGTACATGCCTACCGACACCAACGTAATACAATAGGCTACCTAACCCACAATCTCGCAACAGTCTGGCTATTCGGCCTGTCTTCGTATGTTAGGAATGGACCAGTTTCGCATCATGTGGCCCTAATTGATATATGTGTTGGTAATACGTACGCAAGCCGTGCTACAGTGCCGTTAGAAGCGAAAAAGGCCTTCGAGAGCTAACTTCTTTTTTTCTTTACCTCTCCCTCGGACTCCTCGCACCGCATTTCCTCCACTGTGGGAATCGCCAAGGCCTCGAATTCATTTCGGGCAGGTAAAGTATTTTCAATTATAAAAATCTTATCTGCTCGAGTAGCACTACTACCTCATAAACCATGTACGGATCATATTGCGTCACTTAGGTTTACGAGTATGATACCGGAAAGAGATAACCTTCTGGAGCACCATAACTCAGATCGGTCCCGAACGCCAGATTGTGTGAGGTGAAATTCGCGCGATATCTGACGATGGTAACATGTGTATGTTAGTTGACCCATTTTAACGTAAATGATGCCCCGGTTTATTATCAAACACATCTCCAACGGAAGGCATTATGATTACCGAGCCATCTTTATCATCAACTAACCTATCCGATTAGTCATTGGGAACAAAGAGAAGACTCAATCGTAATAAGCTGGAATGACGTGTCCCCAGATGTAAAGGTAATGCATAAGGTGTATGTAGCAACCGTAGACACATTACTAGCGTATTCCACAACTCCCCAACCATGCCCCAGAGTAGATATTGTAGAATGCTATAAGCATCGACGTTGAAAACAAGTTTTGGGTTTTCAGACTACCATTGAGTGAGCCTTGGACTCGTGAACTGCTGTCTTCATATCTAATTGAACCGATAAGTGGGACGACGATACCCTAACGCCCAGAATCGTAGATAGTCCTCCGCGTTGTCGTAGGGGTTAACAGGCCCATCAAACATCCACACTCAGCGTACCTGGCGGGTATCTACTCGTAGATATAACCTCAAAACAGCCTCTTCCTTATCCCCCTCTCCCATTCCCCCTCCCCCTCCCCGCCGCACCACCTCTCCCACCTCTCCCAGCGCCATTCCTCCCGCCCCTCTTGCCCTTCGCGCCCCTCCCGCCCCCGACCTTCTCGTACAGCTTCTCCTCGCCGAACGCCATCTCGCCGAACCGGACGTAGCTGATCAGCCCGCCGTCCACGACCGCGACCACCGCGTTGCGCCACGCGTGCTTGAGGCGGCGGTACACGTGGCCCACCCCTGCCCCTGCCCCCGCCCCCGGCTTCCCGTCTTTCGTCCCGGACTCGGGGGGGTCCCACGGCGTGCACCGCTCCAGGAGCGCGGTGAGCTGGTCGAGCGTCGGCACGGCGGAGGCGCGCGCGTCGGCGACCGCGATGCGGAAGTCGGGCGCCGGGGGCTTGGTCTTGGAGAACGCGGTGCTGCTCTTCCAGACGTGGAAGTGGACTCGGAAGGGGTCCTGGGGTTGCGGCGTGGAGGCCTGGGGATAGGGGGTGGGTGTGTGCCGGGGGAGGAGGGCGAGCTGTGCGAAGATATGGTTGTAGGACCGGTAAAGGCCCGGCTTGACGAGGGGGCCGTAGGGCGGTGGGTTAGTGCTGCGGGATTCGATGCGGAAGAGGGAGACGAGCCACTCCCATAGTGCCCAGGACGGTGGTTTCGCCGAGGGAGGGGATGGAAGGGGCAGTGAAGTCGCTCGCATGATTTTATATCCTGTTCTCCGAAGATTGGCGTAGACCTGGTACTTCTCAAGACTAACCTTGCCCCGTTCGCCGTCCTGGCCGATGAGCAGCGCGTAAGCCGCCTGTAGACTAAGCGGAACACCCAGTTCGTAGTCCTCGAACTGTCTCGTAGCTCCCTCATCGGCTTCGCTCTCAACCTCCTGCTTCACGGGGAATATATCCTCGATCCCCCGCGCCGGCCACCATAAATCCAAAGAACCGCGTTCGACCAGATACAGCGCCTCCTCCGGCAACAGCCACGTCTTCAGCCACCCGGGGGTCTGCCTATACGCCTCGAGACCCGTGACGACGCGGCCTGTGTTCTGGCCGAGGGGACCCCTAATCTCGTTCTCGACGACGACGACGCGCTCCCTGGCGAACAGGCCGGCGCCCTTGTCGCCCTCGCGCTCCTCGCCCGCCGGCGCGCCCGCCCACTTGTCCGGGAAGTACCAGGCGCGGACGTGGTCGCGGGGCTTGTGGGAGCGGGTGTAGCTGAGGACGTCGTGCATGGCGGCGCGGCTGGAGTCCAGGGCGGACTGCTGGGCGCGCGTGCCGTGCGACTCGAAGTCCTTCTCGCCGCGCCGCAGCGTCTTGCCCCCCGCCTGCTTCTTGTCGAAGAGCGAGGCGAACAGCCGGAAGTCCTGCGTCTCGTCCGCGAGCGCGTCCTCCAGCGACGGCGCATCTTCCGCGCCGGCCCCGCCCTGGTGGACCCCGGTCGTGGGCGCGGGAGCCGGCAGGGGAGTGGGATCCTCGTCGTCGAAGGCCATTGTTGTACCTAGGTAGGTAGGTATCCTTGGGAGTTTCGGGGAAGAGATGAATGGCTCAGATCCTGATAGTCTTGAAAAATATGGGCGATGGCGCGACTACCAAAGACTAACACATATCGAGGTCGGGATATTTCTCGGTTGGCCTTAGGGTGGTTCCTCGAGTCCAAGGTTAACTGCAAACAAAGGCTCTATCTGGATAAGTCCAAGACTGTTCTTAGGGACTAAGAGCAGTTCATCTGATATTATTCTTCCCGTCCAATATGAAGTAAACCCGTGAAGAATCAAATGTGGAAATTCTACAAAATAGGTACGTACCTAGTTACTTTGAGATAAAAGCGTGGCGTGGACTTAGGTACATAGTACACGCACTTAACATTGCACTAGCCCAAGTTAGCCTGGGCTCCCAAAGAAGGCGCCCAATGAGGACGACCCTCGGTCTTCCCACCACAAGAAAAGTTTTCACTCTTGGGTGCACTACATATACTAAGCTAGGCAGTATCCTTTCAACAACAAATGGGAGTTTGGCCGAGTGGTTAAGGCGTCGTGTTTAGGTCTTCCAAAAGAACACCTTGTAACCCGCGATGGGAAACCGCGCAGGTTCGAATCCTGCAGCTCTCATACAATTTATCTTTTTCTCAGTTGACATAATCATCACCCATACTTTCTTTTTACCTTTCATTTAAACCTACCAACTACCAACTGGCTGTGATGACGTGTAGTCAACCATTACAGGTTTATGTTGCTGCCTACCTAGGTACACATGTCATTTTGACACTTCGATTCTCTCAGTTTCAGCGGGGTAAGGGCGTCTAACAGGTGTGTAAATGTCGCCGATTTAACAATATGTATTCATATACCGGATTACATGGAGATAACGGACTGCCTATTTACCTCCTTTATCATGATGAACGACAATTTACTTCCCAGAACAGCAAGCCCTTACCTATATACCAGGCGGATAGTATCAACGTCATCTTAGATTGATCTAACGTGAGCTAGGAGCTATATGCTGTGTTTATCAAGCAGCCCCTATAAAACGTCAAGCCGCCCGCGCAATGAATGGGAATCGCCAATGATATAGTCCAAGGATTTCTCCTATTAGAATGCCCCCTGCCTCACTTCCCAATACGTTCCTAACCGGACCAAATTCGTATCATCGTACCAGGCGGGTAGGCATATATACGTGTGGACGCAATCCTAGAGTTCAACTTCCGTCGTTCGTAGACGTCCCCTGAATCGATAACTTGTCGGTAATGTGAACCGTGCTCGGCGGCGTGTCTCTTTACGCCCGACCGGGATTCGGATCCTCCTATCAGCGGACGCCGCATAATAAATCTTATGTCCCCCATACCCGTTGTTACAAGCAGGAAGAGAGAGATGCTGAGGCGATCTTGGGAATATATCCTCCGTGAACGCCCTAAATTAGATATGCTGGTATCCTATTCCCCCATCTTATACCACCTTCTTAGGAATGTTCCACGTCCGTAACGCCGTAAAGTCCGACTCGAGGGTGCTCGTGCTTGTTAAACGTAAAGCTCTCACCACCGAATGACGCATCCCCCGAACTCCAACTCCGTTTTCGCTCCCCGCCCTTAATAATCCCCCAGCGAGTATGATTAGAAAAAGAAATCATGCTTACGCATTAATTATATGTCCGCATAAGCCGCCTAGGGGGATCCATGGTAGCTTTCGCGTTGGTAACCAACTCGAAAGTCAAGGGTAGCCGGGACAGCCTCGTTAACGCCCGCTCCTTTTAGAATAGATGCAGCGTGGGTAAGCAATGAACCCCGTTATGTTGCACGTAAGCGCAGTACGCTCATATGATAGTAGCGCGCCAGTCCTCTCCCCGTACCGATCTAGGTCAGTGTAGAGGTAGAAATTCGTGATCTTTCGAAGACATTAGAGTCCTTAGGCCATGTGTGTATCTTCGAATACCAAATCTCTTGAGATGGGACCGGCGTACCGGAGCTCGCAGAATCATGTGATTGTCGATATGCTAGGTTATAGCACCACGCGGTAATGAAGCAAGGTGCTTCCGCCCTCGTTCGACTCGCATGACATCTCTCATTCGATCAGCAGCTTCTTCTGTCCTCCCACTAAGCACAACCCTAGAGATGTTAGAGCGTTGGGGTCGTCGGCTAAGACAATAGTTCTCGCGGGTAGCATCGGATTGTTCTGGTCGACGGAAGAAGCATCTTTCGCTGCCTGTTCGATAGCGTCCATTTCTTCTTTACAAGCTTGATGGTCGAGAGGGCATATGACGATAGGTTGCCGAAGAGTAATGTCGCGCGCTGACGCTAACTGCGCCTGCGATAGGATGTTAGCATTATCTTACGAACAAACGCTTCCACGCCCGCCACACTCCGCATCCGGGTTCGCATACCTTGACGGTGAGGAAGAACTCGATCTTGTAGAGCGTGGACGTTGTTGTGAACGACGTTACCTCGTAATTCGGAAACGCGGGCTGCCCCCTTCGGATGATCCCATTCGCGTCTCTCAAGTCTTTGTGAGGAAAGATAATACCCATGTTAGTAACAAAGCCTTCTTCGGGTAACTTGGCGCCTATATTCTGCGTGTGTTTTTGTAACCTGTTTACTTTCTTAGTCGGTTCGTCTCCTTCGGGGTTGTACGTGATCTCTTCCTCGATCGCGAGCGTGATCTTCTGTATGGTGACCTTCCTCGCTTTGCTCGGCCAGTCCTTATTCGGCGCTAGCTTGATATATACGGTAATCGGGTCCATAGGTCCGTAGCTCCATCTCGGTAGCGAAATGCCGAGCGTCACTATGTTATCGGAGGTCACGACTTTATGCTCGGGCCTATTGTACATGCCAAAGGTCGACAAAGTATCGTAGCGTTGCAAGGGGATGGGGAATGCGTGTTTCGTCTGCACGCTCTGCCCCTGCTGTACGGTCACTACTAGTTCGTAATACGTTTCCGCGGTCCTACTTGGGAGTTGTAGCGAAGCCGGCGGGATCCTTCTATTCGTCTCCTCCCCGCCTCGCCCGAACGGGATGAACAGAACGAATGGCAGGTCCATCGCCATGACGTGCTCCGCTTCCCTGCCAGTGGCGCATCGGTATAACAGGAGCTCCTTTCCGACGACGTCGGTAGTATCGCGACGGGGCGTCCCGAGGTGGCGCTTCGCTACGTTTTCGGCGGCTGGATGGATCGTCTCTCTCCTCTGCAGGCATATTCGCACTAAGGAGATGGCTACGGGTGCGGACCACCCCGACGCCGGCCTAATCTCGACTTTGCCCTCGATGCGCGGCTATACAAATACGTCAGCCGAGTCCCTGTAGCGGCGTAGAAATTTCGGAGTGGCCCTCGAGGTCGAGTGTTTCATTGGATACCGTGCATGTTGGGTCGAAGAGGTGGAAGCAGGCAGACAGTACAATGAGACGAAAAGCGCAAACTCACCAACGTAGCCGAGATACCAGGATAGCCGACCAGGAAATTACTATTTGGCGGGCCTGAGACCCGGACGGAAGCTTGCACTCGTTCTGCCATAATCCTCGCGCGCCGTGCCCGGCTAGTGGTGGGAGAGGCAAATGTTCAACTTCAGCCGGGCGCATCTACTCCTCACCGACGGCTTCGACCCGACGACGCCCTCTTGCGAAATGCGATCTCTGCACAGTCCGGGATACAGTATGGGGGTTCCAGTACATGTCAGATCCGAGTCGTCGCAGGAATGTCGTCAGGAAATCGAGTGTCGTCGTAATTCGCGACCAGAGTTACCGTCGACTGGGATGTTCGTCGCTTAGCAGTGCTTATTGTCGAGGGAATTGAGAGTGGAGGGTCGCAAAGGGCGGGACGCAGCAATTGGTAAATATGGGAAGCGGTAGATTTCTTGGTTGCTGATGGAGACGGGTGGCTGAGATAGGAACGAGAAGTCGGCCTGGGAGGTGGTTGACTGGCGGTAGGGTCACAGCCCACCCGATTCGACGAAGGGTCGGCGGGCGAATGAAAAGCGAAAGGGGAATCAAAACAAGAAAAAGAAAAAGAAAAAAATAAGAAAAAAGCAAATTGCTAGTAGTAGTAAAAGAAGGTCCCTTTCAGAGGTTTGTCGTACTAAAATTCCGGACGTTGAAGTAGGCGGGTTGGGTTTTGAAGGTCCGTAGGCTGAGAATAGGTATGGATATTGATATTATTGGGATATCGAAGTCGAAGTCGAAGTCGAAGTCGAAATCGAAATCGAAATCGCTACACGGCAGATAACGGCGACGGGGGCAGCTGAAAGGTTTCGACGCGGAGGGGAAATTAAGGTTCTAGAAGACATCCGACAGCGAAATCCACGCGCAGCTTACATTGAATTGGAACTCTCTTTTTTCCTCTTCCTTTCCTCTTTCTCCCCTTCTCTTGGTCGAAAAAAGTCAAGTCAAGATTGTAATGGTAATGGTATTGATTGGTACCCGTTGTAATGTATTGTACGTACCCGTACCGAAATCAGCTGCTGGTGCTCAACCCCACAAGTCCTACGGGGGGGAAAGTGCCAGGGGTTGAAGGTGGGTAACAAAAATCGCGGGATAAAGAAGCAACCTCTTTGGTTTACACCAAGTCGTGAAAGCTTATGGAAGTAGCGAACTAGGTACCCAGGCACGCAGTAGTGTGGGAGAAGAGGGATATGACAGATACCACCTGCCCGAAAGTTTATAGCTGAAAGGGGAAATTGGCACCTAGTAGGAGCACGAGGATTTGGAGAGACTTTCCACCATTCTGAATCGAAGACTAGGTAGGTACCAATGGACGGCTGTTCCGATCTTTGGGCGCGTAGAAGGAGGGATTGGGATTGGGGGTGGTTGGTGGACAGATAAATGTACTTCGTAGGGCCACATGTATGTTTGTATACCTGCGGTGCCTACCCAATACCTAGGTAGGTACCTACTCCCACGAAAGGCTCCCGGGTATGTGAGGTCGGGGTACTTACGACGAACCATATTGGTGTACATACATGTAATAATTACATGTATCCACCAGCATCTATATGTACATGTATACGCTACACCTTTGTGCCTCGCCGACGATCTCTTCTATATCCATCCACCCATACATGCATGCATACATGTAGGTATATACATGTAGGTATATACATGTGGGTATATACATGTAGGTATATACATGTAGGTATATACATGTAGGTATATACATGTAGGTATATACATGTAGGTATATACATGTAGGTATATACATGTAGTAAGTTTACATGGAATAATTCAGGTAGGTGATAGGCGACAGGCATAGAATAAGTAGGTACCTATTCCAGAGCCCAAATTCTACTCTTCGTTGACCTTCACAGCTGTGTCTTCGCAAGTGTACCTATCTAGGTAGGTATATACATAGGTAGGTAGGTAATGCAAACCTAGAATGTAATGCAAATGGCTACATAAGTGTGGTCCAGTACCAATGACGACAGAGATAAACCCGTCCTAATGTCATTAGCTCCGAAAGGTCCAGAAGTATCTTACTTCTACCTCCTTTATCATACACCTTCGTTCTAGCGTCCCAGCGAGAATCCTGTCCAAGTGATTCGTCATTATGTACATACAAGTTAGCCAAATCGGCCAAATTGGTACTTAAGAATAGGCAGATTATACGCTGTCAATCCCGAAGCACTCGGTTTACTTGAGTTGCTACATGCTTTGGCTAGCTCCCGTTTAGACGTCATATTCTCACAGTCGAGAGGTGGATAATATACCTGGAAAAGGGGGCCATACAAATGGTCTAGGTAGGATACATGGCTACATGTGCGGACATGATTTCCGGGGGTAAATAGGACAAACCGCTCATTACATGGTGCGTAGAAGCCTACTTAGGTATGTATCCAGCGCGGACGTGCGCCTTCGCGGAAGCGCCCAGAAGCGTTCCTTAGTTTGGGGGCCAAGGAGCTCGAGCCTAGCAGCGTGGATGAGGCTGACGAGTCCGAAGAACACCCCTGCGCAAGGGGACCAAAGTACGGCACATAATAGGTGTCTTGGTACGCAAGCAGACAGGTGTCACTTTGGTGCGGTTGGGTTCTCCTGAGCCCAGGAGGTTAGGCGCTGATTACCTAGGTAGGTAGCTATCCAGCCAAGTTGACGGTGTAGCTATTGGGTCTTTAATCTCAACAGCTGAAGTTTGGCTCGGAGCGGATAGCAGAGCCGAAATACGTTGAGATCGGACCATTCGTCGAAAATGAACCGAATCGTACCCTTCGACGTCAGCTGCGCTTGGCGCTTATAACTCGTCGCGAGTCCTACATACCCGGCACAAGTGTGTGTGTGTGTGTGTGTGTGCGTGTGTAAGTGTGCGTGTGTGTGTGTAAAGGTGTGAGCGTGAGTGTGTGTGTATCGCCTGTATATGCAGGATAGCACACCCACACCACACCACCGCAAAGCAGAAGCCGCATGCGCACGACTCCTTTGCCGCCCAGCAGCAATGTAACCCTTCGACGCGCCATCAATTCTACGGCGGATACCCTGCGTCTCCGGGAAAAGATGGGATGATTCGCAGACGTTGATCCCACGTGTCTCGTGCTCTCGAAACGGTTCCTACTATACAATAAGCTACCACCTCCGATTTGGTAGATGCCGTAGATGTCGTAGTCAGTACCTGGGTAAGGTACTTTAGGTAAGGGTAGTTGAGGTTTGATTTGGAAAAATGACAGTGGGCTAAGACGATCGTAGGCCAAATAAATTGGACCTGCAGGCCCCGTGTAGCACGCGAACCCGCTATCCTCGGTGGTACAGGCATTGTACAATACAATACGTACATCCATCCTACCTAGATTGGCACCTTTTTACTGCTACCCAGCAGCCCTAAACCAGCCGTACCCAATCAGTTTAGGGCCAAGCAGCCCCGCAACGGCCCCCTGGATTTGGTATGTTGTAGCCTCCTCCGTCCCGCAAACCCCACAGCTCTTCATCATTGAATCGTAACTTTTTTTTAAACCTCCAACTTCCACGTCCCTCACTACTCCTTAGGTTCTCATAGCCCTTGGGTAGAGCCGCATCAAGGGGCTAGGGTTCGTGGTCGCTTGGTCGCTTGGTCTCACTTCTCCAGCCATGCAGCCTTAGAAATTCCTTAACACGATGTCCGTTACATTGCATACAACCCAGGGCGATCTCAAAATTGAGATCTTCTGTGAAAGCGTGCCCAAGACCGCCGAGGTACATACAATAGGCCTTATACGTTTTTTACACTTGTAGTACTCGGCAACTAACTATCCCGCAGAACTTCTTGGCTCTCTGCGCATCCAATTATTATGATCAGTCGCCGTTTCACCGCCTGATCCCGGGCTTTATGGTGCAGACGGGCGGGCCTGCAAATCCTACGCCGGACAATCCAAAGGGCGGCCGGTCAATATGGGGCGGGACATTCGAGGACGAGATCCGGCCAACGCTCAGGCATAATGACCGTGGAATCGTGTCGATGGCGAATAAAGGGCCCGGAACCAACGGGTCTCAATTCTTCATCACATTTGACAAGGCACCGCATCTAGATGGACTCAATACCGTGTTTGGCAAGCTCATCGGAGACGACAGCCTCGTCACCTTGGCGAAGTTAGAAGCGCTCGAAGTAGACAAGAAGAATCGACCAAAGGAGAAGGTATGGATCGAGAAGGTCACTATCCACGCCAACCCCCTTGCGGCGTGAATACCAAATCATGTTTCCTACTTCTACGATACCATGCGAGGTGCTGTCGAAAAAATACCCAGCCGGGGCTTTTACATCCCCGCGCTTTCGGGATACCGAGATACGGAGAACCCGAACGTTATATTATGCCCCAGCCTCACTTCGATTACTATTCTGCCGTCATCTACCCTCCTTCCACTCATAAAGTATCCCGTCTCATAACATGTGGTTTACCCTTCTTCATAATGATTCAGCTATCTATTGTTAGACAGTAGTTAGCCCCCGTGTAGCCTAGACAATTCGTCTACCTTGCGGAACGCCTCACACAAGACAGAGTCAACAGGCGGTTACGCGGCGAACCTACACGAAGTTGCCCGATGACGACCTAGTATGTGGATTAGAAGCTATGGTATCGGAATAGAGATGTCGTCTAACGATCTATTCAGGAGACGTCGGCGCGTCAATGACTATGGAGTTCCATGCTAGCTTCCGCTCCACGGCTAAGCAGGTGAGCCATATATAACACCACGAAGCCGCAGATGTGTCGGGAACTATGATAGACTTCCAGTAGTTGCCCCGGTATCTTGGATGTGGTCACCTAAGACAAGGTGGGCGGGTTTATGATACATTTAGCAGCCCGAAATAATTTATAGTTAAGGTACCGGTAGTTTCTACTAGAACGAACTTGACACGCGTTTCCCTCAAGTTACTAGGTAGTAACCCAGGTACCCTTTTTTCGATAAACGGTTACTTAGTACCTAAGGAAGTACTTAATCAGGTACCCGGGGAACTCGCCTTAACCAGGTGAAAATCGAAAAAAACTTCGAGTTCAGCCCGGGTTAGTATGCGCCTGCCGTTATTCACGAACCCCCGCTTTCCGTGCACCGAAATACATAGTAGTAAATAAGAGGTACCCGAGTTACATATTCTCTCCCAGGCATCCTCGGCGCCTGCCTCGGGCGAATAAGCTACCTTCTACTCGACTGAAAGTTTCTCATTTATCTGAGTGACTCAGCATTTTCCGGTTTTCCAGTTTTCCAGTTTTCCTTTTCTCTCGATAATTCAGGTTCGACCTCCACGTTATCCTATGCATTACATTCGCGTGGTTATTGCCCTCAGATCTTAACATTACCTTTCCCTCCATCAAAACAATTAATCACAGGACCCCACTCTTAACGGCACCTGACCGCCATGGCCATCCTTGAAGGTGTACCCGGTATCAAGGTTACCGTTCGAGTCAACGGTGCGGATTGCACTGAATATGATGACCCCAATACCCCGGACCAGCAGCCCGCTCACCCAACATCGTCAAAATATATTGAGTCGTCTGACGATGCTAAATTTGTCATTTACTTCGAGGTGGACAAAAACTACATTTGGGGCCCTAAAAAACACCTCCTCAATGTGCACGTTCACCTAGACTCCAGCTGGATCGCCGGGCGGCTAGTCGAGAAAAGCAACCTCGCACACGGAAAATATAGCCATATTTTTGAGAGCACCGTTTCATTCTGCCAAGATACCCGGTCCTGGTTTTCCCAAGGGTTTAAATTCTCTGCGGTGAGGACCAGTACGTAAATGCTGGTATAAAAGCTCCTATAACAGAGGCATTTGCTAATTCGAAGCGTCGAAGTCGACGAGGCCACAAAAGAACGTATCAAGAAGGATCTAAAGGTCTCTGAAAAGCTTGGCTTGATTCGTGTGACTGTAAAACGTTGCGTCAAAGTCGGACCTTCGTACTCGAAACCGAAGTGCCCCCCAAGCAGGACTTCTTTCGAGCTGGCAGAGAAGTCTCTCAAAGGCAAATCAATCTCTCACGGTACTAAGTAGGAAATATTCATGATCTTCTCATCTATATGCATGGTAGTATTCTAATCCAATTTCCCAGATTTTCCGCCCGTAAACCGACCGCACCTCGATCCTACACCAAGACCAAACCCCTCTCTGAGGATGATGGTCCCATCGCCATTTTCCAGTTTCGATACCGGTCAAGGAGTAAGATATTGTCCGCAATAATCACTCTCGGCCCATGCTTACCATGGAACTAGAAGCCCTCCAGGAAGAGCTGATCATTCCACCATCGACGCGAGCGTCGCCGACTCTAGACGGACTTTCACAAGCCGAAATAACCCGACTAGCAAAGGAGAGGCTTGATGACATCAAGGCAAGTCTTGTCTGTCCAATATCTAGCTAAACAGTGTAGCTCACCCTCATTTCTAGGCGGAGAAAAAGGTCAAGAAGGAGAAGGGCCGAGCTACCAAACGCGAAGCTGATGACTTTCTTGACATCACCGCAGGTGGTTCACTAACGAGGCATTCCAAAAAGCCACGAGCCCCTTCAGATGTGATAGACCTCACCGGCGAGTGAATGGCGGTTAGAGGCAGAGCCACGGGCAATCGGTCTACTAGGGACGTCACACGGATTTAGAATGACTAGGTACCTTGCTAGGAGGTGAGGCCTATTCCATAAAAGACTACACCGAATACTTCGCCTTCCGACGGACAGGGCTAGCTATCAGTTCAGACCGGTCGCGTTGTTCCAATCGGTCACGCAACATCCATGCAAGGCGACGTACCGTTGACCGACTGAATCCTGAAATCTTACATCACCACTTACAGGTCCCAGGGATTTTAGACCTTGATGTATGATTCAATAGTAGAGATAGCCTAGCTGGAAGAATGAAGTAGAGACTTATTTTACGCAGGAGTCTACCTAAAGTATCGTCGGTCCGGCTAAGGCACGCAGGGTAGCATAGTAGGGATCGTATCGAGGGACCATCCATTTCTTATAAAGTCTGGGCTTTACAGAGCGGAAAAGTATGCTACCAATTTATTTCCATTCAAGTCTTCGTGTTTATCCGTGCCCAAGCTTTGAATATGAAGTCTAAGGAGAAAAGCCATACTTACCTACCTATATACAGCACACACGTTTTAGATCTGAGGGTTTGATTGAAAAGCTCAGCAATCTTTAAGTGCCAGAAAAGTAGATCCACGTAGGGGAAAAGAATTAAAATGGTCCATACGTCTACCCGTAGTAAGTTAAAGTGGCTTTATTATATTTTATTGTAATAGAGTTCTAGAAAGGGGTATCTTGACTGCGTTCGAATCGTTTTATCCAATTGTCATAGCGAAATGTACCTAGCATTTAGAATATATGTGCACAAGTTTAACGATGGCAGCTCTTCGAGGTCATGGAGATGTAGATGGCTAGGCATATTTGACTCGAATAGTCAAGACGCAGTGAGATTATATTTAGGGTGGAATGGCGTTGAATAACAAGCACCAGCCAGCTTACCCTAGCCCGCAGGTTGTCTCTATAATGGCTATATTTAAGAATCGCTCTTAGTGCCACGGATCCTCCAGGAATTTTCAGGTTGGATGTTTGTCGAGAAGAAAAATAACATCGCATACCTACGTCTTCGTTAGGGTTATAGAGTAGTATTCCAATCTCACTCGTATCTAAGTCACGGACCGCAAACTTAGATGACTACGCTATTTTCTAAGTGTCTACGGTTACGAGCTTGGCACGACCTAGCCGCCAGATATGGTCAATGTGCACGCTCGGAAGCACTTTACTGCGTATCGTACGGGAGTCTCTAGCTGGCCGACCTCAGTCAATGCCTTAGAACCTAGTTAGGCTGACTCACCATTAGGGTTAGGCTTAGGTCCCTTCTGCTCGGCGGGGGTTTTGCAACGACGAAGCGGGCTCTCATACACTCTACAGGATTGCTTTGACTGGTAACAGAAGTAGTTAATCGCTCGTGGCTCGTCTGGTCACTCACAAGCTTAAAGCTTAGTGGGATGCTCGCGCTCACCGGTCCGGACTCTAATGGCTATGATATTTAAATACGGGGCTAGGGCGCCAGATAGGGGGAATGGTCGAGCGAGCTTCCACAGCATTTATATCAACCTAGACTTCGTAGTCTCCTACAACATACAGGTCAAGAGTGATTCTCCATCTTCAATCTTCCCAACCTACCAGCCTACCTAACCTATCAACCAACAAACCCAGCATACCCCAAGCTTCTCCTATGGGGCCCATCATGTTAGATTTACGGGTAGCTGTCGAGAGGCGTGGACCAATGAATAAGATATTTAGCACCGGGTTCAGCCCCGGACTGAAAGCGGCATTATTCTGCTTGATAGTGATGTATCTAGCCGTCGCCGCGACGTTGGGGTACAGGCTATCGCGGGAGCGGTTCGCCAACGTGCACTTGGGACGGCTACCGCAGCGTCTCAGCACAGAGATCGTCACGATCGGCGTGTCGCTCCTGTTCGCCTTGTTCATGGTGCCCACCGTCATCTGCTACACCGTCTGGGGCATGGCCCGGTGCTGTCGGACGCTGTTCGCCGGCGCCTACGAGGGACACTGGTGTATCTATCGAGGGAGGAAGAACGGCCGTCCCAACCGCGACCGCGTCGACGAGGAGCAGCCGGAACAGCAGCCGGAACCGCAACCGCAACAGCATCAAGAGCAAGAGCAAGACCAACACCAAGACCAGCACCAGCAACCCGGCAACAACAACAACGGCAGTGACAGCAACAGCCAAAGCCCGACCCTGACCCCGGCCCCGAGCCTCTCCGACGGCGACAGCACCATCTCCAGCTCCAGCTCGTCCACCATCGTCGCCAGGTCCTTCACCATTGTAACCCTCGGCTCGGGGGTCCCGGCGCCCGCGGCGTTCACGGCTACCCTGGCGCCCGCCACGTTCGGCGAGGCCCCGACCCCGGCCCCGGACCCGGAGGTCGCGGGGCTTGACGACGCCCCGCGCGGCGGACGCGCTCATTTGCTGTCGGACCTGGGCGTGCGGAGGCCGCGGCGCGTGCGTTTTTGGACTAGGAAGGAGGGGGGGGTGGGCGGGTGTGTGGGTGGTGTATGCTTGGGCTGTAGGTAAGTACTCGTACAGCGCGTAACTCTCATGCTAGAGTAGCCTGGCGATATTGAAAAACTAACGGGAAGTTAGAAAGCGTGGTGATAGATTGGTTGATTGTCGTTTCCTCCAATGACGAGACAGCGGCTTGGTTGTGTGTCGAGGCGTGAGCAAGAATGGGTGCCCTATATGGTATTTTGGAGAAGCGGTTGCGTTTGAACGTATCAGTTCGACTCGGTCAGCGAGCATCATAGTAATATGGGGTTGTCTGGATGCAATTTCGGTTTATCATGTTGTATCTATCTCAGCCGGGGTCAGCAAATTTTATATATCCCCGGGATGAGGGCACATTGTTTCCTCTGGCTATGGGAATGTTTTGGAAAATATGCTTAATACTTAAATATTGTTAGGTAGACTCTGCTATGCCGTCAAATGAACCGTAGTCGGTGACATTTCTTTAGGTATCGTTATTCTCAATAGATGAAAAGTTCGCGAATGAATATCGCGAGACAAGCGACGGGGGAGTTAAATCAGGAGCTATAGCCAAATTAGTCGCTAACATTCGACTGGTATTGCGGTATGAAACGTAACCCAGCATGCGGATCCATATCGGGACAACCATACTAAGAGTTGGTTTGGAAGGTGGAAGATGGATATTATTAATACCAGAAAAGAATTATATACAAGAAGACTACCGAAAAAGGGTGGCGGGCTCTATATCGCCTCAAGAGCAGGCCGGACCAACAGGAGCGACAGTGTACCTGACCGCCCACCAACGCCGCGAGACATACATACATACCTACGTATTACAGCATCATCGCCATCACCATCTTCCATCCACATGTCTCATTACGAACGTTATGTATGTTGCACGACGTAAGCGTATCTGCCTGTCTCACTTCCGGCACAGCGGCCCCCGAAGCCGCGCTCACGCCACGCGGAGGTGCCCGGCGCCCAGGCCGGGTATGATTTCGTACAGTGTGGGCACGATTTCGACGGCCAGCCAGCCGATCCCTGGGGTTTATAGTTAGTAGGGGAAGGTATCCAAAATCTAAGACATGGTAGAATTGTTCGAGTGAAGGAGCATAGATAGGGACATATATGTACGGTATTGTATAATAATAAAAGATATACAACCAAGAAGTGTATGAATCTTTTAAAAGAAAAAGGAATAAAACTCACCACAGTACACAACCAACTTAGTCACGACCTCGACGTCGTACCGCACGCGAGGCTTGACGAGCTTGGAGAAGACCTCCTTCTCGCCGAGCTCGTCGTGCTGCGCGATATACACGTCGGGCTCCGCGTCGGCGCCCGCGTCCTCGGCCGGCGGCGACACCACCACCGTGCCCTCGCCCATCTGCTTCTCGAAGTCGCTCAGCCTGTGGCCGTGCTGCGCGCCGCTAGTCCCATTACTGTTGTTACTGTTGTTGTTGTTGTTGCTCACCGCCGAGCTCCGCGCCGGGACGCCGTTGTTGTTGTCGTTGCTCTTGTTAACGTGGTTGATGCCGTTGGGGCTGTTGCCGTCTTGCTTCTGATGATGCTGCTGCTGCTGCTGCTGCTGTCGTATATCCTGCACGCTAGCCCTGTTGCGTAGCCCACCTGCGCTTCCACCGGTGCTATTACTATTACCCGGGTTCCCACCGGCGTCGACGCTCTCCCGGCGCCTGCGCTCGCGATACGCCAGCGTCTCGTACGCGTCCGCCGCGCTCTGGGGGCCGACGCTGACGGAGCGGCTGCGGCCGGGGTGTCGGACGGCCGTGATCAGGTTAGGCAGGTCGCTGACGTTGGGCATGACGTTGTCGACGCGCAGGCGCGGCGGGATGTCCTTGTACTCGGAGGCAGGCATGAAGAAGCGGCGGGGCAGGCTGAGGCCCCAGGTCTCGATGAGGCGGAACAGGTGCGGCAGCCCCTTGAGCAGCGCCGGCTTGGCTACCTCACGCCACGCGAAGATAACCAGCACGCCGAACAGGATGCGCAGTGTCACCACGGCCCACCCCAGCGCCGCGGCGTCGAAAGGGATGTCGGCGAACGAGGAGCGCCCGAAGCGCCAGGTCCCGATTTCGAGGCCCATCATGACGCCCGCGAACGCCACGCTGTCGTCGAAACACGGGCAGTCGTCCGCGGGTTCCGGGTGGACGCGGATCAGGATGATGATGACTAGTAGGAGGGTGCAGAGGCTGGTGCTGCTATGCGTGAGGTATGCGTCGAGGGCGGGCCCGCCGTGGAACTCGACGAGGGAGATGATGGCACCCATGAGGGAGCCGACGACGACGTCGACGAAGCCGTGCATGCCGCAGTAGAGGCGGCCGAAGACAATGCTGACGGCGTAGAAGTACGCGAGAGCCTCGAGGGCGGTGCGGGTACCGGGCTGAAACTGGTTATCAGGGGAGCGGAGGCAGAGGATGGCGTAGACGGCGACGGATACGGCGTTGGCGGAGTGGGTCGAGGGGAAGCCGTATTCGAGGGCCGCGGATCCGGACATGGTGATGCGGTGCAAGGGAGGGGACAGCGGGCGCGGTAAGGAGAAGAAGTCCTTGACGAAGCCGGTGAAGAAGACGCCTGTCGCGAGTATGTGTACGATTCTAGTGATAACGATGGCCGTGTTAGCAGCTATCCTATGACCTCCGACAGCAATATATTTCGCAGGCGAAGTATATATTCATACCCTTTACCAAAGGACGAGAACCCACACCAGAACATGATGGGCAGGCCGATCATGAAGAAAGTGTGGGTTCCCAGGTTGGCGGTGATGGCGAAGTAGCTATCGAGCGCCGGCGAGCGCAGGGTGGCCTGGAGCCAGGCGAGGTAAGGCGTCTCCCATCGGACGAGGGGGAGAGCTCGCTGTCGCAGGTTGTATCGCCATTTTGGAAGGGCGCGCTTGTCTGTGATGTACGCAAGAACGGATCAGCATATAAGCTTTTCTTTCGTGCGGACGCGTAGGTGTGCGTATGTGTGTGTATGTGTATGTGTGTTTATGTGTGTAAGATTCCCCTCTTCACATGCCAAAATGCTAAGTCTCCAATGATGTATATATATATAGCAGTATTGCATCGAGGGGGTGTAGTATCTCTCTCCCTCCCTTACTCTCGTAATGCGTCAACATTATTATAATTCGGGGCCCCGATAAGAAGATTTTTTTATATTTATATATGTCCATCACGCTGCTCCGCTTCAATTGTGCAAGAGAAAACGAAGAACCACGTACAATGATCTAAACTTCGTAGTCCGGCGTCGATCACGGGAGGCTTCTCCTCAGCATTAGCGTCGTTTGTCTTCGCAGGCCCCGCGCCGCCGTTGGCGTGGGTGTAGGTCGTTATATTCATCGGATCCGGGGGTCTGTCCTCTTCGACGCGGACTGCGGCGTGAACGTGCGGGATGCGACGGGTGGTGTTCCGGTCCCGGTTGGAGTCGGGGTCGGGTCGGTTGTTCGAGTGGAGGGTCGCGAAGGGTGTCGACGGTCGCGCATCGAAATCGTCGATTCGTTAGGTCGAGATAGGCAGGTCTTTTTTTTTAACCTAGGTAAAAGTAGCGAAGTAGGGAGGAGATGAGGTAAGTAAGTGAATCAGAGAAGTAAGAATATGACAATATATGTGCGTAATCAGGCGGTAAAAAAAATAATTAGGAGAGAAGTGAACAAGAAGTAGGTTAGCTGAGTAGGGAGAGTTAGGGAAGTAGGAGGTGTTATAGAGCAGGTAGAGGGTTGAGTGTAGGTAGATAGAGCAGAGCAGATAGAGTAGACAGAGAGTAGGATCCTGATCGATCAACACTCCCAAGCCAACAAGGATCGCGCGTCTCTCGTCGAATTTTCTCTTTTCTCTTTTCTCCCTTCTCCCTTTTCTCTCTTGCCTCTCCCTCTCCCTCTCCTCAGAATAATTTTAACCAAACTTTTTCTTCTTCGATTTATATATTTTCACCCAGGTATATTCTTCTTTTTCCGCTTCCCTTGGGACAGGTAGTGAACCTCCAAGGTTGTGTTGGCCTTTTTCTTCCTTGAACTTTTCGGCTTGACCGCAATTGGCCTGTCCTCTTCCTCTTCCAGTTGCTTTGGGATTTCAATGTCCACCGTTAGTCCCCCGTCATTGCAGAGCCGGCATCATCCCAACTCTAAAATCGCCCAGAATCACCTAACTGTCAAATAAAAAATAAAATAAAATAAAATAAGGGGATCTGTGTTGGCTTCACATACACAAACGCATACACAAATCCTTCACGGGTTGAACCCCCACATTCGTGTCGTCAGTCTTCGTCTCATTGCTGTGCCTGTGGCTTATCTCCCATCTTAGCCTAGCATGCCTAGGCACACTAGTGAACCTCTTTTCTTTTCTTTTTTCTTTTTTCCCTTTTTTTTTCAGGGGTCTGGCCAAAAGCTCTCATCCAAGAAATAACAACACCCCTGGAAGACCGATTGGAAGTGGTTGACCTTCAGGGGAAAAGTCGCATAGTCGCATGTAACTTGCAGACGGCTCTCGACTAATTAGGTCAAAGCTACGCCTGCCGCCCCCGCCTATCTGCTATAGATGTACATGGGTACAAACATAGAGGAACGGCTTGCAAGGTTAAGGCCTTGGCGGTATATATGTACCTATTTACAAACTCTAGACAAATTAACTTTCGGAAATTTTCGTAACTGTGCTATGGTACAAGTTGGAATCTACATGTACTGATGTATCGATTCCGTATCTCAGCCGAGATATACGCGCAACACAATGATATCAATGTCCGGCTCACGTGACCTTTTACATGAGATGCATGTGTGTGAACTGAAATATGTACCTAGGTACCTAGGTACCCAGATACATGCGTTTATACAATCAGGATACATAGGGGCCCATCTACATTGATGTCTCGAAAAGAGATATGCCAATATATGTGTGTAAATACAGCTTCGGGGTAAGGTAGCTCATACTATCTTAATTCTATGTCCTACAGGCTACAATAGAGCAGATATCTTGAAAAAGAGAGAAAACACTTGGGGGAAAAGAATCATACAAATGCAGTCCCTAGCCGGCAAACATTGCGTCGTCACCGGCGGCAGCCGCGGCATCGGCCTAGCCATCGCCCGGGTCTTCGCCGCCCAGGGGGCCGGATGCACGCTGATCGGGCGGAACCAGGACACCCTCGACGCCGCCGTCCGCTCGTTAGACCAGAACGGCTCGCAGAAGCACGGCCTGGCGGCCTTCGACGTCTCCTCCGCGGAAAGCTGGCAGAAGTGGAGAGCTGATACGAAGGATGTAAGTCCCCCCGCCTATCTACTAGCATTATGCCAACCTTATAAATCACCGTCGTTGAGCAATGATACGGTCTATAGCAAAACTGCCACGTCCTCGTCAACGCCGCTGGAATTCCCCAAAACGCGTTTCTGTTCCACACCGACGTCTCGACTATCGACAATATCCTCGCCACTAATCTGCACGGTACTATATGGGGCTGCAGATACGTCATACCTAAGATGATGAAGCAGAAAGATGGTGAGCTTACCTCCTACTAGGACTTATTTTTTCAAGAGAAAATTTGCATGAGGAACCGATTCTCATCACTTGAAATCATAGGATGTATTATCAACGTGTCTAGCGTGCTAGCTGCCCACGGGGGACGGGGTGCAAGCGTCTATGCTGCGTCGAAAGCGGGCGTTGTTGGTATGCAATCCATCAAAATCATTATCAGCTCGCAAGCCGGCTCAACACCCCTATTCTAGGTCTAACACGGTCTCTGGCCTGGGAAGTGGGCAGGTTTGGCATCCGTGCCAACGTCCTCCTGCCAGGATATATCCAGACCGATATGACGAAAGGTGACATCTCACCCTTCTTAATATTTTGTCCACCGCCGCCCTTTGGAACCTTCTCCCCGGACGGCCCCCGTTGTCCTCCTTTTTGAAATGTTACACGATTACTAATATACATGGCTCCGACGTAGGCATGGATAAGAACCGAGAACTGTCCGCCTCGATCCCTATCGGACGCTTGGGTTTGGCCGAAGAAGTCGCAGATGCCGCGCTCTTCCTAGCCCGAAACTCCTACGCGCATAACTGCGTGCTTAATATCGACGGAGGCCTGAGCGCAACCTAGATGCCTCGGAGAATAGGTTACCCCAACGTAAAAGATCATTTAGTCGAGGATCTCTATGGCGCCGGTACCAACGTCATCGTCGATGACCACGACATCATCGTCGCCTTTTGCTTTCTTAGCTGCCGGAGATACCTCGTCTTCGGTTCTCGGTCGCTTCTTGGCATCCTTGCCGGGAGTCTCCTCGTCCGCCAAACGTTTGCCATTGCTTTGAGTGGCGCCATTGGTCTGGATAGGAAGCCTCGTCATCGGCCTGCGAGGGATGGCTGGTATCTGGCCGATTTCAAGGCTCTCGATGGGCTTATCGACAAGTTTTCTGGGAATAAGCGTTAGCGACTAGCATAGAGAAAATTGTGCAGGGACGTACGCTTCTTGAATGTTGATGACGACGTTAATGAAGGGGTCTTCGTCGTCGTCATCAACGATAGTAACAAAACCATTGTGCGTAATGCCTATGAGTTGTTAGAGAAATATCAAGAAAGCTACTGGTCAAGAGAACGGACCAAGTTCGTGGAGATTTTTATCAAGATTATCCGTCTCGTCGGGGTCGTAAAGCAGGCCAGCTTGGCTATTGACCGCGAACTCCTTCTCGCCGTAACCTAGCTGGTTTTTGACGAACTCCACCAAGTCATTAAGCGTTGCTTTTGACGGATCAACGTTAATACTGGTGTTATAGGCGCTGCAAATGGGGCATTCCGGGTTCGGCAGCCGAGGGCGGTCCGTCCCTAGTAATCTTTGGGGCGCGAACGGTGTCAGGAATACCTGAGACGTTAGCAACATTCGGGACACCAAAATTCTACGTAGCTCACCTCTCGCGCTTTGTCGTACTCCCCCCGGAGGATTTTGAAGGACTCGAGAACGGAAAGACCAGCAACAATCGCGTTGGTAGTGGCAATAGCAGGGATGATGTTGCCAGCCATTTGTTTGATATCGAAGCGCGACTTGGCTTCGATTCCGAAGATATGTGATCGAATGTTAGCGCTTGCGGCGACGAAGTCGAGCGTGTCCTCGTCGTCCTTATCAAAATTAATGGTAGGTTTTGGCGAATCCTCGCTGCGTGTCGCTATTAGCTTCAGCATTCGCTTACTGAGGCGGTCGAGACTATCGTTGAAGACGACTAGGTTCTCTTCCAAGGTCCATATACGCTGCCCATCCTTAAGCACCTGATCCTTGGACGCGAGAGCCTCGGCCGCCTGGCTCATTAATGTCTCGTAATCGAGTGGCTTGGGGGGTTCTCTAGACTTCCACATATCCTTCATAGAGAGCAGGCGGGCGATATCTGCATTAAAGACCTTATTGAACAACATCTGCGGAAATTTCTCCGTGCCAACGGATTCTCTAATCTTCCTCAACGCCTCCGCCTCCTTCTTCAGCTCGGCAACCTCCGACGCATTTTCATCATTCTCCGTCAAGTCGAGAGAAGCCTGGTCTTCGCTCGTGCCGAAGATTTCGCTGAGGAGGTAGCTCTTGGCCCAGACTATGCAATGGATAGGTTGGCTTGGTGTGCTTCGGATCGTACAGACAGGGAACGTCTTGGGCGCTTCCTTGGTGGTACAATCATAACACGCTGTAACACCCTTCTTGATGACTTGGACCTGTCCATTGAAACCCGTCGTTCCACTCTCAACCAAAGGGACGTCGGCTGCTAGGCACATTCGGTTTACGTGGCGTCGCGCCTCGAGGTTATCCAACGCGTTAAATACTAGCGAGAAGCCTTTGAACCACTCGACGTGAAATTGGGCATCTTTAATGTTGGCATGATGCGCGATGATCTTGACGTTGGGGTTGAATACTGCAGCCGCCTCCTTAGCCACCTATTCCCACAGTTAGTATATTATCTCACATAGAGGACCGTCCGACCCTCGATATTTTTTCGTACCAAGGCTTTCGATTTCCCGATATGCTCGTGCCGGAAGAGGAACTGGCGGTTCAGATTACTCAGGTCGATCGTGTCGAGGTCGACGATGTGGATTTCGCCGAAGCCGGTCAGGGCGAGGTTTTTTAGAAGTTCGCAACCGATGCCACCCGCACCAACCATAAGAACCTGAGCCTGCGAAACCCGTGTTAGTACGAGCGTAGACTGAAGAGCCAGATACAGGTCCATCTTGCAGTATGGTAGATTTTGATACAGAATAAGTCGGGAGCTGAGTGTAGGATGTAGCGCAGAAACGTGGGCGAGGTGTTGTCGCGCAGGACTGCTTAGGCTGCGGCGATATGTTGCAAACAGACCTTTCAGCGTAAGACGGGCTTTTCATGATGCGCGCAGCCGTTGGGAGGTGCAGGGCGCAGAGGGAATGATGCTAATGTGCATAAGAGCAATGCAGCTTAGCGACTTACCTTTTTGACGTTCGCATTCAGCGTCGGGCCAAGAGATCGGTGGTTGAACGTATCTCGGGACACGGCCATCATGAACAACTTAGCTACCCAAGTCACTTTCGAGTAGTTGTGGTTGATGCATATGATGATGTAATGTGTCGCGTAGAATAAGGGTACGAAATGAAGGGTAAGAGATATAGCGGTTGTTATCCAGGCCGGAGACGGGAGACGGAGAAAAGAGTAAGAAATAGAGCCGAAGAGAGAGGGAGGGAGGAAGAGCGAGAGAGCGAGAGAAGAGAGGAGGAAGAGAAGAAGTGCGGACTATCGAGAAAAAGTAGAAGATGGATGATGGATAGCGACAGCAATTTCAAGAAGGCGCCGCCAGCCTTGGGGAATGCTCGATCCGTAGTGGCTCAATTAGTAGCCAGGAAAGAACCTTGGAAGTGTGACGCTCCTTACTCCTAGCTAGTATGACCTCGCACCTCGGGGCAATCGGGGAACAAGTAGAATGTCTCAACCATGACTTTTAAGGTTAGCAACCCCAGGCGGAATGCAGGCAAGGCGTAAGCAGGTATGCGTTATAGTGGGAAGCAGCAGCAGTAGCAGCAGCAGCAGCAGCAACAGCGCTAGGCAGGCAGGTTGCGCGCAGGTTGCTTTTTAGTATAGTACCTGGTACGTTACGGATGTATCTTACATCGATCCCACCTGCGCAGGTACATGTACGTACTAACCTACCAGGCGGATAAGGGCCTGTATAGAGATTTATGTACTATATACCTACCTCTTATCCGTAGCATCGGTGCTACCGATAAGACGTGGGCCCGACGGTATCTCACGCTATTGGCCCAGGCGGCCCATGCATCCACTAATCGCCTAGGATGAGATGCAGGTTGCGCATCATCGAGCGATGGCCTGCGCTTTTCACGCGGAATACCCTCCTAAGCCTGCCAAGAGCTTTCCATGCTTAACACGGGGTACCTGAATACAACCTTGCTAATGGTGTGTTACCTGGGTTAAGATTTATTACTGTGATAATCAACATACGTACTATTGAGATGTGATACACAGCGTTAAGACTGAACACCTTGATAATAATCTTATAAGCGGCAACAAGAGTGTGATAGGCCTTCTAAGAGGAGAGAGGCCCTTATGTTTACCATGTTACCCATGATTTCATTTCAACTATCTCCTGTTAATTAAAGTTTTGCCTAGACGTGCCCTTGCGTAGATACTTAGGTACTAAATAAGGATTCCTCTTCCTCCGCATCGCATTTCCGTCTCCAACTTCTAACATTTTTTCTAGTCCGTCTCCAGATTTCACCGTTTATTTTACCATCCCACTTACACATCCCACTTACACAAAATCAATCCACATACCATAATAGTCTACAAATCTATAAATTCACATAGTATATAAGACTTTGGCTTGAGAACCATCCAATCGGATTCTCCTTCATACTCAGCCTATTTTTATTCAAGTCCGTGTTCTTCAAAGTCCATTATCATGTCGGACGACGAGGCAGATCCCGAACTCCTAGCGCTCCTAAGGCAGCATTTCCAAGGCAAGCTAAAACTCGACGAAGAGCCAGAAATGGGTGTGTTAGAGGGCGCCGAGTACGTTTGCGACGACTCGATCGACGTAGCCTTAAACATGAGAGCAACCAAAAATGCGGCGGCCTTAATCTACGAGCAGATGCAGCAGAAAGAATTCTCAACGGCGAGCTGGTCTGAACATGAGTTACACCCCAAAACCAAGGACGAATCAACTATCGCCTTCATATTCACCATGGACCTCCTCAACTTCTCATTCTGGTCCCTGCGTCCTGAAGATGAGCGGTTCGCCATCTCATATCGAGACAAAACCTGGACTGGATATTGGAGTCTGGTAGCCTCTTTACAAAGAGCCTTAGACGAAGGTGGGTTCGCAATTTCCAACCGCCGAGTGCTGTCAATCACTCAATCGACTTGCTACCCGGAATTATCCTTGGTCTCGACATCCCGCTTCCTCCAAGATGAGCATAGTTAATCCATATAAAGATATCCCCATAACCGACCCGCACTACTGGCAAAACGAGGAGGAATGCAACCTCGATTCCCTCAGGTACGTTTTCAGGTCGTGCACCGACGAGGAGATACCCCTGCTGGAGGCGCGGCTTGCCTGCCTGAGGGAGGCGGGACAAGTTCTATACGAAGTAGGTGAGCCCAAACAACACCGCAACACGGGGATAACGCATCGCCAACGCCCTCCGGCTCCTTGCAGAAATACAGCTGCAGCTTCACGAAGTGCATAGAAGCTGCCAACAAGTCGGCGGCGGGCCTAGTCAACTTGCTCGCCCGAGACTTCGACTGCTTCAACGACGAGTTCCGATTTGCAGGCCGACGTAAACCCGTACGCTTCCTCAAGCGCGCTCAGATTCTAGTGGCCGACATCTGGGCCTGCTTCAACGGCGAGGGCTACGGCGAGTTCCGAGACATCGACAAGATCACCATGTTTGCCGACTACCGAGTCCCGCAAATACTGGCTACGTTGGGCTGTATAGGATACAGTCCCCCTCTCCAGTCGCTAATAGCCAGGGGAGAAATTATAGAGAGCGGGAGCAACTACGAATTGCAACTTAGGGGTAAGCGTTGACATTTCCAATCTTATCTAATCCAGCCCCTATTTTTGGACATGACTGAAAGGAAAACGCAGCTTGCAGCATTTGGTGTGTGGAGCTTATCAGACGCGAGATCAAACGGCAACACCCGGACGCGAAGATCAATGCGGTCTTGATAGACTTTTTCCTATACGATACCATGAAGCAACTGGAGGCCCAGGGGAAAGAGACCATACCACATCATCGGACGAGGAGTATTTGGTACTAAGCAGTTTGGATAAACGGATTGTAATAGTAATCCGTACCTAAAGTACATAATTAGCAGTGGATACCAAGGTAGCCTTTGTTGGCTGCCAGTGGAATGTGTACCTAGACAATTGATATGTATCGCACAATGTACAAGGCCCAGTTGCTGGCGATTCCCAGCGAAAATTTGTCAAGGAAATATCAAGGAACCCCCAACGCCGCCGCAAAAACGTCACAAGTACTACGAGGGGCCAAAATCACCCCATCCCTCGGCCATCGTACACGTATCTACTAAACGTAGAGTTTCATACCCCATCACGCTCACGGCTCAACAGAACCGATGGCAGTCGAATTGAGGATCCCGTCCATATGCGCCTTCTCGAGGCCCTTGGCACCCTTAGCCTCCTCCTTTTGCAGCACCGCGAGAACTTCAAGCGGCGGATTGAGGCCCAGCTTGTCGGCACGCTTCCAGCGCTTCGTGCGGCTGATTCCGACGCAAGGCTGTTTGTAGTTACCACCGTTAGCCATATCATTACTTCCGAAGCCGTAAGTTTGTAACAATAGGTGATTAGAATTAGAAGGGGGGATATAGAGAGGACCGCTTACCCCGTACTGCGAGCTCACGTCCCAGTACCGCAGCACCTTCTCCGCCAGCGTCAGGCCCTCCTGGTGGACCCTCTCGGCGATGCGCTCGCGCTCCAGCGCCCGCCAATACTGGGCGATCTGGCGGTCCGTGATCTTCGCCGCGCGCAGCTCCGCCTCCGACTCCTTGGGCTCCGGCGGGGGTTGCTCGACTTCGGCTTCGGGTTCTTCCTCCTCCTCGTGTTGCTCGACCTTGGCAGCTTCATCATCTTCTTCTTCTTCCTCTTCTTGCTTGGCGGGGTCTAGCTCCGGCTCCGGCTCTAGCTGCTCGGAGGAGACGTGCTTGGACAGCGGGCTCTGCTTCGCGGGCTTCGAGTCCAGGCTCTTGGCCCCCTTGGGCACGGACTTGGTCACCCGGTGGTTGAAGGATAGAGTCGATTGCCGACCGCCGCCGCGGGCGCTGGAGCGTCTGGTGGTGGGCATTGTTGCGACGGGGTAATTCGATTCCAATTCCGGTAAATGATACAAATCACCGCTTCGGATAACGATATTTCGGATTACTGGCGCAATGCGGAACGGATATTGTTGAAATACGTAAGTGATGTAATGTGATGTGAGATGTCAATTGATGGATCGAAGATGGCTGGATCGAGAAATTGTGGAATGACGTGGGGGATTCTCAGGCAGTGACTTCCTCAGATTCATTGGCGGGGCAACACGAAACCTGAGCGACATCACGTGATACAAATGACCCACCTCTACTTCAATTAGGTGCGGTACTGAGGTACATGGCGATCCAGCCCCCTTTTTATCCTAATTCACCCCAGAACATGCACCGCAGCCGCCCAAACACTTGAAATAAAAATAAAGAAATAAAAATTATAGAAATAAATCTTATTTACAGGTCTAGCATTGCGTAGGCTACCCAATTCTATTCGGCGGGATTTTTACGTCCTAGTACCCAGATGCTATGGGGGGTGGCATCTACTGCTAGAGATACCGCAGTATTGCGGATGACTACGCCCTAAAATGGCTGGATTCGTAGGGCAGTTACCTAGCGGCAGCACGCCACCCAGGTATGGTAAATGTGTAGTTGCGGCATGATACGATGGAGTCGAATCAAGAAGGACCAGGCTCAAATTTCCAGACTTCCTAGGAGCAATCGAATGGTATATCCATCTTCAAAACTTCCATCGTTCCATTCCTACCCTCCCTCCCTCCCTCCTCCTCTCCGTCTTTAGCTCGTAGTTGTGTTTATCTACGATCCATCGATACCGCGGCCTGAAACATCCGCTGTTAGCCAGTCGACGAGTTATATTTCTAATGAAGCGTGTAACGGGACTCACCATCCAAGGCCCAGTTGCGGAATTCATAGTAGACACGAGCCTCGCTCACGAGGGCCAAGCTGAACAAGGCGATACGGAGGTTCCTAGAATTCACGCCGAAGATTTCCGCGGTTTCCTGCAGGAAAGGGTCTGCGAAATGCTGTTATTAATACCCGCGCCTGTAAGTCTCGGGGATAAGGATCACACTTACCGCGGTTGTGAAGGCCATAGAAGCCGCGGAACCTTGGTCGCTCCATGAAGCTCAGGATACGGCTGGCGAGCTCCAGCTCACGAGGAGTAAATTCGAAGTCGGGCATCTTTTCGGTGGGCTGCTGCTTCTCTTTTCTTTCGCGGGGGAGGGTCTGTAGTACGTCGTTCGTGGAGGGGCAAAGTTGAGTCGCGGTTGGTTTATGTACATTCGTCGGTTTGCATTTCCGTTGATATTTTTATCGTTGTCGAGGTGTGCGGGGTGAATTCTCGTTGCTTCTATGTACTTTTCTGGTCGTAACTTCAAGGACGCACCTTCAGGTATGTACCTATTTAAGTCCCTTGTTGCCCCCTAGCGGTCAGATGCGTGCTAATTTTTTGACAGTGGACGTTATTATAGCTGTAAAGACCCAAGGTAGTTGAGTGGTTCCGCACGGTTTCTAGTGAGTTAGGTCATTAAGGAATTTAAAGGGGGGCAGCTTTCCAACTATGCCCTACTCCGTATTATCTAAGCCCAGTTAGGTACCTCATTCCGATACTCTCGATATCGTTGGCCCTGATACCACAGTATCCATTGCTACCACTGTCTTGAGTTTGATAAAGAAAGGATATTGTGCTTATCTAGGCATATATATAGCTCTCAAGCAATGACGGTCTGTTCCTCTCTGTTATCATCCCCCCCTTTTTTTACTAATAATCTACGACCTCATCAGTGAACTTCAAGATGGGAGTCCATCTCTCTAATGCCTTAACGTACACGATGTGTCCCTTCATCAATCCTATCCTCTGCCTTTTGTCTTTTCTCGGGCTCCTGCAGCCTTCTTCTCTGCAGCTTCGTATGCCTCTATCTCTGCAGGGCCCAGTCAGCATCCGTTCTTCACCTGCTCCAAATTATTCTATAGGGGCTTCTCTTAGCATACCGTTTTTGAGTTCTTGCTGGCAAGCATCTGCTGTTTTGCCCACCATGGCCGCGAGCACGTCGATAGGTCGGATATTGAGTCTTGCCGCTATGCTGTGCGTGATGGGATCTAGGTAGCTGGGTTAGAAACTCATAGGTTCAAGGATATCTTGTGTGTGATAATTCGTACGGTCTATGATGAACTCGTAAAGTCCCTTGGCTGAAGTGTCTCCTTGATAGAGCTGGTAGAGCTGGTCGAAATCGACGGGCGAGATACGGTATCTACCTGACATGGTTGAGAGGTGATCCCTGGTTGCATCTATCATGTCTCGAATTCGGCGTCTAGTTGTCATGGTGGTGGGAGCGCGGCTTGAATATAAAAACCTAATCGTTATCAAACAGTGAATAATTTTTTCACTCCCATGCAAGGTGGAAGTTCTGGTAGCACAGTGAATTCATACATAATCTGTGTCCCAACTTGATTCATTTTTGTGGTCTCCATTCCATGGACCTTGGTCATTTTCCGAACAACGTTTGACAATCCCGGGAATTCTAGTTGCTCGACGTTGCCTTGCCTAGTTGACCACCATGCGGAGGATGGTGACTAGATGGCGTTCGTTTAGCAAATGGACACATTAGGCCTACTTCCACCAGAAATTTCACAACTCACATTCCACCAACACTCAAATTTCGAGATGGATAATAACGCCATGATAACGGTTTAAAATCACTGGTGACCCACTTGTAAGAAGCCATACGAGGTTGCGATTGATGTGAAATATAGTACCTTGAAGCAAGCCCAGTAGTTTCAACGTCGGGAATAGGGATCCGAGAAGTACCAAGAGTACACCGTATACGTTATTCTTGCCATAGCTTTTCACCTGGACACAGGGTTAACCAGCTTTGTGATATTCAGATACCTCAAGGTGAAAAAGGAAGAATAATTCGCCTAATATATCGCGTACTTGGGCGCTTATCATTACACTAAGTATCATAAAGCCTCATATAGTCCTCCAATGAAATGTACAAAAAATATAACCAATCAAAACTAAATAAGATCTCATTACTTGCTTCTTGTGGAACGCCGTGGACAGGCTGGGCCAATAAGATTCAATAGCTAGTTCTAAAAGGCCTTAGAGCACCCGACGGAGTGTTCTTTCTTGTTCCACCTAGCTCTACCAACATATATATCAGCTGGACTGCTGCCACGTTTGCTAGCTCTTACTCATATTTCGTGCACCCAAGAGAAGAGGCTCTGGGTTAGTAAGTTTAACGATCGTGGGTGTGAAGGTAGCCTGATCCCCTATTTTAGGCCCGGTTCTGGCAAATCAGGGGCGAGTGACACTATTCAACACTGGCGGGACAGCCAATCTTGGCAGTTTGAGTAAAGTACAAGATTGTTGATATACATTTCTGGTTCTGAGTGCTGATTTGGGATCATACCATCTTTAGGATACGATGTACTGAGTATTACATCCATATACCCTTTCTTGGAGTGGCTACGTAGGGTGATGATCATGGAAGTCATTCTTGTCGGATAGAATTATCTGGACCGGTGATGGACGTTGTGGTCGAAGTCGTTATTTCACCTTGACGCTAGTCTTAACTACTAATTTAATTCTAGGGCCGAAGCTTAAAATCGAAGATGAACTTTGAGACTTTCGAAAAGGCGGCGAGGGGGCAGATGCTCCAAAATTGATCGAGTTGTTTGTCCTTGCTAAGGGGTTGTAACTGAGCCACATAAAGCATCACCTTTAGACAATATCTTGTGCGCCTTGTCTCGTTATTCTGGGCAAAAGCTCAAGTCATATTATCATGTACCCCTTTACTGCCTTTCATCACTGGGCAGACTTCTCTGGCCTCCCATCACTCAAATATACACAGATTAGAAAAAGACACCGCAATATCGTTAGAAAACGATGACAAGGTTTGAGTTCTATGTACTGCACAAAGTGCGCATGCAACCTAAGATACAGGAGAGCCCTTGCGCGCCTGATGCCCTGCGGCCGAAAACATTACAAGAGGGGGAATCAAGCACACGCATCAAAAGAGAAACACCGGGCCATACCCATAGCCACTCTGGGTCGTGGAACGCCAAATATTCATTATTCAGTGACTATTCAACTGATTGCCTAGACCAGGCTGAATCCAGCGGTGAAGCACAAGGCGACCACCGCCGGGATGACCATGGAAGCAGCAGAGAGGGCACCGTGAGGGGCTAAGGTGGGTGCGGCGTTCTCGGTCGAGTCAGGGTCGGAGCTGGAGCCGGTACCGGAACCGGTGCCGGAGCTATCCGGGGTGTTGATTTCGTCACCAGAAAGAGGCTTGACAGCAAGGCCGCTGAGGGTCTTGCCGTTGACGTCCGTGACCACGTGGGTAACCTTGTAGTCGCTGATATCGACGATCTTGCCTGAGGGCTTAGGAGAGACACCGTTGTCGATGATCTTCTGAGCTCCAGGGGGAACAGCGGGGAGCGTGAAGTTGTTGTTGAAACCCTTCTCCTTGATCAAGCCGGACTTGCACTTAGGAGGGTTCACCTGCTTGTTGCTTGCCTTTACGTTCTGAACCTTCTTGAAGTCCACCTTGACGTACTGGTCGTGAAGAGTGTGGTAGTCGGCTAGAAGCTTGACGGTACCGTCCTTGTTGCATTCAGCCAAACCGTAGTTGTTGTCTTCCTGGGCCCACTCGTAGACAACGCCACCGGCGAAAACACCCGTCATTTGCGGGCCGTAGATGGTACCGATCTCGGTGAAAACACGAGGGGAGGGGGTGTTGCAGCCGAACTCAGAGTAGAAAACGGGGACGGAGGTGTCCTTGAACAGAGAAACGAGCTTGTCGTAGCCAGAGGTCTGGAAGGAGCTCTCGCCACACCACGAGTAGCTGTTCAAGGCGAACATATCAGCCCTGGACATGTCATTCTCCTCGCCGTCAATAGAGCACTGGAAGTAGTTCCAGGTGTCCTCAAGGATGTCGCGGACATCAGCAGCCGAGTAGCCAACGGGAATGGGACGGTCGGCGTGGTTCTTCACGTAGTTCTTCAGGTCACGAGTGACGGCACGAACATAAGGAGGCACGGTCGCACCGGTCTTAACATCGTTAATGACTTCGTTGCCAGAGAAGAAACCAAGCGTGTTGGGGTAAGACTTGAAGGCCTCGACTATGGCAAAAGTCCGGTTGAGATACGCGGCGTAGTAGGACTCCCAGGGGGCTCCGCTGTTGATGGACTCGCCTGCCAGGGGCGAGTTGACGTCGATGATCATGTACATACCCGCCTGTCGCAAAATGTCAGTCTGGACTTCCGTACCAGCAAATAAGACAACTTACCGCATTGAAAATGCTGGCGCAATCGTCGTGGTTCAAGTTGGGGTCCAGGTTGTAGACACGGATCGTGTTGACTCCCAAGCTCTGCATGAGCGCAGCGTCTCGCTTGCAGATGTCGCCGTTTGAGAGGGGATCCTTTCCATGCGCAGGGTCGTAGCCGGCACTTCCACCGATCTGATAAGCCATTCCCACGATCTGGAAGGCGTTGCCGGTCTTGGGGTTGACGAATTGCTGACCTTTAACCTCGAGAGGCGTGACAGCGGCCGCAAGGGTCGCGCCGCCAATAGCGACGAGCGCGGATTGTAGAAGCATGATTTAGTGATCCAAGAGGTAAATTCCTATTGGGAGGATTGATGTGATTGATGTGATTGATGTGAGGTTCGTTACTCCAGGTAGTAGAATCTCGATACTGAGGGTTTTGATTAAATGTCTGCGCGGATGCTGGATTTTGATTTTCGCCGCCTTTTGTACGTTGCCCACGATCAACACGCAAAGTAACTTTGTCAAATATATGTCTTGAGTGAGTGACTAGAATAGGCCTGCGGCCGGGAAACGATCGTTCGTAAGAAAAAGTCTAAGAGAATAATTAGTGAAGAGAAGACATGGGAAAGGAAAGTTGAGGTGATGTACTGGTAGGAAAGAGTGACGAAGGAGGTTGGGCGCGGAAGAGGGAGAAGACGGCCTATAAGACGATTGATTGGAGTAGGAGGGAGAAGCAGCGCAGGTACAGTACAACCCATACGACGGGATTAAATCCACAAAGCGATCGCAATGTTACTTTCTTAGGTACCTTTCTACGTACCTAGGTACATAGTGTATAGTACATACGGTGTGTATCTGTGTACCTAGGTAGGTACCTACCGTACCTACCTATTCGGCATCCTATTTGCCTACCTACATCCACACATCCCATACGTGCCTTCCCCCGTTGAACCACGATGCCAATCAGCGCCAGTGACTGCCCTGACTGCCCTGGCTGGATTTTACGAGGGGTTTGTTTTCGCTAGCCTGACAGGCCCAGTGGGTAGCGGGGAATTGTGACTGGTTAGGTGGACAGAGCTCCATCCAAACAGGGAAAGCCCCATTAATAATAGACAGGGCCCTGGCCCAACTGGGATTGGCTCATCTGGCATTTAATTAAGCCAAGTTAACCTCCCCTCATGCAGCAACGACGTCTTGATTGATCCCTCCCATCCCCATAGCGTATATAGGTAGTTTCACCGACTTGGTACTATACTAACGGGTCAAGCCCTTCACTTCGTTGTATTACACGTACCGCGGTCATACTATGGTACATGCTCTGCGCGGCATGTTCTCTGTTACACATGATGATATAATACTATCTCAGGCATATCTTTCATCAGATGCATCGAACATTATGGTAACCATCTAATCAATAATGTCTACACATTTACTCGTTCACGAGGTTCGTGATTTATTGTAGGTTATCGTAGGCTATGTTTTTTCTTCTTTCCTTTCAGAGTCTAATACGAGGTGAATACGACGTTCCCTCGTGACAGATTTTACAGAATTTCTAAAATACCACGTACCTGTTGCCTACTCAGGCGGCTTCAGGCGCAGGAGGGTGGCTTACATAGCCTATTATCAACAGAATCGAACTGATCTTTTTTTCTTGGTTAGCTCGAGGGATGGTTAAGCTGCTGTGGTATTTTATTTTAAGCGACTCGTGCTTCCTTTGTGTTTCCTTTGTGCTTCCTTTGTGCATTCCCTTCGATCTCACATGTCTTAAACACGCAGGTACATGCACATAGTTTTGAAATGTTCTTCTATAAGCCGACGTCACGGCCGTTATACAAGTGTTAGTCTGAGGAAATGATGAAACACGCTCTGTTTTCTATGTGCGTGGGTACTAGCGACAATCACAATTCACTGCAATTCACGCATTCACTAAGACTTCCCCCCTGAAGATCCCATTCAGGGTCTATAGGAAGAAAATAGAAGAATTCCGGGGCGATGGTGGCGTACGTTAGCGACACCGTGTTTCAGAGGTACCTCACTCTAGTACATCATGATGTACCTACCTATGTATTTATGTACATGCACATGAATGAGGGTTACAAATATACATGCGCTACATATGCGCGTTGTGTAACTGCTGTAAGGGGATTAGCTCGTTCTTGATCTTCGCCAGAAAGAAGAATGGCGCACATAATGCAAACCATTCAGTGGCAAACATCCAAGCGCCAACCACCTATGTACATATACTACCTACGTAGAATGGGTGATTAAGCCACCGTTACCTACCAGCCACACAGCCAGCCACATCACTTTCAGACCGGCCCTAAACCTTAGGTACGTACGCAAGTCTAAACCCTTGAATTTGTGCCGGTTCCACCACCTCCAGTTTGACTTCCGGACTGGACCGGCCGATTTTCTGCAGCCCTGCTGTGTCACTCTCTCTGCCTTATCCCACCTAGGGCCATAAGAGGAAAAGGGAAAAGGGAAAAAAAGAAAAAAAAAAGAAGAAGGGGAAAAAAGACGGGAAAAAAAGTGGTGGCCCATGACCGGTCGCTCGGAACAATTCGTATTTTAGTTTCAGCTGGCCGAGCAGCTTCACATGCGCAGTCGAACGGCGGCGTCAACATTGGGCAGACTTTGTACACCGACTATACGCAGCCACCCCGTCTCCCTCTTTTGCGTCCCTCGTTCCTGTGCATCGCCGGCAACCCACATCTCCTCCCTCCGCGTTCCCCGCAGCGCCGACAAGATGGCATCTAGTACGTTTCCTTCCCCTTCCCCTTCCTTAACTACCTACCTACCGAGGTCGCATGCGCAGTGGCCTAGGTAGGTAGGAACTATAGTCAATAGAATCCCGGCCCCACCATACTGGAGGAGAGGAAAGAGAAACCCCCCCGCTAACCACACGACCTTCCTCCGCCTTTAGCCCTTCCGCAAGACCGCCGCCCCGTCGTGATATCCGGGCCCTCGGGCGTGGGCAAGGGCACGCTGTTCAAGCGGCTCTTCGACGCGCACAAGGACTGCTTCGCGCTGTCGGTGTCGCACACGACGCGCAAGCCGCGCGCGGGCGAGGCCCACGGCGTCGACTACTACTATGTGACGCCCGACGAGTTCGAGGCGCTCGTGCGCGCCGACGGCTTCGTCGAGCACGCCCGGTTCGGCTCCAACCGCTACGGCACCTCCAAGCAGACCATCGCCGACCAGTCCGCCAAGGGCCGCGTCGTCGTGCTCGATATCGAGATGGAGGTGAGTTTCTGTTCCTAAAACGTTGTTCGTAAGGGGGGCGAGGGAAAAAGGGAGTAGAAGTCGCTAAGAGTAGGCAAATGAATAGGGAGTCAAGCAGATCAAGAAGAGCGGAATAGACGCGCGCTACGTCTTCATCAAGCCGCCTAGCTTCGAGGAGCTCGAACGACGTCTTCGCGGCCGAGGTACCGAGGACGAGGATTCAATCACCAAGAGGCTGAACCAGGCCAAGCTCGAGCTCGAATTCGCAGATACGCCCGGCGTACACGATATCATCATCGTCAACGACGACGTCGAACGGGCCTACAAGGAGCTGGAGGAATTCATCTACAAGCCGTTGGCGTAGACGGTTAGGTACTAGTGAAAAGCTTCGGCCCCTACACGTTAGATTCAACCCATAGACGAGCTCGTAGCTCTCCGGACGATACCAGACATTAGGAAAAGTCCGAATAGGAGGTCACGAAAATTCAGGAGAGGCATTTGGGCATAAGTCTCGTATTTTATTCCATCAGGTATCAGAGCGGACTCTATTAGAGTACAGTAGAGGCTTGACCACGGATTAATCTTAGCAGCTTTAGAGAAGATGAAGAGAGCTTCGGGGGAATACTAAAAAGAAAATAATAAGAACGTCGAGTCGCCAGACTGTGTAGATGGAAATACTGCTTGCTCGGTCGACAAACACACTATAAGGCCTAAACAGCCAAGACAGGTCAGCATTCGCTGGCCTTTCTTTCAAACACACCCTCCTCACGTAACCTCCAATGTCTTTTCCCCACGCGGACGCAATTTTGGGTATCCCATCCCAAGGAAATTTTTGGGGTTCTTCGTGGTAATTCTTAAAATGAGCCACCCCCTCTCATGTTGTACCCTTAGTCGTCGGAGCCGCTCATTGTAATAGTCGTAAAGGATAATTAATGATCTCTCGCGAACGCGAGAAAGCCTGGACCAGAGGAACGCCTCGTAGAAAGCACACAAAGAAGATGACGGCTTAGTAGCCGTTCATGGTCATCCGTTGGGAGCTTCTGCTCATCTCGCGATCGGCGGCAGGGCTGATCGGTCTGCTACCGTGGCCTTGTGCGCTGCTCTCCTTGAGCGCCAACAATTGCTTAGCACGGAAGGTCTCGTAGTGGATCTGCGAGGTTGTCTCAATCAGATCCTGGAGGTGCGTCCGCAGCAAGAAGTTCCTTAGGTAGACGAATTCGCAGTGGTTTTCGTCCTCGACGTTGATGACGCCCCATCGGTTTTGACGTCCACGAACTTGCTTGCCGTTAACGATGATCGACTTCTCGGAACCGACAACGGCGAAGGGGACGAGGCTCTACATAACTCGTCAGTACTAGTGTAATAGGGCGGGTGTAATGTACGATATACCTTGATCTGAGTGTTAATCGAGCGCTCCTCCTCATCGAGCTCATCATTGTCGTAGGGGTACATCTTTAGGTTGTGGAAAGCAAACTCCTCCTTGATCCGCTCCTTGAACTCTTGTCGTTCTTCCAGAGTCAGTGTGTCGGCCTTGGCAATGACCGGCACGACGTTGACGACATCGGAAAGCTTCTTCAGCACTACGATATCGATGGGTTTGAGAGAGTGGCCGGAGGGCTGAATGAAGAATAAGCAGCAGTGGATACGGGTATCGGGAATATAACGCTCTCGCTGTGCTGTGAGTTCCTTTCGCAGGTATGCGGAGTGCTGATCCTTGATATACTTGACGATGGGATCCCAGCAGCGGTCGTTGTTGACCAAATCACCATAACCCGGAGTGTCGACGATGTTGAGCTTCAGACGGACACCGTTCTCCTCGATAACATGCGACACGGGGTGGATCTCGGTAGTAGAGCGGATCTGCTCGTCGGGCAGCAGCCTACCCTTAGAGTCAATCAGGTGAGATGCAAAGATGGTGTTGATCAGAGTCGATTTTCCCAAGCCGGTTTGGCCTATGGCACAACACGAGACACGTCAGTTATACGAACGGGGGCGCGGTAGAGGCCGGGGTGCCAGCTATCGGTGTAACCGAGCTTGCACTGGCGGGCGTAAACTCACCAACACAGATGATGTTGAACTGGAATCCTCTCTTCAGGAGCTTGCGCTCGATCTGAGAGGTGATGCTGTCGAAACCGACGTGGGTATCGGGATAGATGGTTTGCGACGCCATTGCTTCTTCTGACTTATCCGATCAACGAATGAATGGATAAAATTGACAAGCTCCTATTCCAAGAAATAGCCTAGTGGCAATTGGAGGGATGAACGAATGACGGGGTAGGGTGGTGGAGTTGAGCTCTCTGGTACAAGACAGAGGTTTTGGAGTTTGATGGTTGATGGAGAAAAAAGAGAGGTTGAGGTTCGTGTCGTCTGGGAATTTTTTCGACGTGAAGGGGATGGATCCTCGATTGCTCCCCTGCGGTTTCCTGCCAAACAATAATTTCCGTGAAGAAGGTACAGGTTGGGCTTGGGGGAAACCGCAAGAAAGGGGGAAGGGGGCTGGCAGGTAACTTGATAGGTCAATGAACGTCCGTGCATAGTAGTTTTGGTGGATCTCTTAAGCTGGGGTCTTTGAAGGTCGTACGTGCCTGTGCTAACATTTTTAGGGTGCCGGCTGATGGGCAGATGGCCAACCCACGATTACCTTAGGTGGGAAAAGCCGATAGCTGCAGAGCCTATCAATTTTAGTTTCTGCGCTAGAAACTTTTTAGACGACGGCATGCTCTTTTCCTATCAACGCCTCACACCTAGGTGTTTACCGATGCGCCCACGATAACTATACCCATCCTTCATTCGCATTCGAACCCTAGAGCACGGATACGTAGGGGGACAGAAGGGCCGCTTAATAAAATCACGAATAATAAAGACCGGCGGCTAGTGTTCCCCGTCAAAGTCGCCAGCCATGGCCGCCGTACAGCAGCTACGAATGGCCTCGGTTTTCTCCTCCCTCTTCCCGAGAATAGCATCGACAAGCTTCCAATCTTCTTTCCGATCAACCGTTCTTTATGCGCAGCAATCGCAAGAGTCCCGACTGCCATCGATACCCGCCCTCGCCATCGCTATTCCCGCTGCCATCTCGAGTATACCATCGCTACTAGGCGACATATGGGAGGGAATACTCAGGGCAGTGCCCAAGAAGAAGACGTCGCACATGAAGAAGAGGCATAGGCAGATGGCAGGCAAGGCCCTGAAGGACGTCACAGCGTTAAATAAGTGCCCAGCTTGTGGAGGAGTAAAAAAGATGCATACGCTATGTTCCGACTGCATGGGTCGTAAGTCATCTTCTGTTCCCATTCCCCGCCTTGCATAGGAATTGCTAATGGGTAAACGACCAGGTCTTGGAGGTATGCTCGACCGAGAGCTCAAACAGAAGACATAATTCACGGGACTGCTATGTGAATAGTCGTAGTCGCAGCTGTACAAATCAGAAATGAAATCGTTGGGATTTGTGCATACAGGCCCATCTAAATGGTTATCGATGGCGTCTTTGGCATTTTTGGCATACATATGGGTAAGGGATTCCGCGGTACGTATGTACCTTAGCTGTCGATCATAAACGACATGTATAACGAAAGCCATGATCTGCAAGAAATGCAACGCATCCTATTCTGGCCGGGACATATATATTTGGGTCGAGTACGTGTTTTGTATGAATAAACTCCATTGAGTCTTCTGATCATTCTCGGGATAGAAACCGGATCTGAGTCGTGGAGTATCTACATGTATCTGGGTACCGTCCCTACATAAATTCCCACATCTACTAACTCTGAAGGAGAATTGCTCCCTACCTACATGTAGGTATAAGTTAGGTACCCAGACGTAAGGTGGGTACCATCTATAGTTCCTATAAGCATGGACTGAGGCACACTAACATTATAGGAAAGAATGATGAATAAAAGATAGGTTCTTTGGTATGTATCTGGCAGAAGGGCGTCAAAATAAATGCCTCAGCCACACCAACCCCTAGACTTCTCGTCAGCCTTTTCGTTCCTAAAATTTACTAACGTTAAAAAAAAACTTATATATAAAAAACTTGTCCATAATATTATTTATCTATAAATTTTAATTATGATAATATTAATAATGTATAATATTACAACTAATATAATTAATATTATTTAGGATATTTAAGTACCAGGTGTGGCTGGTGAAATAGGTGGGTGTGGCTGAGGCATTTATTTTGACGCCCTTCTGTCTGGGTAGATTATGATACGATGGGGAAGGCTTTGTCTGGGTCCCCAGTTTTTACCTTATGTACCCCACCACAGCTCAGCTCCAGGTACCTTACCTTCTCTGCTGCTTACAGCAATTTCAAGATTCTTAGCATCATCACCATCATCAACCCCACCATATTTTCCAATTTTCCAAATCGCATAGCTTCAGTTGTAACGAAGTCCACATGAAACGATAACCGCCATGGTAGGTAGTATATTGCGGACGACGTCGAATGCTTGGGGCCTTGCATTTCTAACGCGCCCTATAGTCAAAGCAATATCTTACCGTACATACCATCGATAATGGTGACTATCCTTACTCTTTTCTTGCCGTCCAACTCTACACCTCGCGCCCTCGGACTTCTGGGCACGGCAGCTTATACTTTAACAATACATTGTGCTAACGCCCATCAGCACACAAAACCGACATCTTCTCCCTAGCTGCCACGCCTACGGCGCTTCTCTCCGCCAGCGGCTCCTCAACCATAGAGATACACGCCACCTCGCAACCCTCCACGCCTCATTCCCAATCTCTTTCAGGTGCGCACAAACTCGGCTGCCACCATATTGCCGTTTCCCGCAATGGAAAAGTCGCAGCATCTGCTGGCTTCGGAGGTGAAGTGAAGATATGGAAGATTGACGAGTCAGGTACGGACCAGTGGCAGCCGTTTGGAGAGGTAGATCCTACGGGAGGTAGGGGTAAAATTGCTGGAGAAGTATGGGCTATCGCACTCAGTGAAGACGGCCAATACCTGGCTTCCACGACCTTCGATGGACGGATAAACGTATGGGACCTCTTTGGGGACAGGTCCGGAAAATTACGAGAGTACGAAACCGGCAATGCTGGTTCTGGCTCCTTCGGGCTTTGCGTTGACCTGAGCCGCGACGGGAAATATACGGCGAGCGGTCACCAGAGCGGCGCTATTTACGTTTTTAACAACGACACCGGCCGACTACAGTACTCACTCCCTGGTAAGTCTTGCCCGTGGACTACCTGTGGAGATACACCCCTCCTTGTGCTTTTCCTAGAAACTAAACAGGAGGGTCAGGTCTTGTTAAACCGATCCGAACCTTAGCTTTCTCGCCAGCTGGTACACGCCTTGCTGCCGCCGGCGATGCGGGTATCATCGCGGTTTATGACACGAAGCATGGCGAGCATATAAGCAACCTAACCGGTCATACGGCTTGGGTTACCTCCATCGACTGGAGCGATACAGGAGAGTACTTACTCAGCGGCGCTTTCGACGGCAAGGTGAAGGTTTGGTCTATCGATAGAGGCGCTTGCGTCGCAACGCATAGCGAAACAGACAAGGCTCTATGGGCCGTCAAGTGGTTACCTAAGACGGGACGGAACGAGATGTTTTGCACGGCCGGTGCGAACAGAAGCTTGACCTTCTACCGTGAAGCTACCGGTGCATAGACTATCTGCCTAGATATCGAACTTGAGATTTGCTTGGTCGGCGTTAAAGAGAGGAATAGGGAAAAGGGCATCGAGTCACATGTGCTTTGCAAAGCCATAGTCAGCATTCTGCAGCGTCTGCCTGATGGTACCATTTGGTATTCAATTTCAACAATAATATTTACCACGTGCACTAACGTTTCTTCGCAGCATCCTTTTACCGATCAACTGGCGGTTTTAAGAACTGTCAGTTTATGCTAAAATCATTCCAAATCGGGATATGTCGCTTCGATGCTGAAGTCCTGGATGGCACCCTAACAACCTGCTATGTAATACAATAGAATCTGGATATGTCGAGGCTTAGTGCGAGTTCCTAGCCCAGGTACGAGGCATGCTCATGATAATCCTAACATTAAGCCTCCTATCATAAGGTATTATTGGTGTATTTGACCGCCGTATTTATGCTGCAGCCTCATACTCAATACCACCGAAATCGGTAGCAGATATGACTCAAGTTGATCGACCCCTGAACACCCCTCTTATCGACATATATAGTACAGGGCGCGATTACACCCTACATGTATTCCTAAGGCATATACTGTAAAAAGTTATACTCGATTTTCGTGTGTTCCTACTCAATACAGAAGCTATCAGTCCACGATAATTCACTAAGGCCATAGAAAATTAGTTGATGACTTATGCGAGTATTTAGAAATACATAAACGGAATATAATACTTTCACAGGCCAGATTCCTTGGCTGATATCCTAGAGAACAACGCCAATGGCCGGCACCTCGGTAACAACAGAAACAGCCACTCCCCCAGCGGGCCTGCCAAGGAACCCGGCCATCGCCGCGCAAACCATTCCCCAGACTCCAAGAAAACCTGCGGACCTCCCGCCCGTCACCACCGGCACCTCCGAGCAGTACATCCACGGCCTCGCGGCCGCCGTATCGCGCGCCTCCACCGCACACCCGCTCTTCTTCCTCTTCGAGAACGAAACCCTGCCTCCCGGGCAATCGGTCGCCGACCTCGACCTGCGCGCCGCCCAGCGGCTCGGCTACGAGTCGTCCGCCGCGCGGCTGCGCTCCAAGCTGGCCGCCTCCGCCGGCGCGTTCGTCGCCGAGGCCGCGGGCTTCGCGGCCGTCGCGTGCTGGGAGCCCTTGCGCGCGGACGAGCCGCCCCGCAAGGACCCGGCGGTGCTGGCGGCCAGGCCGGCGTACGCCCGGTTCGTAGAGGGCGTCCAGCGGATGATGCGCGAGCGTGTGTTTCCCGTCGCGCGCCGGGTGAGTAGTGGCAGATTTTGGAAGTTGAGCCTTATGGCGAGGGATCCGGAGAGGGAGTATGTGCCGGGTGCTGGTGAGTGGTTTCTTATTTGCTTGCTTGCTTGCTTGCTTGCTTGAAGGTTCTGCGACGGCCCCTTTTGGGTGGGTGTAGGCTGGATCGGAGGTGGAGTTCCATGAGTCTCTTTCCCCCTTAATTCGGGTTGGGTTACGGGACGATGGATCGAAGGGTCATGTCATAGGACATGCGAATGTGAACTGGCTGATATGTATCCTGTTCGATTTATTGGTGTTTGCTGGGATATATCAACTACTCTTGGGGGCCGCTTAGGGTCGTCATCCGCATACGAATTCCTGATTGTAATGTCAATAAGTACCAGCAGAGCCCAATATGCCGCCTGGGATTAAGGATCTATTATTCTATCCTCCAGCTGGAGAGATACTCTCCTTACTTGAATAGAATATGTGGCTAACCCGTTATCCTCTAGTTAGGGCAGTGATAGTTCCGTTCATAGAACGGTTCACTTCGGATCAAAACGAAGGTGGTGCTATGCCCGTATGGCTGGAAGCCGCCGGTGAGCGCGCCCGCGATATATACGTGCATTATGGATTCAGGGCTGTGGATAAGATAGATACCGATGGTGTCACGACTTGGGGCATGATGTATATGGGTGGTATCGACCTTGAGCATGAGGACAAGGAAACGGCCTCTTAGTTCTTAGGATTGTACTGATGAGCTGGAGTCGAGACGTATTTGGTAATGATACTGATTTGATAGATTAGGATCCCCTGGAAAAGCTTATGTTGGGATGGTTCATACATGATTGTTCCATTATGGGCGTAGGGGGGACTTGAGGCGGCTTCTCAAACGTGAGAGGTGTTTAGCCTTACACGGATTTGATTAGAACATGTATTTATTCCAGAACAGAGCTCCTAACTTGCTCGGATTTGGTAACATAGGATTAAACAATTACCGTCGTTAGAAGACGGTTAGGTACCAAGGTAGATTTGGTGATCTCAACGTTAACTCATCAGGCAGGCCTAATCCCTTAATCATCCTAAGCGGCGCCTCTCGGTAAGAAAGTAGACGTAAAAAGGGCCTGGTACCTACTGCTAAAGAGAGAAATGGATATTTCCCTTATCTTTTGGAGCTCGGGAGCACCCGCTTTGGTACCTAGGTGTAGCTCTAAGAGGTTCAAGAGCTGTGACTAGCACCGACCTCACTGTGTTTATGCCACTTGTTATTCGACTCTAGGCCCAAGAGGCCAGTAACTACTGCCTAAATGGATCACGTCGCCTAAGCAGCAGTGTACTTCAGTGTCGCTGATGTACTTTTATTATTCATGGAAGCACTACAATCGACGTCCTAGGCAGATACTCAAATACGTACCCCCTTTTTTTTCTCGCACAAAAATCATCGTTGCCTGGCCGTGCGCGTGTGGTTAGGTCTTAAGCAAATCAGCTCCCGCACTGACGGAAATCCCTTCTTATAATCAGCAAGATACATTTTTTCCCACTGCCCAACTTTGGATCACTTGCCGGCGCTCAGGCATTTTTCTCCCTTCTACCTGTCTAGCATTACCATGGGCCATCAAAATCACCTTCTAACATTCTCATTCTACCTCATTACTTATGGAAACCTGACTGACCACGGTCGAATACGAACGCCGCAGCCTTTCCTTGTCTACCTCTTTCTTGTCTTCTCTCGCCCACCTACACAGACGGACACAAGAAGTATATTCATGCGTCTGGCTTGATCCAAATCAAAGTAAAAATACACTTCGCTCTGGAAATTTCAAATAGTGCTCTGGCGCACAACAAACCTCTGGTAAGTCCTTTCGGAATCTTGTTCTATTCCTGCGGGCGCGTCCGTCTTCTTCCCTTCACAATTAAATACCACTCCTACCCTTGATATCAACTTCTGCATCCCCTACTGTATTGCACCTTAGTGTTTACCTATGGTCATCATCATGAATCAATCTATAAGGCGGTAGCCTCCTTGTTGACATGGTTCCCTCACTTTCTTACAACGCCGGTGACCGCTCTGTTACCAATATGTTATTTTTCGGACATTTGGTTGGCGCCCCCACCATGACCATGACATTACTTCCAACCTCATTTCTCTCACCACTCCTCTTAATTTATTTTCTTGTATTCAATTTACTGTCTGAGGCATTAACCATTTGGCTAACATAGGCTTTAGTGTTGACAGGGACAGAAATATATATATACGAAAATTCGGAATTCATAGGGAGTGCTGCTCCCGCCTTGAACAAACCAAATGCTTCAAATCTGGTCACCTAGGCGGCTCTCGCCGCAACCTGGAAAACAAGCCCACCTGCCTATCTTTCCCACTATCTGGACTCAACCTCTTGTTTTTTCGTCTTTTTCGCGCTTTTCGCCGATTTTGCCGATTTCCTCATTTTTCTCTCTTCACCTGTATCATGGTTCACTCAAGGTAATGCTCAATCACTGTTCACTCCCATCCTTCCTCATCATCTTTATTATATATATCTCTGGTGATGATACTAACAATCTGTCTTAAAGGAAGCCTAAATACTTGCGAGAGATATCGACACACACATACACACATATATATATGGCTCCGACGCCGTCCCAAGCCATAACGCCTCAAGCTGATTCTCGGACGTCCTTCTCAACTCCCTTCATGACAACCATCAACAACCATGGTCTATATATATACCGCTCCAATAATTCAATGCAATAGTTCTCAGTTGCGTCCTAGGTACGACGATAAAAGACCTCGGAAACACCATACACGGTGTATTCTGCAGTCATATATCACAGGCTGGGCATCGTGCTAGCCGCATAACTAGCTCAGTCAGGAGTGCTAGGCGCTGTCCTTGACCGTTATAGTCGGTCGTCGGCTGGTTCGCGTGGACAGATACACATACACAATTACTTCGTACCTTGCATCCATAAGTCAATCATGTACTGGATGAGCAAGAAACGATCAGGGGCGAAGTAGCTTTCACCATCGCTTTGGTTAGCCAATGGCGGATGATGAGTGAATTGAGGACGGAGAGGAGATAAGACCTGTGTTAGGTGCCTCCTCAAGAGATTTCGCGGAAGTTGAGATGGAACTGAGATGGGGTTAACTTAAGGGGGCTAACTTAAGGGGGCTAACTTGAAGAGTCGGAAATCATTTAGCCCCAACCCGCAGCAGTATACATCTTGCACTCCTCACTGGATCATTCAGATACTGCCTCTAGCTTCTCGCTCACCAGCTGCGGTTAGCTATCGCCTTTTCAAGCGTGCCGCGCACGGTAGGCGAGTTGCTGCTGAGTAGTAGCACCCCTATTCCCAGCGACGATAGGGATAATGATGGACCGTCTACTATCGTTCGATCCAAGTCGTGCAGCGTTAACCACGCCGATTGACTCTTGGGGATCCCTTGGGACGATCTTCACTTTCCGAGGAAAACAGCACTTCGAAGCAAGACCCAACTTCACAAGCAGAACCAGAGTGATGACGGCGTCTCAAACATGGCCGACTTAGGGTGTTTGAGAGAGAGGAAAACGACAAAGACGAAGAAAACGACGAAGGCCGCCAAGAGTACCACCTTAGTCAACTCGTGAATGTTGGGGCATCAAAGATGAGCCCCTATTCACTGGAACTATCCCATGGAATAGTTCGCTCTACCGTGTTGATGCTACAGAGTGGGAAAAGAGAAGAAACCAAACCCCAGCTCTACAGGCTGCAGGTTTCGTACACATCGGAATGGGGTTGCGAAGTTGTCCCGCATAGATCCGGGACAAAACAATGATGACGATAATGATGACGGTGACGGCGATAATGATGATAAGAACGTCCGAGATGTTCTAATTGCATTCGGTAAGTCTCCACCAGCTACCCCTGATTCGAAGCCATACCCTATTCCCCTGAATGACGAGCTAACATATCCGGAGACAGCTATTCAGAACATCAAGGCCGTACCTCGATCCCTACAGCCACCGAGTCATCTTCGAGGTGGCTGCTAAATCCTATTTCACAAACCTCAGTTTATCGGTACCGCTGGGGCTTCGATAATTGCGAGATCATATCTTGGGCGATGGCACTAGTGGTATTCCAAAGCCACCGGGGCACGCTACGGCGCCAAACACACCAGTGTAGATTGGAAACTAGGTGATCGGGTCTATCTAAAACTACACAACGGATTACAAACTGCCAGGCGAGCTATCGAGAAAATGGTCAATACAGTGAGTAGGCCCACTGACGATTGTCAAACGCGTCGGACCGCTCGCATACGAGCTAAACATACCAAACCACTGGAGGATACACGAGGTGATATCAGTATCCCAACTGAGCAAGATACCGGATGGGAAAGACCCCTTACCGCCACCACAGTCGGCACTGCTGGCTTCGGTCCCACTCCGGTTTAAGGGATACGGGGCGGCGCGCGCTGCCCCTGCTCCACAGGCGATCGTGGGGGGAAGCACATCCATCCTCCCCGAACACGGGGTCGGCCTGTTGCGAGGCATCACGAGATCGACTATATGGTGAGGGAAACAATCTCCGTTGTTGCAAGAACACCAGTGTGATTCTTCCGACGCATAGCGGCGTGTGAGTCTCGATAGGATTTGGCGCAAGGAACTTGACCTCTAGTTCTCGGATACTAGAACCCTTGTGAGTGCTAGCATGTCACATCGGTTCCATAGTTCATCGGGTAGTGTGGCTATCTAGGTAGTCATGGCTTTTCGCTTTCGATTGCCGCCAATTCTGGCCATACAACCACGTGCCTGTTCCGCCAAAACCGGGTCTTGATCCATGAACCTTGATGAAGAAATGAATGACAGCTGTTGCGATATGTCTCTGTTCCGTGCGTTGGCTGGTCTCAAATAACAGCCACCGTGGGGGGTTCATCTGGCGGTACTTAGTCCAACTTCGGCTTCCCGGCTCCTGTTGTCTTAGATCATACTACCGATCTACCGCTCTGTCAACTGTCATATGCCGTCGGTCCGCGATGCCAAGGGGTGCGATTATCCCGGTCAAAGGCCTGGGTATACATGGTGGATGAGGACAAAGGGACATACGTACGTCTCACGGCTACAACATGTCAGGAAGGAGACAACTCCGTTGGTGGTGCATGAGGCTCCTGGAATAATCAGGTCCGAACCCTTGGTAATGCAGAATGAGCCCCAATGGGAAAAAGACGGTATGTCTTATATATAGTGTATATATCCTGGCACGACATACTCCGCGGAGACAGCGGGCATACGTACAAGCCTCATGTCTCAGGTCATGTCTCCGGACGGGCCCACCTAGGGCAGCAAATAGCCTAGCTCTCATGTCTCACGCGATATTCTACCTTATGAGGGCGCTAGCTATGCTTGGTTCGAATTGAGGTAGCTAATCTCATCAATTCACTACGGGCTACAAGTTTAGGGCTCTACATGTGCGAGCACTTAATGATAACGCGAGACTTTATGATATATTATGTGCCTGATTGAACCTATTAACCTATGAGCTTGATGAAATATTGTGGTTGTTTAGAAATCCGTGTTTGAATATGAAACCGCGTATGCCAACTCCCCTCCCCATTACGACTGAGAGTGTCATACGTGGATAGAATAGAGTTACCCCTCAAGTCAATGAAGGAAGATGATGATAGAAGCTCATAATAGCTACATCGAACTCTTCATAGGTAAACCCCTAGCTTGTCCTAGACGAAGTCGATTGTTATACTACCTAAGAATGGCATGTTTCCATCCTGTGTAACATATATATGCCCTGCCACGCATTATGTTGGCGGTCGGTGGTACGTCGAATGCGTGTACGTCGTATGAGGCCCGGAGGTAAGGTCGCCAGGCAGGCTACCAGGTACCTATGCATGCGCACGCGCTGTAGAATCTCTGCCATCATGGGATGTCGGGGAGCCGTCATTAGCATACCTCGTCTGGCCTCGCCTCGCCTCGCCTCGCTTCACCTCACTCATTTCATACTCAAGTCTCATTTCACACATATACACACATACAACACATACAACACATACAACACATACACACAACACACACTCGGGTCCGGTCCACATACGTGCCACGGAAACAGCTTCCGCGAAAATGGTAGCTAATAGCAGAGGCCGGCCGACCGCACGCAATGCGCGTTCGCTAGAATAGCCAATTGCGGTAATAACTACCACCTATAACCCAACGCGCGCGCACACACACACTCCCCCCTTACGCGGTACATGTATCTACATAGATACCTTACATATCCAGATGTAACGTTGACTATCATTTAAGAAGGTTGATTATCATTTAAAAAAGAGACAGGGCTGGCCATTGTGGCCAATGTGGCTGGCGACCGCGCACGTCTACCGGAGATGCAAAATTTCGCTTGTGTCACCTCGTTATTTTTGTTCGAGATAGGTAGGAAAGGTTGGTGGGTTGGTGGATTGGTGGATTGGTGGGTAGATGGTAGATATAGATAGATAGGTATATAGGTGACTTACAAGGATGGATGGATGGGTAAGTAGGTAGGTAAGATAGGTAGGTACCTACTTACCTACCAGTTATGTAGGTAGATGGGTAGATAGAACAATGGGATTTGGTCAAGAATCGGATCGAATGTTCGCGGGAAAAGGAACAGGAAAGGGGGCGAAAGAGGGAAGAAAGAGGAAGGAGAACGAGGGGGGAAAAAGAAAAAGAAGAGAACGTAAGACGCGGATTGGTCCCAGCCTCGAAAGGCCGCACGCACGTCAATTTCCATAATGGGAGTCCCCGGTCCGATTCATTTTCGGATCCGATCGGATGGACGAACCGGTGCTCCCCGTAGCGGGCTCCGCGAGTCTTCCTCTCTGGCAACGTGCCTAGGTAAGTCGTGCCCGCCCCCCCTTTTTTTAATGAAGGGATACGGAGTCTTGGCTACCGAGGCGTTTCTCTGCATATACGCAGTAATCATTTTCTCCTTTCCTTCTCCCTCTCCTCTCTTCTATTACATAGTACTGTGGCTCCCCCCGCATCAAATTTTCTCGACTAATCTTTCCCTTTTCTCTTTTATCCCTCTCTCTCTCTCTCGATTTGGCCCTGGTTATCTACGGAACGCGGTTTGGGTTTTTTTCACCGAGCTGCCCGCCCGAGCGTAAGGACATTCTTATTTTCCCGAGGCTCGCACAAGATAACGGAGCGCCACGAATCAGAGAGGGGTTAGCCGAAGCAAGTCGTATGCACGAATGCGGGGGCTCGCAGTTCACTGACGAGATGCGGGTGTGAAGGTCACGATCCCTTGCTAAAACCTGTCCCCGCCAACCGTCCAATAGCAGCACGCCTACTCTACATTGGCGCCGCGTCCCTGACGTACGAGGCATACAAGTTCTCTCAACTGTGCATCGCCATGCGTCGTTTTTATCTCCTCCCATCGGCACCTCTACCTCGCTACCGTTGCACACTGAAGTGCGCGGAACGAATGCATTAGGTGCGCAGCGATCACCGGGACTTCCGCACGACTTGTTCTCGGTACCGCCCTTGAGCATGTTGCCTGGAGGATTTAATGTTGTGCGTCTGGGACACTTTTTGCAGAACTCGACACCGCCGCCGCTCTCACCAAGCCCGAATACCGAACTACACAGGTCGGAATCATTGTCCTAGTTGCCGTTAACGCAACACCCCACGAAAATGAGGCAGCATTTTTGAAATCCATCTTTCTTTAACCTTCCCGATTGTCCTGATCAGCAATGTAGGTAGCCCTCATTACGCAGCCTGACTACCTACCTACCTACCTACCTACCTACCTGCCTACCTCACCCGCCCCTTGTGCGAGTGGCCCGGCTGCATAGCTGAATCGCTCGCTTAAATCCGAAGGCTCGCTTTATGACGCGCATATCATGAATTTTGCTCACCCAGCTAACCTACCAATGACCCGGCCTTGATTTCTGAACCCTAGCTCAGCTGCTCGGATGGGTATACCTGAAGTGGCGTCGTACTGAGACCGTAAAGGATTTATCATTTCATAACTGCAGCAGCGGTACGAGGAATGGCCGCTGCAGGCGGGCAGGTCAACTACACAGCTGTTCTACCAGGCGTCGTAAGGGCATGGCCTAATAATGCTGGATAAAGCCCTAGCTCACCAGGCGCGCGCGGGTACGTAGAGGTAATGCTCAGTCGCGTGCCCAGGGTAGTGGAAGGGGTATGGTTCGAAAGCGAACCATGGCCATCATATGGCCTGGCTATTGGGGCGGAATATTGGAAGCACTGTTTAAGCCAGGTGGGTTGTGAGACTGCCGTTGGCTGAGTCCGATAAAAATGGAGGAAGCTGTTCCTAAGACATTGAGGCAGGATAGTTTGACTGCCGTGGTGGCTGTCACACTCGCAGCTGATATTCAAGTGGCGAGATTCATCGCAGTCCATAAACCGTTTGAGTAATCCCCTGGTTCTGTCATCCACGCTCAACACAGACAGGGCAGTTGAACGAGCCGTAGCTTAGAGACGAGGGAAGTATCCAAAAGTTGCAGATGCAATGTTGAATGACTATGTGCTTTCATTCCACGACTATTATCAGCTAGTTACTAAATCCCCAAGGTAAGGTATCGCTCGCATCGTTATATGCTTTGGAGCGCGGTGCTCGGGTATCGTCAATCTTTCATCATAAATCCCGCTGCTAAGGACGGGAATTGACCAACCACTCGTGGACTCGGGTGGCAATGAGGCGCGGTAGATTCGCTACAACATTGGGATGAGTCCCCTCCAGATAATATGTGAGATGTAGATGAGGCAGGGTGTGATACTTGAATCGGGAAATGAGAGTGTGCCCCTAACTTGCTATATTATATTAGCAAGATGATATAGGCATGCTAAGGACCAACCGATCCGTAGTCATCAGAGATGCCCTTTGTTGCCAATTGAGCCACTTTCGCGACAAGGAACACCTCCCCACACTAATTTGATATAAGCCTCCGGGAAGATATGCCTTGTCAACGTCGGTGTCCATTGTTTTCGTGAGTAGTGTCAGTAGCATCTTTTCAGTGTGGATGCCCCAAATGACCGTAAGCAACGGCTATGTCGCAAAATGTGTCGAAAGGGGCGGGATGGCGAATTGCTGATTGCCGAATCGCTTGAGTAACGACTCATGCTTGGAGGTATCGTAGGACTGTTACGAAACCAACTTTTAATTTCCCCATTTCTGGGCAGTTGGCGACATCCAAGAATTATAGCCGTGCGCTGCGAAATTTTCATTTGAGAGGGGTGAGGATACGTCAACCATAGAGCCCCGTAAGGCTGGATCTACCAGATTCTGCTCCATGCTCGGATCATGAAGATAGGAGCTCCATTCTGGCGGTAGGCCGACTCCACCTTGGAAATTATGTAATTCCTGGAAGTGGTCGAAACCCGGATATTGTTGGCCTATTAGAAAATTAGCAGTGCGATGAAGGAGTAGCTACACAGAGCAGCCGTCTACGCAGGTTGGTTGGTTGTCGCTCAACATAGGGCGAGAAGCTCGGGCAAGTGAATTGTGTGGTGAGAAAGATTCTCGACTAACCATTGTCGTAGAAATCTTGATCGGCAATTAGCTGCTGATACTGCTGGGGAGCAGCATGGTTGTTGTGAAGCCCGAACTCGTGACCCGGAGTGGAATATTGGTGATGCTGCTGCTGGAGGTTATGGTTGATACTCATATCAGGCATAGACGCCGTAGAAGAAGTAGCGAGGTCCTCGGAAGCAGGATCCTCGTCCGCCGCGGCCAACTGATGATTGTCTTCCGACGAGGGACCATCAGGCGACCTGGGTGAGAGAGTCTCATGGGTGATACGTTGGTGGCGGGTCAAGAGATCACGTCGTGAATAGGCCGACCCACAATGGCAGAGATACGGCTTCTCCTTTGTGTCTGTAAGTGGGAATTAGCGTCCTAGAACGGGCAAAACAACTCGTAAAAAATCCAGAAAAAAACACATAGCTGTGGACGAGCAACGGGTTAGAAGGTGAAAGCTAGAAGCCAGAAGCCAGAAAGCCAGAGAGCCCAGAGAGCCAAAAAAGCTAGAAGCCCAGAAGCCCAGAAGCTGAGAAGCTGAGAAGGTGAGGGTTTTGGTGGAGCAAGGTTGTGCAGATCGAGGGATGGCTCGAATTTGGATTTGGGGTTGGGGTAACCAACGGGTTCGAACGTGGCGCTCCAGGTGCTCAGACCGCTTGAAGCTTCGTCCGCAGTGCGTGCACAAACGCTGTTGTACGCCAGACGATCCATCTCGTCGTCGCCGTCGAGATTGGGACTGATCCATCTGTTTTTCGGCCATTGAACAAGAGGATGTAGTATTCAGGTTAGAACGAAGGGTGCGAGAGTTGGAGAAAGGGCAGAAACTTTCATCGTCAAAATTGTGGGGGCAAAAGGCTCACAAGGACCCCGTTTTCCCCTTCAAGGGAGACGGGGCCCAGAAGGCAGGAAGGGGGAGGGCAGGGAAGCCCAGGGCGGGGGTTGGGACCTAGAAGGCGGGGGAGGGCCACGGGGTCAAGTTGATTTGAAGCCACCTGATTTTGGCTTCTGTAGGTAGGCAGGAGGTAGGCAGGAGGTAGGCAGGTACTTTCTGCGGTTGCTTCCCTGTGGCTACTTCCTGTAGGTAGGTAGTGACTTCGTCCGTAGGCGGTGGCAGTTTGCTCTACAGGTACCTTCCCCGGGCTGTTTAGGTGGGAGGGGTACCTAGCTAAGCTGCGGGACGGGTTAGCCCACGAAGTATAGGCGGTTTGTTCAACGGGCTGCTCTTTCCCCACCATATTGCACACGCTGCATCTCGCAGCGCTCTAGCGCGTTGAGGTAGCGCATCTCTAGCCCTTCTTTGGTGCGTTTGGTGCGTCCCTATCAGGGATACCAGGGACTCCCCCAGGGATCCCGCAGCGAGACAAGGGGTCACTTTCGGAGGGTGGATTGTGGGGTAGCCAACCCGATCTCACCAATCTCGCCCGGCATTACCGTCGCAGGCCGTAGCTACCGACCCTACTTCAACCAAGGAACCTCCTCGTGCAACACTCAGCCGCCCCTCCCCTTCGACGCCAATGGGAAGCCCCAGCTGCCCACATCGTCTTTCCTCAACCTACAGAGGTACTTGCTTGTTTCGACTATCCGAAGGTTTAGGCGAGTTCCATTTAGCGAGTTCTCTGCCGGCACCTTTCCTTTCATTTCGTCTCATCTCATTTCATTTTATTTCATTTCGTTTCATTCCCTTTTCTTTTTATTTACTTCCCTAGGTACATACCCGTATACCCACGGACTCGGGCGGTTACCTACTTTGTCATTTATACATTACACATTACGCATTACACATCTTTCTATACTTAAACCCCTCCGACTCTCCCGTTCAACTCCCACAATTGGTCAGCGAATCTACGGCATCACTCAGACAATCTTTCGCTTACTTGTCCAAAAGAGAAAAGGAAGGAAAAGAAAAAAAAGAGAAAAAGAAAGAAAATGATACAGGACGGTAGTATCCCGTACTCGCTTGGGCCAGCCAACGAGAAACAACATCCGCGCACGCACGGAGACAGTAAAGGTGGTTGGCAACCCTAAGCGGATGGGGGTCTAGGTGTCACGAGGAGCCCGTAGTCCATATTATATAAGCAGCCAGAGTGGAAGGTGTCTCGGAGCCACGCTTACGTTTCGATGACAAGTCTATACCATATCACTTACGAATTGGCAAATGCAAGGGCACATACGTAACTCTCCCTGCTACATAAGCACTTATAGATTCAGCACATTTTCTTACATTTCCTACCCACCCCCAGTCGTCGAACCGGCGAGTTCATAGCATCCCTTCATCATACTTGCGGAGTAGGACGGGCGTCATTATCTACCTCCCTACCCAGGCAACCTGGCTTACAATCATGACAGGGTACATATCCACAAAATACCCCCTCATGGGCCTATCAAAGACTTGCCGCCGAGGATCTTTCGGAAGACAATAATCGTACAAGATCTTCAAGCATCAACAGTCGTGGTGTAGGATAGGTCTACAACCCAGAATGTAACTTGGTTAGGTGCCATTGGAAGCGTGGCAAGGCTTAATGGAATCAAGCAATGCGAGGCTCTTCATGGACGTTGGATTGGACAGTACCTTATATAAAAAACACGTTTTGATATTGCTAAATATAGCACTTAGGGGCAGTCGCGATAACTAAGGAAAGCAAACAACAAGTTCATACCGCAGAGACGTTCGAGGCACTTCAATCCATTCCAAGATCCAAACCGCTCATAATTAGGTAGGTATATACCCGCCTTACATACCTAATTATTGAACAGAAATCGAATATAAGTATCTATCAAAAGAAAAGGTTGCGGCAGTTATCTCTGGCCCCTTAGGAGTTCCCGGGTTAGCATCCATACAGTCACCTACTTACATGCCTAGGTTGGTAATCCTATAGAATTAAACTTTCCCCTAGTTACATAGCTTAGAGTACCTAAACTAGAGACTACCTACTTATAAGACTCGAGGGTATTGGAAACCGAGTACTTTCGGCAATGGCTCTGGCGCAGACATGCATAAAAGCGCACGTAGTGGTCATAGCCGGGTAATGATGAGTTTGGATTCCCTTGCCGTTACACGGTCCGACGGAAAGGAAGGGGAGACGTTGAAAGCCCTTTCGTAATTATTTCTATCGACCTCCTCCAGGGACTTACCAGGTTATTTGGGCCTTCCAAGAGATGCTTCCCTGCGCGTACCTGGCATGACCCGGCGTGATTAGACTCGGTACCTGCATAGTCCGAGCCAAGCTGAGACCACTGGCGTAGACGGACGTTCATAGACTATGGGTTCTTGGCCCTGTCGGAATCTCGTATGCCACGTGGTAAATCCTAGGATGAAAGAACATCTTCCTTGCTGCGTGAGGCTCCTCAACTGACCTGCCTGGGTGTCTGGACATGCACAGAGGATGTAGACAGGGAAGCGTATGTCTCATATGCACACATTCTAAGGTGTGGGACTATGGTGATTAAAAAGAAAATCAGAAAATAGAGGTAGGGTTATAATGTCGAAGGTCGAGAGTCATGATATTTCTAGTAGCAAGACGGAGTTAACTTGGAGCTCACGCTATTAGATTGGCAAGCTCGTTTTTTGACAACGCCTGCCAAACATCGTCAGAGATGATATTATTTCATTTGACAGAATTGAGTAACACTGTCGTATCAGCATGAGAATAAGAGTATTTTGGTCCTCGAAACGATACGAGTTGTTGAACGCATGTGATTTGTGCGTTGAGTGTGTTGTTTCTCAGAGCGACTTGGATATATCCATGTGTTGAAGTAGGCTTCATGATGCCGGCATATGACACTATGCTGGCATTAACACCACGACTCGGATTTCGAGCAACGTATTACTTATTCAATGTGCCAATTGAGCGTCTTTTTGTATTAAACACACCATTGTTTTCCTATATAATTTCTGAAAGCTCACTTGTTATAACACCCCTTCCGTCCGCGGTCGTTGGCATGTGCGGATTCCACGGGTATCCCTACGGAAATCGGAAGCTTTTTCTGTATTTCGCCAACTAAATCAAACTTTTTGAAAAAGATCAAATGTACCTAGCTTCGCTCCCACAATCCGTGAGAATCTCTGTTTCTAGAACCGTCTTAGAATGGACCCCTATGTAATAAAAAGCAGCGCTGTTCCGTCCGGGCCGATGTGAGCGGCCACCCTACGCCGCTCACACTGACCCCTTATGAAGCCCACCCTACTGATACGGGATGCTTAACGCCTATAAGCCGGTGAAGAACGACAACCCTCCATCTATGCTTACTTGCCCCAAACAACCTTCTCTATTAGAGCTACGTGTCGAATCATCGTTATTGCTGGTATCAAAAGAGGGAGAGGCCCCAAAGAATACGCCGGTAACACACAGCGTATGATCGTAAAAGGGAATAGTTTATTTTGAGCCCGACGTGGTTGGCTCGAGAGGTTTCTGCGCGAAGACGACATGATACGGTATGTAAAGGTGAGCCTTCGAATTCAGCACCGCTTTCCGTATGTTGACCAAGTAGACCTCGACCTCCTCCGGCGTCCAACCGAGCCCGTGGGTATAGGGCCTGATGGTGAACGCGTGTAAACCATCGTATATCATGTTTCGGCTAAACAGGCCGATGTTTTGTTCCTTTGGGTCCGTGGGCCACGTTCCCAAAGGTGTTTTGAATACCATGCTTTGAATGTTGACGAAGCCCGCCTCTTCTAACCACTTCTCATAAGTGTCTACGGAGCTGAGACAGTGGATGCCGAGACGGCGCAATGCTTCCACGAGCTTTTCACAGAACTCTCCAGGAAGATTCTCTTCGTGCGCGGTCTCTTCCTCGGATTTGATAGTGATTTTCAAGTCTTGCAACTCGAACCAGCCGCCGGGCTTTAACGCCCTGCACTTTGTGGATCAGCGATGTTGTGGTGAGCGGGTGGAAAATGCAGGTGGGTTCGGAAAAAAAAAATCATACTTGTAAGCTTCTCCGATGAGAAAAGGCCAATCCCTAATTGTTGGCGCCATTTGTCGCGAGTGGATGTAGTCAAGCGAATTAGGCGGCTGAAGCCACTCCGCCTCCACGTCGTCGACGAGAAATTGCACATTTCTAGGCACCCATAGAGGTTGTATTGGGCTAAGATCTACACCTAGAATCTCAGCGTCCGGATACTGGTCGCCCACTAATAATGCGCAACGACGAGCATGTTAGTACCAAATCTAGCTGTGTAATTTTTATTTTTCTTTTTTTCCGTTTCAGCGGAAGGACGGCATGCTTACTTTCTATCGCCCATATGCCCGTCCCTGTTCCGACGTCGAGGATCGTCTGGGGGTTCTCGAGAGGCGCAAAGTGCAACTTGCCGTCGCAACGGAGCATAACCATCGCATGTTGCATGTCCTCGCGCTCCTGCTCGGCATCATCGTTAGGAAAGTGGTAGCGCCCTTCGCTGTACTTGTGATAGCGTCTCGAGTTCTCGTAGATGTAGTCGCGGACATCGTCGGATATGGTCATGGAATCAGCAGAGAGCGAGATGGCGTCGATAGCATCGTTGGTCTCGTAGTCATCTTCATCGACTGAGCCGGAAGCAGTTGAGTCGACTCCGGCTCGGGTTTCCTCTTCCTCCCCAGTCATCGCAGTTCAATGGGTTTCTTGGAAGAGTATAGACGCCGTGGGTAGATTTATTCGATGCTGGCGATTTCTTCGCGGACCCGAATAGCTGGGAACGAGGTTGCAGTCTTACGCTGGAGCAGCACCCAACAACCTCACTCCCTTATTCTTACTTGGATTAAGATGGGGGAACCGCGGGAAGTATCTAAGGTGGTAGCGTTGGTGATCAATGATCACGACGGGTTGGTTCCAGCGCAACGGAGAAATGCCCCGCCAAGGTAGCCACCAATGTGAGAAATGACGGACTATTGGTTATAAGCAAGGCAAATCCCCGCTTGCTTGCAGATGGGTGTGTCGAGGCCTTCAATGAGACGCAAGCCAACCTTACCAGAAGCGAGGGAATGGACGTAACTCGGGGCCCCAAGAATAGGAACGCGCCGACCCAGCATGACCCATTGCGACCCAGCAATTTGGGACTGAGCGCAAGCGGCGCTTTTTAAGTCGGTGAGAGTAAGAGGCGTGACCCTGACCTTTCAGCCGGTACCCTGAGCAGTGGATGCGCAGCCCGGGGAGCTTCCATACAGGCTATGTATCAAAATCGGCAACGGAAAAGGGGAGTTTCGGGGCAGGGAGGAGAGGGCGCGAGAGAGTGAGAGAATGATGGGTAGGGCCAACGATAGCCAACAAAGATCCCAGGCGAGGGAAAGCAATAATAATCAACGGTAACAAATAATACATACATGCCTATGTAGGTAGGGTACTTAGGTAGGTAGGTAGGCAAATGTAATAGGAAATGTACGTATCATGCCTAATGTAGGTAGTAATGCAATAATGATAATAATAATAACAATAATAATGGTAATAATTATAATAGCAATAGCAGGAAAGAATAAGTAAAATACCAATAACAATAACGACAATAATAAAAAGAATGGAGCGATAATGGAGCGCTATAAAATGTATTAAACTTCATTGGAGCTACGTTTCACGCGCATCCCGCATCCCGGCTCTACGGTACGGATAACGCCGCTGCTGGTGACATGTTGTACGAATTAACCCAGGGCGTTTGCATGGGGTACCTAGGGCTAGAGAGAGGAGTCGGCTTAAGTGGTACAACGTCACCCGTGCTCCCTTGGGAACTGCGCCTATCACGACTACCGGATAGAGTTAGCTCAGCAGGACCGCTAGCGTGCCTACCGGCCTTACCTAGGCTGCCTAGGTACCCATTAGCGGACCTATAGGTATAGCATGATGCGCTAACTCTGCCGACTCGGGCGCGGAAGAGATCCCTGAAATAGGAAAAGGGAGCTAGGCGATTTATTCGGCATTTACATGGCCGATGCAACTGTATTTCTACCTGCCTATCCGAAGCGAACTACCGTACGACCTGGAGGAGAAGCGCACGAATACGTACTACGTATACGTAGTATGCCCGACAGAATTTGCGCGCAATGGAATACGACGAAAGGGCTCCCCGATCGTGATATAGATACTTAGATATGATATGGCCATCAGAAACGATTCGAGTAGGGATATGCCCTCGGTAACGGAAATCAGGTTACGTGTATCGACCCGTCTGACCCGTCCGTCCGGTAAGGACCTTCATGCTGTGCAACGATGGCCTAACCGAATTGGAAGGAGTTATTTAGATGACGCATGCATTCGGTTCCGGGGGGGTGGGAAACTCTTTTATGCGCTTTTATGTTCAGCAGGTATAAGCTTTTTCCCTTGTTCATACCGATACCACGGGTCGCCAATTCTTCAAGTAAAGGCAATTTAAAATAAAAAAGCAACTTGGGCCTTGCTAAGGCTTACCTCATTTACACCGTAGTTAGGTGCTTACCTACCTACCTAGGTACCTACCTAGGTACAATACCTGCATTGTTCTTGTATCTCATATTTACCCGGCAGTTACTAGGTTGGGTAAGGTACCTAGGTACGTATCGTACATTAAACATGACTTAAGCATCGCTTAAGCTAAAACGTGTAAGTCAAGATACGGATTATTCCCCCTTTCCACATAACTACCTATATACCTGCCTACCTAGGTACCTAAGCTACCATCAATTCTAACCGCTTCTCTTTGGACACAGGAACCTCGTCGGAAGGGTGAATCCTTTCGAACAATGGGACCTTGGAAAAATCCCGGTAATCTTCCATGGCAATTCAGGCCAGGTCCCCAATGTTGTTTAATTTGAGTACTACGCCCCGGTTAGCGATACCCAAACTATCGGGTCCAGAAGAGCCCAGACAATATACACAGACCGCCATCTCCAGCCGCGAAATCCTTTGGAATATGTCAGCCAATGGTAGATTTCAGACAAATGAGCCTGGGCTGTAATTGGCCGCGACTGAGTCTTTTACCTGGCTGACTCGCAGATTAGAGGCCATGGCCCCCACGTTGCAGTGTTGATGACGACCGACGAAAGAATAACATCATCGCGAGTTCAAACACAGCGATCCCGTAGAGTCTACCAGATCGACTGGTTTCGGGCTGCGTTGCAGTTGCTGACCATTGACGGCCTGCCTTTGGGAATCTCATCCCGTGGGAATATCGGGGGTAATCCCGAATCCACGGCGTCGCAAATCTAAACCGGCAGTTGTCTTACATCGGACATCGACCTGAATTAGCGTCCACGTAACAGCCCCTATTAAATGCAGTTCGTCTACCACGTCGATTTGATTTTTTTTCTTTTTCTTTTTTCGCCTTATTCTTCACTGCCTTCTCCTAGCCGTCACCACTACGAGTCGGCTGGGATCCCCACACCATTAAACGAGCCTATCGAAGGACACACCCGAATTCGGCAATTCGCTGGAACAATTGTAAGGATCTCTCGAAAATTGCAAGAGCACGTATACAGAACCAGTGGCTATGAACCGATTGGGCTAAGTTACCTTGGGCTCGACAGTGACCTTGTGCGACAGTCCCGTTGCGTTGTCCGAAGCGGTTGCTCGTATCCATAGGTGGTCACGGTGGTTAATATTCGGGCTTAGCTGCCCCCATGGCTGAGCCGTCGATTACCTGGGCAAGTCTGTGATCTTTTTATTCTATTCGGGTTTCTAGATAGCGATTAGGCTGTCTAATATTGGCGTACAAAGCCCGATCGGATAGCGCTAGGTTGGGTTGGGTTGCGTTCGTTCCCTTCATTTTATATGTTGGTCCGTCTAGCCACGTCGTCCCACATCCCCCATACCCATTGGTTTGTATTAAGATATGCTTCGTTTTATTCAGTAACTCTATAGCGACCGAGACGATCGCTAGGCAGAAAATAGTGCCTAGCAGAAATCCCTAAAATCCCAATGTAGGGATATCGCTTTTAGTCTTCTCCAACGTCACATCGAAAGGGGATTCGTGTGCTATGTGCAACCTCGAGTAAATATATGAAAAGGATCCCATAGGTTGCCTAACTAAATTATTGCTAAGTCTATGCTTGGCATCGCCGACGTTCGGGTCAGAAGAAGGAAAGCAACTCTTTGATTCTCTAATATTCTAGGAGCTAAGAACCCTAGCCATAAAAGAGGCAAGAAACGGGGGTACAGTGCCCCAGAGTAGCATTCAACATATTTAGCTCAGCGGCGTCAATTATTGTTTATTGTTCAGAAGGCTATTCACTCAGTCCCGCCATGGTCAGACCATTCGGAGTTGTAGTCGAACTCCTATCTAAAAGGTACTTACCGCCCACAAATCCCGACGACTGGCCCGGAAGCATGTAGTTTGGGAAGGCCATAAGAACGAAGATCTCTAAGTAATTACCTAGGTATCTAACTAAAAATAGACAGGGGCTTGAGAACTCTGACAACCCCGAAATCCATTGGGTTATAAGACTTGAGCAATTTCTAAGCCCGGACATCTTCCAAAAGAGTAAGGCGCCTCATAGCAAAGGATCCCTGGGTTAGTAAGAAAAATCACAAAGATATCATATCGAGCTGAGTTCACGGGCGGCTGTTCTGGACATTTGAAGTGAGCATGGACCTGCAACAAAAGGGCTACGAACAGGTTTCCTACTTCATACTCCATCGTTTCCGAATACGATTGGAGATTGCATATGTCTAATATATTTGGCTAACCCACTACCTTTGGCGGATCCCAGTACCTCGCTGAGATAATTGCTATGCTAAAGCGAAGAAGGCATATATGTAGAGGCAAGGTAATTTGTACAAGACCTATATTTATTACAAACCTCCCACCCGATGAATTCTCTAGCGCAAATTGGTAACAATACACATTAATTACACACCCCGCAATGGACAATCGCCTCGGTAGCGAACAGATACCTATTCTGATAATGCATCAACTTCCCTTCCTCCATTATAGTTTATACCTAGCACGCCATGATACTCTTCCCATTACTAGATGCTAAAAGTGATACCGTGGTCGTTCGATTCGAGCCTCGCATACTCGTCGTATCGCCATCGTCTCCAACGGGGTACTATTGTTATGGTAGTACTGTTCTGCAAACTCGATCAAACAGAGCAATAATACTACTCGCAACTTCAGTCGTCATTTGGAGGTTTTGTGCCGCCGTTCGCCAATTGGCTATTGTCTAGTTTGTGTACGTGTTCAATCTGCATGCAGTCGGTGTTGAGTTGGGGCGCCCCAGACAGACCGGTCATTTCGAGAACCCCTTGTGAAGTCGATCCCACTTCTCTAGCCTTCATGGCAAAAACTACTGACGGATTTGGTGTCGTACTCCCATCATCCTGACAGACAACTTTTGAGGCTTTGTGCTGTAAGATGTGTACTTCCTCGGCAAGCCGCAAGCTCAAGGGTGTTCTGGCATTGTCTGCATCCAACCGAGCCAATTGGTTTTCTGCAGCCATAGAACCTCGCTTCAAAGTCCCGATTTGTTGTTCAAGTGCCTGTAATTCCTCATAACCGCCTTGCATGGGGAGGATTTCGAGCTCAGGGTATTCCAAATGTGTGCCTGGCTTCTGGCGGCTACGTGATGTTTCGGAAGAAGTCTTTGCTTCACGGCTTAGAGTCCCATGGACAACTTTACTTAGACCTTCTTTTACAGCTCTCCCCAGCTGAGCCGACAGACTCCGCGTAGGGGTGATGTATCTCTTCGACGGCTCACTAGGTTTATCCGTCGACCAAGTCGTACCGTTACCATTATTCTTTACGACAACTGCGAAATCTTTTGAAATCACATTGTCTTCTTTTCCCGCCGGCCCAGTTCTTTCGTGGCGTGTGTGTGACGGCCATTTTGCCCATGAGGCAGGAGGTGTTCGAAACTTCCTGGGAGCGCGACCGTAGTCTTCAATTTCCGGCTCTGCTTGGTGCTGAGTGGCTTGGTCATTCATTAAGTTAACCCATTCTCTGAGGACGCTATTTGATATGTCTGAATGTGGGCTACCATTATGCTCTAAGCGGCAAGGCGGCTTAAGAGTCGAACTATTGTCTGCTCTGGGCTCCAGACCAGGATTGCCAGGACACCTGCTAGTCGATCCTACCGGACTCCAATTAATAGGAGTCCTTTGCTTTACGGTGTACGACGGTTGTTCCCGGTTGATTCGAGTAGAGTCCTTAGGTTCTGAGGATTCCGAAAGGTCCCACTGAGCTGGCTGGGCGCTAGAAGCGTCCATGTCATCCACATTAGTTTGCCGCAGCGACCCTAAGTCATTTCCTCCATCTTCAACTTTCCAACCCATACCCAGTGAAACCCTTAGGCGTTCGTCGACGAAGTCTTTAGTTAACTCTCTTCGGCCAAGGAGACCGCGTCCAGCGACTGGGAGTTCCATAGAACCGCACTTAACATCGTGCACACTGTATCTCCGTATAACTTCGGTCGGGTGCTTTGTCTTTTTAGGTATTGGTAAATGGAGCCTGGAAAGTATTGAGTTCTTGGTAAGTGTCGAAACTTTGGTCTCGTTGAATTCTTCTCGGAACCTGCTGACCACTCGGGCTGTGTTGTCGCGGCGAAGATGAACCCGTCCGAATCGCTTCTCGACCGATTTAAGCTCCGCTTCTCGTTGCTTGAAACTCGTCGTATCCGAGGCCGGTGCCGAACTCTCTATTGCCATCGGACGTCGTCGTTGCGAGGCCTCGCACCTGGTTACGTCCAACACCGAAGCTTCGTTAGGGGCGGTTTTGTACGAGCTAGCCTCCGACTTCTCCACGTCCGCCGTACGGCTAGAAGACATGAAACCTAAGAATCACCATTAGACGTAATCGAACTATTTCCCATCGTAGAGACACCTACGATTGAAGTTTGGGAACGGCGCTGCGGTCTTCCGGCCTCCGAGGAGCTCTATCAAACTTAGACGCGGCTCTTTTGCAGTATTCTGACGACTGCCGGGCCTGGAAGTGTATCGTGAAGATGTATAATAAGAGGAGCACGCTTCTTGGGCATATTTAGCTGAGTTTGGCGCTTCACCGTCACAAGAACCGCTAGGCCTGCTAATGGGCTCTTGTAACTCGTTGGGCCAGTAAATTGGTAGCTCAATTTGTTCGACTTCCGTGTCCGTACATAAGTTACTCGACCCAGGTTGCGACTGAAGATGACCGTTCGGCGACGTAATTGAATCGCCAGAAGTCTTTCGCATATGTTCCCTGAGTATCTTGGACTTATCGACATTCCCCAAGCATTTCAAACGGTCAGTATCAAGGTCTTCTAAACCCATTTGGTGAATCATTATTTCACTGGTCCTTCGGCTCGATACGGCTGAAATAGATTGCAACTCTTGGCTTCGTAACCAGGTCTCTAACGGTGAATCACGACTAAGACTCGTATCATGAGGGCTTCTAGCACATAGCTTTTCAGAGTTTTCCGCTGTGTTTGTGCCATACTGTTGGCCGCTGCTGAGGGCTAACTCATGATGGTCTGCACCGTCCGTCGGCTCTTCGTTTGCCGTAGATTCTTCTTTTGTAGAATGGTACTTAGCGCTGCCAGTTTTGCTATTTTTATCTCCCTCGTCAACCTCGCTCCGATAGCCAATTTCGATAAGCTCATCATGCTGGTCAATATTCGAGTCGTCAGGTAATCTCAAGTAATTTGCAAGTTGTTCAGCACTATAGGAGAGTCGCCACGAACAAAGGGACTCGGAACCTCGAGTGCTCGGCAGACGTACGGGGGTCAGTTGCGGCGAGGAAGGAAATCGCGGTACGGAATCTCGTCCCTTTATGGAACCGCGACTCTCGGCAATAGACTTCCCACGAGTTTGGGACATCGGGCCCGGATAACTACATCGACGGAGGGAAACTGTAGGCTGAGGATCACCGGTCAGTAGAGTAGGGAGCACCGCATCCGGACAACTATCCTTCTTGTCTTCTAGATGAATTCCGCTTGGACGCGGCTCGCAAACCTCCATGTTACCGCCAGGGCCGCACTCAACGTCAGTGGGATGATCTGGCTTTGGCTCTCCAGGAATGCTCGCCCTTGCATCAGTGTCTTCCTCCAGTTCTTCTTCACTTTTCAATTCCTCCTGGATCCTTTTATGCATCAGGCGCTTTAGCTCAGCTCGTCGCGCAATCTCCTCATCGCTCGTGCCGAGTGATTGCTGCGAATTCCTCTTGCACTCAGATCTCTGGGATATGCGCCGAGTAAACTTAGTTCTAATGGCCCCCAGCGTACCTGTGCTGGAGTTTCTGGTACTTTGCACAGGCTCATCTGAATCTGAATCTTCGACTTCCAAAATCGTAGGGTCAACCGTAGCCTCCGCTATCTGGTCATGTAGCAACGATGGCGCCCGGGTGACTATGATTTGCTGTTGTGGCAGCCCCCCCTCGGACGCAGGAAACGGTTGTTTGGATAACTTCGCAGCGGGTGGACGAGTTGGGAGTTCGAGGACGTCTCGACCAGGTTCTGGACATTTCATTTGCCGAGGACCACAACAGCAGAGAATAGACATTCTCGGAAGTGTCCAATTGGAAAACGAGAGAAATTTTGGTTAATATCTGTCACGAATTTCCAAGAAACACTCGACAGCCATCCAGACAGAGTAGAAAAAGGGGGTTATCTCCCTGAGGATACCCTTCGACACGTTTGATGTCAGACCATCCAACTCTAGGTAAATATCGTAAGATTGGCAAAGTTGAATATGTAATGTAGCACCTTCTAAGTTCTATTGGATGCTGGGAAGATCTTACTACCCGGTTGTTGAAAACTCGGATGTCCCTTCTCCAAACTCAGCAAACTAGGGATTGGGATTCGGCAATCTGTGGACGCAGCATCACCTCAACAAGCAGTAACACTTTCCTACGCAATTCTCAACCAAAACTAAGGTTGGATACCTATTGCTCTAAGTATACGCCGTAGGCAGTTCCTACACGCAGATATGAAAGGAGCCATTCGTGAGGACGTATATGTACTTACGGATATCGTTATGTACGGGTATCTCACAATTGAATTCTCGCGGTAACTTGTACGAATTTGACTTGTTTTTAATGGATACAGTTGCCATGACGCCGCGCAAGGTGCAGTATAAGAATACGCACTCCCTCAGGTGAGTGGTTTGTAGGTAGGGATATGGATCAGGTAGATCTCCTTGCTGCGATGTAGGCGTCGGCCAGGCATATAGTCGAACACCAATATTCACTTCAGGATTAAACCACCTCCTTATCTGGATTAAGATAATAGGTTATTCTGCCCCTGAGGACTTCTAACGCATCCAATTCTCTAGGTTAGACCCCTAAATATCGTCATGTGAGAATCTAAGACCAGAAGGACCGTAGACGGGTATTTCAGTTAAATTCTAGTGGCTCTTCTCCGACTAAACCATCTACCCCTTTAGGCCAGAATAAATTGTGATAGCATGGACATCGTGTGTCATTAATTGGGAAGTATCTGCCTAGGTTAGTATATAATAGGTCCCGAGAACGATAGCATCTAAAAACGAAAGCTCCGCCTAGACGATGGCTCCCTAGGGACCCAGCGAGAGATACTTGGTCATTAACTTGGGGTAGACAAGACCGAGTCTACACCTTTGCTATCATCTGCAAGCTGAGCCGCTCCCCTATTACAATACAATGGTCAGTACATCGTATCCCTAGATGGCATATATGGCCATAGCCTCACGGCACCACACGGATAATGGACCATTGCTATGACACCGCTCATTAGGCTGGACTGTGAGTTTCTCATTACTTAATGAACAATTACCTACATTTTACGACCCCCGAATACAGAAGCAAGAATATATCGAATGAATATAAAGTTATATCGTATTCATAATGCTTATTTGTTATCCTATTTGGGAGAGTTTTGGGGTTAGAGATATATGTCCTCCGTAACAGGGCCTTTTTTTCGAACTAACTCGACAAACTTGCGAGCTTTGTAGTCTAAATTTTTCCAAGACTGGTTCACTAGTGACAAATAGTAATATTAAGCGTGTAAGAGTACGGGCGAGCCCTGGAGACTGAGGAAGACATAGGCAACAAACAGCTAGTCCACGACATATAATAGATACCAACGCACTGTTCGCCATCACCCAGCAACGAGATGATCAAACATCCTAGTTGCTTGCTCCAGGCCCGCGTGGCTCAATCGGTAGAGCGTGAGACTCTTATCCTATATGATATAGATAATCTCAAGGTTGCGAGTTCGAGCCTCGCCGTGGGCTCAATTCCCATGGCTCCCAGTAAAATTGGGAACAGTACTTTTTCCTCCCTTTTTTCATTCGTAATTAGTAACCACCTGCTGTAATTTTCGCTAGGCCTGGATGCTTGATCAATTTTACAAGTTTATTTTTAAATGGCAAGAAGAGAGAAAGAGGTTTCGTTGCCCTTTTTTTTTTAAAAGAAAAAAAAAAAAGAAAAAAAAGAAGACTAATTTTTTTCTGTTGACGATTCATTGCCCACCCCGCTTTAATTGACCCCTACCCACAACACACGATGATAAAGCTTACGATCCTTTAGATAAATGGATTATTCCTAACTAGTCACATCTCCGCACTATTATATCTACTTGGCGATCCCCGTCCTAGGCTGTTCATGTTTGGGCCATAGGAGACTCGAGATATAGGAGGGTCGTGATACTCGTCTGTTATCACAGGCGAACAGCACAGGAAGTGGAGCTATGTGCCTTAGTTATCAGTATTTTGGACTTTAACCAACGGAGAGGCGTTAAACCCCAGGGCAATGGCTTTAACGCTAAGCGCGCTAACATGCTGCACACGCGAATAGTTATGGAGGCACATGTAGTTATAGACGTTGGAAGGCGCTTCGACATTAAAAAAAAAGAACCCGGCGAAATAGAGGCTCTCGTTGTTGATTTTAGCACCCGTCAGAATCCACTTGGTTACATTGGGTTTCGATGCGGCTGTTACCAATATATGTACTAACATAGAAGAGGTATAGACTTGATATCGATCGGATGAGTAGTGTAGGAACAGTCCGCGAACCAATACGACTCAAACATGAGCTGATGTAACGGAAGATCGATAAGGTGCTATATGTGCGTATCTGAGAAACCGGCTCGGTCACGGGCGGAATTGATTAGGGTTGCATGCAAACAGGGATCCGTAGATTGGCGTTGGCTGATCCACTGACACCATTAACACCTAATATTTCTTCATTTTCTTTCTCTTCATTTTTTTTTTTTCACCTTGCCCACATTGGCACATCCTTACCCTATTATCTTCCACCAAGGCCCGCGAGTGAAGAGGGTAGTGCATAATACGTACGTAAGACGATATATACCGGGTTAGGTGGTAGATTAGGTGGTAGGCATATGTAGGAGGTATAAATGTATGGTTCCTAGGCATGTTGTAGAATATGCTGCAGAAGATGTCGCAGACTGGAGTGAGCTTCAACACAATGTTGCGCAGTCCGGAGAGACAGAAACAGTGGTTCCATATGTACGAGTCGGCGAATCGCTCTAGTCACCCGCTACCTGAGTAGGTACTTCCTACTTGATTTGCCTATCCAACTCCGACCACGTATATGGCTGGAAACGAGAGGTAACACGTACGTACTGTGGTACTTTCGTGTGCATAGTACCTAAGGTAGCTAGCTACATGTAGCCAACTACTAGCTCGCTCGCTCTGGGTCGCACATGCTTGAGAAATAAGCACGATGTATCCTTCCGTACCTAGATATCCAACCAAGGGCAAGCTGCAACATCTCGCTACATGCGGTATTAACAGGCTCGAACCTTATCTGACTGCTTACATACTTAGCGTTGAGGTTGAGGGGCACAATACATGAGGAAGGAAAGGGAAAAGAAGAGGCAAGCGGGGAGGGGTTTAGGTTACCAGCTCTCGACCTAACGGATGCCATGGGACGCTAAGGAATCGATGGAGTATCTGCTCCCCGCTTTCGGACCCTGAATTGCATGTAGTTGGCTCCTGCTGGTTGCTCTGTTTGGTCAGCTCCAGAGCACGACACAATTGAAAGAAGGAAAAAAATTGTTTAACCCCTCATCGAACCTTTTCTACCTTTACTCCGTTCTACACAGTACACCACGCTCCGTCTACACACTCTGCCTACGCACTCCGTCTACATCTATCGACTGGAGCTCACATAAGAACCCCTCCCTCACCGCTTACTCGGCTTACGATTCTTTAAATCCTCTTCCTTCCCTTCCCCATCCCTTTCTTCCTTTTAAATAATCCCTTCTTCCCATCTCACTCTTGACTGTTGCTACACTTCAGTCAACCCAACACTCTCAGGTATAGAGAGTTGGAATCTACACTCTGTTCTTCTCGTGAGTCTAGACCCCTCCTACCCCTCGATCCCCCATGCTCTCTTCTTGCTGGATTGAGTCTTCATGGGGGAGAGATACGTCTAAATACGTCTCGATACGAATCAATTGGCACCTCTAACATCAGCATAGGAAGCCCCTTTTCTTCCTTTCCCAGATACCCAGAGCCACCGCCAAGATGGTTCAATCAGCAGTTCTGGGCTTCCCCCGTATGGGTGTGAACCGTGACCTGAAGAAGGCAACTGAAGCTTGTGAGTAACTCAACTAGCGGTGATCCGAGATTCGCTATTGCAACGCTAACCTTCTTCAAGACTGGGCTGGTAACCTCAGCCAAGCTGACCTCCTTGCTGAGGCCAAGCGTCTCCGTCTTGCCCACTGGAAGATCCAGAAAGATGCCGGCGTCGACATCATCCCCAGCAACGACTTCGCCCTGTACGACCAGGTCCTCTCCCACATTCAGGATTTTGGTGTAAGTTACCAATTGCCTAATCCACTATTCATTTTAAGCTCAGGCTAACCTGGTATTTTGCAGGCCGTCCCCGAGCGATACAGCGCCGCCAACCTCGACCGTATTGATGAATACTTTGCTATGGGCCGTGGCCACCAAAAGGGTGGCGTGGACGTCCCCAGTTTGGAAATGGTGAAGTGGTTTGACTCCAACTACCACTACGTCAAGCCCACTCTCCAGGACAACCAGACCTTCAAGCTGGCTGCCGAGCCCAAAGCCGTCGCTGAGTACCTCGAGGCTAAGGAAGCCGGCATCAACACCCGGCCTGTCCTTCTTGGACCCGTCTCCTTCCTCCACCTGGGTAAGGCGGACCGTGGCCAAAGCGTCGTCCCCATTGACCTCCTTGACAAGCTTCTACCGGTGTACGTGGAGCTCCTCACCAAGTTGAAGGAGGCTGGTGCCGAGACTGTTCAAATTGATGAGCCCGTTCTCGTCTTTGATCTGCCTGCCAAGACCAAGGCGGCTTTCAAGCCTGCCTACGAGAAGTTCGCTAGCTTGGCTGCTACCATCCCTAAGCTCGTCTTCACTACTTATTTCGGTGACATCGTACACAACCTTGACCTACTTCCCAAGGACATCTACGCTGTCCATATCGACCTTGTCCGTAACCCTGAGCAGTTAGAGACTGTCTTGGGTGCCCTCGGACCTCAGACTGCTCTGTCGGTCGGTGTCGTCGATGGCCGAAACATCTGGAAGACGAACCTAAAGCGTGCAATTGAGATTGCCGAGACCGCCATCCAAAAGCTTGGCAAGGATCGTGTCATTGTCGCTACCTCCAGCTCCCTTCTACACACTCCTCACACCCTCGCTAGCGAGAAGAAGCTAGACCCCGAGATTGCCGATTGGTTCTCGTTCGCCTCCGAGAAGGCCGTTGAGATCGCCATCATTGCCAAGGCCGTCACTGAAGGACCTGCCTCCGTCCGAGAGGCCCTTGAGGTCAATGCGAAGTCTATGAATGCTCGCGCAACCTCGAAGCGAACAAACAACCCCCAGGTCAAGGAGAGGCAGTCCAAGATTACCCCCGCGGACTACAACCGAAAGTCGGAGTTCCCGGCCAGAATTTCCCAGCAACAGAAGAAGCTCAATCTCCCTCTTTTCCCTACCACTACTATCGGCTCCTTCCCTCAGACAAAGGAGATCAGAGTGCAACGAAGCAAGTTCACTAAGGCGGAAATCACGGAGGCTCAATATGACAAGTTCATCGAGCAGGAGATTGAGATGAACGTCAAGATTCAGGATGAGCTTGATCTGGATGTCTACGTCCACGGTGAGCCCGAGCGAAATGACATGGTTCAGTACTTCGGTGAGCGTCTGGAAGGTTATGCCTTCACCACGCACGCTTGGGTTCAGAGCTACGGCTCTCGATGCGTACGACCTCCTATTATCGTCGGCGACATCTCTCGCCCAGCCCCCATGACTGTCAAGGAGTCCAAGTATGCCGTGTCCGTCTCCAAGAAGCCCATGAAGGGTATGTTGACCGGTCCGATTACTTGCCTGAGATGGTCTTTCCCTCGTGATGACGTCCACCAGTCTGTACAAGCTGAGCAACTTGCTCTGGCCCTGCGCGACGAGGTCGTTGATCTCGAGAAGGCTGGCATCGACGTCATCCAGGTGGATGAGCCCGCTCTCCGTGAGGGTCTGCCGCTCCGAGCTGGCAAGGAGCGTGAGGCCTACCTTGACTGGGCCGTCAAGGCCTTCAGGCTTTCCACCGTTGGTGTCCAGGACTCGACCCAGATTCACTCGCACTTCTGCTACTCCGAGTTCCAAGACTTCTTCCACGCCATCGCGGCTCTTGATGCCGACGTGCTGTCCATTGAGAACAGCAAGTCCGACTCGAAGCTCTTGAGCGTGTTCGTTGATGAGGCCTACCCTCGTCACATCGGCCCCGGTGTCTACGACATCCACTCGCCGCGCGTGCCCAGCGAGCAGGAGATCAAGGACAGGATCGAGGAGATGCTCCAGTATCTCAAGCCTGAGCAGCTCTGGATCAACCCTGACTGCGGTCTTAAGACCCGTCAGTGGAAGGAGACCAAGGCAGCGCTGGTCAACATGGTCAACGCCGCCAAGTTCTTCCGTGCTAAGTACGCCAAATAATCGGTTCTCCTATAGCGAGAACAGCGTCTCTTTTTTTATTTCCCTTCTAATTCACGAAAACTGACGATAATTGCATGAGGGTGTGGGGAGTTGCCTGCTAAAAATTTCCATGGGAGCTGCATAATCGATTTCAACATCGGCGTTTTGTAAGGCTGGGTTCTCAAAGGGGATCTATACCAGAAAAGTTCTACAGGAAAAGACTGGTGGGAATGGGAAGCATTCAACATTAGGCAGGCATTTAAAGGGCGGGAAAGAATTATACCACATGGTCCATCAACCGGACCTGGGGAGTAGGTGGCGTTCTTGCATTTGCCTGCTCTTCGCAGGCAAGGTCGTATATTGCGATCGAATGTAGAAGTATGAGAAAGCAGCCCGATTCAACTGGGCGTTGGCTTTGGGAAGAATTGAAACTTCCAAAAGAGATACATGTCTTACCGTGCCGTACAGTGACTGGTGACCAACGTGAGAAGGGACTGCAAACGCGCGCATATAATAGCTAACCTCTGTACGGATCCGTAAACATCGTAGCATTGACCCGGGAAGCAGGTAATAGCTAGTATAATTATAAGCCTGGGATTCGCAGTAAGCCCTGGGGGCTGATATGAGAACCCAATGAGGACTTCGTGGAGGAAATCCCATTGGCTCCATCATATACACCGCTTGTAGTAGATAGGTACCTAGCGTATCTATATGTATAGGCAGGTAATCACCGACAATTTTAAAAGGATTTTTTTTTCTCTTCTTTTTTCTCTCAAGGGCGGGCCACAATGAAATAACTGAAAGATAACGAGGAATTATGCGCGGAATGGTGTCTCGACGAATCAGATCCCGGGCGTCGTGTCGAACTGGTGTGACCGTAAGCTTGCCCCTTTTTTTTTTGTTCGGCCAGTGGTACCCAGTAAAGTTACTTAGATACTTAACGTTAGTAATAAAGCGACCCCACCGGACCGCTTTTTTTTTTTTCGTCCCCTTCGTTTTCTTCTCTCGTAAGATTCTCTTTTCTTTTCCAGTCTTCCTGATTTCGAGCAGGCCTCATCCTAGCGGCTCCCAATCCCAGTCCCCGCGCAATTCGCTGGATTCAGCTGCTGATAATTTCAACCCATCTTAATGAGGTAATCAGCGTTGAATGAAGGATCACAGCCCTGCGTCCAATACCCTTGCAACCGTCTCGTCAGAGAAGGTCAGCTAGGACCAACCAAGGGCCGACCGGCTCAAGTGAGTGCTGGATCTTTGGAAAGCCGTAATTAAAATGAGAATTGGGCAGGTCAATCAGCGGGATTGACGTCGCTAGATCCTTCGGTCAATAACTTTACCTTGGGACCTCGGAATACCGACGGCAACTATGTAATCCTGCATAGGTATTTACATTCGCACAACAACATCGCGAAGAAATCAAAAGGAAAAGCAGAAAAAAAGCATACGTGTATGACCGTGGCATTCGCCCATCTTTTCTCGCAGACAAAACGAGGCGGCCGGGGTCACGGAACATTCTACAATACCTTGTCGCTGTAGCCGACCTTCATATTACAAGGAAAGGCGTGGCGCCAAGGGGTTGGTGTTTGAAGTTCTCTAATGACGGTGCGGTCTAGAAGTCAAAGACCGTCGCATAGTCTAATCATCCCTTGATACCCGCAACTTGAGATTACCTAGATGCGAATTGTGAGCCGCCCTTAATGCACCGCTGTTCACAGCTGGAATGCGCCGGGGGCGCGTCGCCGCCGCGGTCCTTGCATAGGTACTTAGCTGTCTATCTCTTCGGGAACCGCAATTCTTCCCACGAAGTGAGATGAGACATTTTCGTCCGCGGGGAGAATGCCAACGTCTCAAAATCGTGTACCGCACCGCGGGGTCTTTCTGTAGCGTGACGCCCTGGTACAAAACTTGTTGATAACCCGGTGTATCGTTTCGCGGGAACACATTCTGGAATCTGATAGTCGCGGCTCTCTGCGTCCGTCTTGCAATGTCGTGGCCGTTAGGTCTCTGGGCTGCACCACCCGAACTTACCGCAAATTCATTAGAGAGTCGTTGCGATTAGTTACTACCTACAAGCGTAGATCAAGAAGTCGACGGGGTCGGGTTAACCTGTTACTCCTCCAAGACAAAGGAACAAACAAAACCATCGCCATTTTCGATTATCATAAGGAGATCAGGAAACATTTATATTATCAGATGCCGCCCGGTCTACCTTTGGTGGTGGGTGACTTCGTGCCGCGCGTGGTGCTGACATTGCAGATCATCAAGCTAATCGAAGATGTGTCGATCCGCTAATGTCTGTCGACATGTAGCTTTCCCTTTCAACCTTGCGCAGACGATCTCATCCCGTCCGAGATCAGATGATGAACCTGGGAAAATGATGCGAACAGAAGGCTCACTCATCTTACAGGAGTATATAGAGAACAAAAAAAAAAAAAAGGAATATGCAGCGCGCCATTTTACGTCCACGCCGTCGTCGTCGGACGAGCTACGTGCTCAGGTCCCTTGCTGGCTCCCGTTAGCCCTCAGCTCCGTAGATTCTCCAGCGCTTATTGGTGTCTTTCCCAGTTTCACCATGTCGTACCTGCGTCTTAACCGGCAGGGGTCGCGATGATGGGTGCGTGGGTCCAAGGAGCCTACAAGCTCACAAGCCCAAGGGGCCGTAAAGGGGGGTTACAGGGAAGAAAGACAACACCTTCACGTCTTCTCTCCCTCCCTTGCTGGCCTTTCCCTTTCGTCCCATCTAGCATCCAAGTCATCTCGGCCCTAAACCACCGTTACCAGATGATTCCCCGCTCTGTCAATCTCGGCCAATGTCTTTGGCCATCATCGTCTGTGGGTCTCCACGGTCCTCCCTAATAGGTCGAACCCATCAACAACATGACGGACAAGGGTATGCTGGATATCCTGGGTATGTTGGGTATGTCTGACTATGCTGGGCGTTGAAGAAGCATCTCCCCCGGGCTCCTTCACGCTAGCCGCCGAGGCGAGTTGCCGGTCCTGTAAAAAGGCTCACCACCCGCCTTTGTCGTGATATTGTCTTTCTTTCCCTTCCTTTCCTTACCATCTGCGTGCTACACTCTTTTCCGAGTCTATCTCAAGTCTCTCTTTTTCACTTCGACGTCGTCGGTCCCGTCCATTTCTGCATAGCCAGCAGCCTTCAATTCTGCGCACACATATTCATCCATTTTGTCAACGGCAAACTGTGTCTGCTCAGTCTTCGCGAAATCGACTTTCGCTCATTGATATCGACATTGTATATTGCATACGTCCACTCATTCGGCAGCAACGAAGTACATATCTACGAGATCAGGCTACCTTGAACAGAGTGCAAAGACACGTCAAGGTGCTCAAGCAAGCGAATAGAACATAGAATCCTTTGTCAAGAATACCGAGACAATCCTAAATCGCACAACATATTCAAGATGAAGTCGGCAACTGTAGCATTCGGCCTCTTCGCAGGCGCCGCATCGGCTTCTTACCACCAGCCGCGCCACTTCCACAACCCCTATTGGCGACGAAACGAGACCGCTCCAGCGGATCCCTCGACCACCCTGACCGTCGCCATCACCACCGTCCACACCATTACCTCGTGCGCCCCCACCGTCACGAACTGCCCAGCGGCGGCTACTGGAAACAGCACCGGCCCCGCCGTTGTCACCGAAGTCATTGACCTCACCACCACTGTTTGCCCTGTGACCGCCATCGGGTCGGTTTCCAGCTCGGTGGTCGGTGCTCACAGCAGTGGTCTCATCTCGGGTACTACCCGCACTGTTACCGTCACCCCTACCAGCGAAGCTTCCCCCAAGGATACCCAGCCCGCTGCAGGTGGCGCCAGCTCTTATCCCACTTACAACACTGTTGACGAGACTCTCACCATGACTGTGGGTCCGGAGAGCTCCCGATCCGTCATCGTCACCACCATCAAGTCGACCCAGACTCAGATGGTCACTGTCACTGCCGTCCCTACTCCTGGATCCGGCTCTGGCAACGGCAACGGCAACGGCAACGGTAACAGTGGAAATGGTAATGGTAACGGTAACGGCAATGGAAACGGAGATGTCACTAGCTCCGAGGGCACCACTACTACTACGCGAACCTCTACCGGCACTCGCACTGTTACTGTTACCCCTATCGGAACCTCCACCGGCGTCGACGCTGAGGAGACCGGCTCTGGTAACGGCTCCGGCAATGGCAACGGCAATGGATCTGGCTCCGGTGAGGGTGAGTGCGTTGCCAGCACTGTCACTGTTACCGAGACCCTCCCGGCCAGCACTGTTTACATCACCGCCACTGTCCCCGCTAGCCAGCCTACTGGTGTCAAGGACGTGACTTCTGAGGCCGCTACCGTCACCAAGACTCCCACTCCTGGCAACAACAACAGCGGAAACGGAAACGGCGAGGGTGCCGGCGAAGGCGAGGGTGACGAGGACGACTGCCCCCCTGAGGAGGCCAGCGACGTCGTCACTGCCACCGCCACTGCCACCGTCGTCCCCTACCCGACGGGCAACAACGGCACCGCGCCCACCTTCCCCACGGGCACGGCCGTCGCGCCGGCCCCCGCCTACCCTACCATCCCCACCGTCGTCCTCCGATAAGCAGAGAAATATGCGCCAAACCCCGCCATGTAAATTACAATACCCCGGAATTGTAGCACATAAAATATAACGAGGGATGACTGCACGACAACCTTCTTTTCGTGAAAGAAGAAACGCCCTATTGCGGCGAGGGGGGGAACAGAGCAAACAAAGCAAAGCGAAGAAAATGTCACCTACCCTATTTTTTCTCTGTACTTTTTCTTGGGTCCGCTTTGGAAGAGAAGAAGACGTGTCTCGGGATACGCGCAGTCTCGGTTGATTCTTTGGCGTAGTCCCTTCTCTCCCCATTTCCCCGGTCTGGTTGCCGGAAAATGGAAGGGAAGAGGAAAAGGAAGGCTACCTCTGCGATCTCTTGGCTATCTATCTGTCGATCTATCTATCAACTATGGGGGGAAAGGGGGGGCCCGCCGCGCACACGGCAAGCATTGCACGTGTTGGGAGGAGGAGCCAGAAATTTTTTATTGATACCGTACGCCTTCATTCGATTCTTGTGTATGTAGTGTTGTGTGAGTAGCATCTAGTGTAGATGGACGCTTTTGAATGGAGATATTCACATCGTGCATTGCTTTTGCATTGGTCTTTCATGTGACGAGGTGAGGCGATATCGTGAGTAGCATGTGGCACGCAGCAGGTTGGTTCAGCCGACTACTAAGCTAAGCTAAGCCGAGTCTTCCTCAATAGAGAAGAACAAGGGATAAACTTTAATTTTACGAAATCCGATCTAATTACTTTTCTCCGAAATGAGATATCCTGCATGCTGTCGATCCTATCGGTAGGTAATTAGATGGTAGTCTTCTAGTAGCCTACTACGGCTAGTTATGTGCAAAAAGAGGCAGCAGACGGGCGCGCCTACACCCAACTCCCTTTTTCGCCCTAGTGCCGATGGCACCCCAATATGGAATATAGCGAGGCCAGGTGGTAACGTATACTCGTTTATAGGCTACTATTCGGATGAGAGAGTGTAATGGGAATTAAGCCGTTGGGAAGATAGAATATTGCTATGGTATTGGGTTGGTTCTATTCATAGGCGTTAAGATGCGCGAGTTGGTATTTGGGCCGGGGTACAGTGGGATGACGACAATGGCGCACGAGTAGATGAGTTTATGTAAGTTCGAGAGCAGGAAGGATATGATGCCTTACTATATAAGCAGCCACAATACAGCCTACAAACTTCTGCAGTGTCCAGATCAACTGGTTCACGCGTCCTGTGGAGTTCAGTGTTGCATATATTTCGGCACCGAGCGAAGGCGGCTTTTCTCCTGATCTTCGTATACTACCATCATCTCAGCACCAAAGTTTCCTAGCATTCAGCCCATTCAATCGTCTAAAGGTTAGGATTCTTAGGGCCATCTCTAGTACCCCCGGAATTATAATTTCAGTATTCGTATCGACTGTAAGTTAGCCAGCCTTGAGCTTCTATGTTACGTCACATTCACATAACTCGCTATGTTGATGCCTATGAGATGTTAATTAATTTCAATATTTCGAGTTTTTACTATGAAGGATTCTGTAATACACGTGGCTAAATCCTAGTCCGACCTTCAACATGTATTCTCTCACCCTTGTCGTTAACCCTATCCACACCGGGATAAGGAATTCGTATACCTCCTCGGTCTTCTAACAACTTAAGTTTTTCCATTGGTAAATGTGCAGAAGGCCATTTACTTGGAGTATCTCTGGTGATCTTCTTGCGGCTTTGTCGTGGCGGGGATTCCCTACACCTGACTGTAATGGGCTGCATATGTGGGATTATGGAAAGAGTCAATGTAGTCGTGGACGTTCACTTCTTCTCCTAAGGAGAAGCCAGTCCAGAGTAAAGAGCATCTACGCATTACAAGTTTCTTTTAATAGCCAGGACTCATTTCATGGATTTCGATATGTAAGGATGGCTATATTAGTCCATGAGGATGGCGTGGCTATTTAACTATATATACCTAGGTAGGTAGGCACCTCTATATATATAGTCCAGCAAATCTAACCTACTCTTATAAAAACAGACACATCCAGACAGACTTACCCTACCCAACCCTTCCCGGGCCCTAACGTCTCCTCCTAGACTCGCCCGACCTAAAACTCGCGGCATCGCTACCGTTCGGGAAACCATAGCGAGCGGGAGGCGGAGCATCCAGACGCGATGAAGCCCTCGTCGACCGCGACGCCCGGGACGACACGTCAGAGCCGGAGATCTGGTCGTACAGGCGCTGGGAATTGATCGTGAGGCGATCCAGAGCGGCAGATACCTCTCGGGTCGTCTCTTTGTCTCTGCCGTCGCCCCTGTGGCTGGGCCTAGGGGTCGGCGGCCCGTGCGCGTCGACCTGCCGGCCCACGTCGTCCGCGAAGCGCTGCAGGGTGCTGCTCGAGGCCTGCCACTCGGCCACGCGCCGCTCCTGGCTGGGCGTTAGGTGGCTGCGGCCGGCGTGGGCGGCGGAGCGCGAGCGGGAGCTGCGCGTGCTCGCGCCGTCCCCGGTGTACCAGGTGGACCGGGAGATTCCGGACTGGTCGCCGTCGCTGCCGTAGCCGCCGTCGTCGTAGCCGACTAGGGTCTCGGACGCCCCGGAGTCGGAGAAGTACCCGTACCGGGACGACCGCGGCGAGCCGGCTGTGGACGCTTGGTCGTACCGGCTGCGGGAGGAAGAGGTGTATTGGGAGCTGGTGGTGTCACGGTCGAGGTCGTACCTGTCCCTGAACTGGTTCTCCAGCGCTCGGCTCGATCGCGGGTGGGGGGCTGGCTGGGCGTCCATTTGCCTGGTCGCGCTGCTATACGTCAGCACACCGTTACCGGCCCATTGTATTTTCGCGGCGAGCTCTGGTGGGAGAGAGTAAGGGTCCATGGCTGTGGCTGATGACTTACGATGTTCGTATATATAGATAGGTAGGTATGTATTGATGGGACGTTATCGTAGGTTGTCCAGCTGATGACTACTGTCGAATGGATGTCCTTAGAACACATGAGTGTATCATGCCGGATTAATTTATATTTATACTTAACGGTTGTGAAGTTTCGTAACGATGGTCGATTGTGAAAGAATGTCTTGTTTCGCTTCAAGGGAATTGTTTGAGTCTGATAAAGAGACTCGGCTTGGTCTTTGAACAGGGCATTATAAGGTTCCATGGCGAGTTACTTTAGTTTCGTCAAAGGAGGAAGACAGATTATGAAAAATGTTTTTGTATAGCCCCTATTATGTTAGTAACAAAGGCTTTATAGGAGAGACGAGGCGTTTGACTAGTGTTGAAGTACTGGTGCAATGTATTCCTTTCAAGTTCGAATTGATACCTAGGCACCTCTATAGGCTCAGAGTCGGATTTTCTTGATCTATCCCGAGACGAGACAATGAACTTGGACGACACGGAAACTTATGGCCTATTAAGGCGCCTGTAATGGACTGGAACTTCGAATCCGGTGTATTGACGTAAAGATGAGCCTCTTGAACAATTATCAGCCAGTCTCTTTTCCTAACCCTAGAGCTAGCCAAGTATGATGTTTTCCAACTGCTCACGATCCAAGCGCGACTGCAGCGTAGCTCTCAGCAGACCCTGACTCTTCACAATATTAGGTACAACATCTTCAATCTGCTGTAGGTTTCCTCTCATGCTCTCCATGTGATTCGCAATCTGGCCGGCCAAGCCAGCCAGTTCGTCGTCCAGGTCAGCGAACACCTTTCCGCTTCCATTTTCTGCGGGGACAACCTCCCCGACGGAACCAAATTCAGGTTTCGACTCCGGAGGCAACTTCTCCGGCACCAGCACGTGCATCTTGCGCATACGGCCCTTCCTCTCTCTGGCCTCGGCGTGAGCGTTGGAGCTGAGTCGGGCGAGGACCTTATACTCGCGGTCGAGCTCCTTCTCGGCGCGTTCCTTCTCGCGGCGTAGGAGCTCGACGCTGTGTAATAGCGGGTCTAGCTGTGACTCGAGGGCCTGGATGCCCGAGACGGTGCGCTCGAACTCGAATTCCTCCTCGCGTCGCACAGACGTGGTTGCGGGCGGGAACGGTAGGCCCTTCGAGATCTTGGAGCGGAGTCGCTTGCTTACAGCATTGAGCGCCGCGGCGGCCTGTCCGTGGCGCTGTGGGTTGTTGAGTCGGAGGAGTACGGGCCGCGAGGCTGACTGGAGCAGCGTAGCCACGCTAGATATAGCCGGCGCCTCAAGTGGTGTCCATTTGGACTCGATAATATTGAGGGGAATACGGCGCGTTCGTGTTGCGAGGTGTCTGTAGCGTCGTGGAGAGGTGGCCGAATCGGGCGAAGATGACCTCTCCTGCACATTAGACGGCTGCCTGCGCTTTCTTGATTCTGGTTCTGCGTCGTCAGAGCGGCGGCGTCTACCTCTTCCAGGTCGGTTCTCTTCCTGCTGCTCTGAAGGCTCATGATTTTGCGGCGGCTGATCGCGGGGTTTCTTCCCTTTCCTTTTTGTAGATGGTGATGCGTTCTCCTCGGCTGGTTGTGGACGAGCACGCTTCTTTGATCGGTCCTGGGGCTCGGTGTTGATCTCCACGTCTACCGAAGGTTGATTATTGAGGGAGGGTCGACCTCGCTTCTTCTTCTGTTGGATGACGGGCTCTTGTTCCATCTCGTTGATAGGCCGCTCGGCCAAGGGATATCGACCTCTCTTCCCCCGGCCCTTGAGTTTCTGGCTACTTGAACCCTTTCCGTCAGCTGGCTTAGCAACTTCTTGCGGCCCCTGATTTGACGAGCCCGGGGATCGGCGAACTCGACCACTTCGTCGAAGAAGGCTAGAGTTACCCTCGTTCTCATCGTCTGCCTCGTCCGCTTCAGGCTCGTTTTCTCCGGCCGCTTCGGTCCCTTTGGGCCGCCGTCCGCGCTTCCTAGGGACCGTGTTTTCATTTGGTACATTTGATTTGTTGCGTTCTTGAGCCTCGCCGGCCCCGTCGTTCGCATCGGAGACTCGAGGGCGGCCGCGCTTCCGTCTTTCTGTGGTTGTGGTTGTTGTCACTTGCTCTTCGTTCCCCGCATCTCTGGCGGTATTGTTAGACTCCAATGCTGTAGATGGGCCGGGTTTCTTCTTGATCCTCTGCGGCTGTGAAGCTTCGGGTTCGGGCTGTACTTGGGATGGGGCCTCGGTATTAGCTGGACGCCTTCGTTTTCTAGAGCGCGAAGGCTCTTCCGCATCTAAATCCTCGGTACTCTTAGATGCTGTAGTAAGCTGGCCCTGTTTCGTAATCGTAAGTTGAGATCCCGACGCGTCTACGTTGTCGCGCGACACGTTGCTGGGACGGCCTCGTTTACGCTTCTGATTCGCAGTTTCGGGGGCCTGAGAGAGTCGACATTAGCTTGAGAAGATGCGTAGATAAGCAAATATATAAAGATAGGGAAACGCACCATTTCTTATAACTCTGATGCTCGCCGCTGCACCATACGTAGAAGCAAAGTCTTGAGCACTGATTCTTGTTGATATCGCTACTTTGATTACGGGGATCTTTTATCGGATTTGACGTACACGTATTTTCTTATCGTGTCAGATTTCGGGATAACACGTACTAAGGTATCCAAGTACCTAGGTTTTGCTTACATGTAGGTACCTAAGGTAACCCTAGTCGAAGTCCAGAAAACCGCCAAACCGCCATTCATTTTTATTTTACCGTACTGTTTGACATATAGTGCGACATATCGTATATGGTTAACTGTAACCAGCTGGACTTTTTTAACGGGTATTCATCCGCGTATACTGTTGTAAATAACCTTAAATTACTTAATTATTTTAAAATTATTTACCTACGATAGATTTTAACTTTAAGTTAATTCCGATATTTTAATAAAAATAATTAAATATATTAAATAAATAAAAAATCGTTAATTAATAATCGATTAATTATTATATAATCGTATAATAAAAAATACGAAATAAATAAAATAAATTAAATTATATATATATAAAAATTATAAATAATTTAATTTTATATTAATTAATAAATATATTATTTTTAAAAGTTATATTTTAAATATTTATTACGTAAAATAACGAAGTATTTAATAAAAGTATATTTATCGTTATTATCGTTATAATAAATATTTTAATATAAAATTATATTATTATAAAATACGTATTAATTATATAATTATTATAAATATTTATTTATAAATAAAAAAAATAATTTTTATAAATATTAAACGATTATTTAATAAAGTTAAATAATTAATAACGAAATACGTAATAATTTCGTCGTTTTATTAAATATATTTAATATAAATTAAATTTCGTTTTTATAAATTATAATTTATATTTTTTTTTTTTTTTTACCTTTTACGAAATTAATAAATTAAAATTTTATATAATATAAAAAATAACTTTTTTATTATATAAAAACTTTTAAATAATTAATTAAATTATCGAATTAAATATATATAAAAAATATATAAAAAATATATATTTTATAAATATAACTTTATAAATTTAAATAAATATAACGTTAAATATTTATAATTAATCTTTAATATTCGAACTTTTTAATTTAATTGATAATATTAAATAATTAAATTTTAATGTTTTTAATTATTTAAGAAGTAAAATTTAAAATAAATCGTAATTTTTCGACGTATATAAATATTAAAAATAAATTAAAAATAATTTTAAATACGTTATTTATTTATATACGTTTTCTATTATTTATTATAAATAATTAAAATAATTATTTTATATTAATAAATTAATATATACTACGTTTAAATAAATATTTATTATTATTATAATTATAATAACACTTAACGTAAATACCGTAAAAATAATTAAATAAAATAATATAATGTTAAAAAAAGTTTTAATTTATTTTATAATTTACGTAAATATGTTTTTATAATAAAATAATATTAATTATTATTATATATATAATTAAAATTTATTAATAAATATATTTAATTTAAAAAACGTAAAAATTTACTTTCGAAATTAATAATCGACGATTAAAATTATATTAATTTTAACTTTTAAAAATAATAACTTCGATTATAATTATAATTATTAAAAATAATAATTTATTTTAATTTAAATTAATAAATAAAATATTATAAATAAATTATTTTAAAAATAAAAATTATATAAAATTAAATATACTTTTAAATTTTAAATTATTTTTATTATCGTTTTATTTATAAAAGTTTTTTTAATTCGCGTTAAAACTTAAATAATAAAATCGATTAAAAAAATATCATCGATTATTTTTAACCGTTTATTATTGTCGTCGATAAAAGAAATAATCGATTATATAAATTTTAAAAGAAAATCCTTTTTTTTTTCGAATTTTAATTAAAAAATTTTATTTAATTTTAATTAAATTTACGTTTATTAATAGGGTCGAATGCTTTTAATTTAATTATTACGGGGTTAATAAACTCGTTATTTTATTTAAAAATGATGATATTTTATTTTCGAAAATAAATATTTTACGTTAAAATGATTTATTATCGATTTAATTTATTCGAAAACTTTTTAAAAATAAGTATAATAAAATATTCGAAAATTAATAATTTATAAAAAATAATTAAAAAATAAATGTAATATATAAAATTAACATTTTATAAAAATAAAAATAAACGTTTAATATTAATAATCGAAGTTAATGTATATACGTATATTAAAAGAAAATAATTACGTAATTTATCTTTAAAATTACATCTATTTACATAAATTTTTTAACGTTAATTAAATATTAATATAAAATAATATACCCTTCGAAAAAAAAAGTTAAATTATTTAAAAAATTTAAAATTACGCATTAATTTTCGATTAATATTATATATAATTATAAAATTTAATAAATATTTATACTTTTTAATTAAATTAATAAAAATTATTTAAATACTTATTAATTAATATTTAATTTTATTAAACTTTTTAAAAAAAAATTTTAAATTAATTATAAATGTAATTTTAAAAAATGTAATAAAATAAAAATAAAAAAAAAAAGAAAAGGGGTAATTTAATTACGAAAAAATAATTTATAATTTATAATATTTTTAAATTAACGTAAAAAAGGAATTAATAAAAATTATAAATCGTTAATAAAACGTTAATATTATATAAGTTATATAAATAATAATATAATATTAAACGCGATATTATTTTTTGTTAATATAAAATATAATTATTATTTAAACGAAAAATTATTAATTTTATCGATTTAAAAATTTTAAACGACGTTAAAAATTTTACTTTATAAAACGTTAAATAATTTTATAATAATTTTATTAACATTAAAAATTTCGAATATTTATTTATATACTTAAATATTATATAATATAAATAATATTTAATAAAAAAGTAATTACGTATAATAATAAATATTTATAATAACTTCGATATATATAAACCTATAAAAAGGTAAAAAATAATAATTTTTATAAATAAAAAAACGAAAAGGTATTTAATTCACTTTAATATTTATCGAAAAATTATTTATTTAAGTAAATATTTAATTTATTAAATAACGCTTTAATAAATATTTCATTTATATTATTATTTAAATAATATAAATATCGATAATTTTTATTACTTACTTTTTTTTATTATTAACTTTTTTTCGAATTTAATTATTTTATATAAAAGTCGAATTAATAATTTATTATATTTATGAAATTTATTTTCGTAATAATAATACTTTTATTAATTAAATATATTTACGAAAATATGTAATTTACGTCTTCGATAACGATACTTCCCCTCGTTTTAATATAATTTAAATATATATATTAATTATCTTTTAAAAAACATTATTATTATATCTTTTATTCCCGTATAATTCGAGTATTAATTATTTCTTTAAAAACACTACTATTATACCACCAACTATAAAAAAAAACGATAAAAAAACGATAAATAATATATATATAATTTAATATTTAATAATATAATATTTAATAAATAAAAAATCGAATAAAAAAAATAATATCGTTAAATTAATCGTCTTTTAAATTAATAAACGATTTAATAAAGTATAATATTATAAAATTTTATATTTAAACATTTTAATCGAATAATTTACTCGAATAATAATATTTTATTAATAATATTAAATATATATTAAAAGACCTATTTTAAAATTATTTATTTTATTAATAATTTACTCGAATTAATATTTTTTTTATTTATATCGATATAAAATTTATATTACTTTAATTATATTTTATAATAATATTAAAAAAAATTTAAAATTTAAATATCGAATTAAAAAATTGTTAATATATCGTTAATTTATAATATTTTAAATCTACTTAATTATTTAATTAAAACGTATTAAAATCGCCATTTTATAAATAATTAATAAATAAAACGTCGATAAAAATAAATATAACATTAATATAACGTTACGATTTTATATATCGTATATCGATATAATTTTTTTAAATATTTTAATATTAAAAATATAAATCGATATTTTAACGGGTTAATTTTATTAATATAAGTAATAAATATTATTTATTTCTATTTTAAAAAATTAATTATTAATTATAATATAAATAAATATAATTATTAAACGTTTAAAAAATCGAATCTATCGATTAACGTTTTTTTTTAAAATAAAATTAACATTTAATTATTCGACCGATATAAAATATTTTCGAAAAATAAATTTAAAATTCGAAAAATTTAAAATATTATCGAATTTATTTTATCGATTTTTTTCCTTTAATAAATAATTAAATAATCGACGTTTAACCTTTATTATTTATTATACGTAAATAAATAAATATTAAATAATAATTTTAATAAAAAATAATAATATACGATTATTAATTTTTTATAATAATTTCCTTTAATTTATATTATAAACTTGTAATTTTATATTAAAAAATCATAAATTAAAAAATATATAATAAAATTAATAAATTTTATAAATTATATATAATAAATATATTTATACCGTTAATTCGAATTACGTATACGAAATTATTAATAAAATTAATTTTATTAATTAATAAAAAATAATATTAAAAAAAAAAAATAATAATCGATTATCGTATAATTTAATAAATAAAACTTTTAAAAATATAAAAGATAATTTTAATTTAAAATATAAATAAAAACCCGGTAATTTAATATACGTTATATAAATTTAATTTATTTATATAAATTATCATTAAAATTATAAAATAACGATTACAATAATAATTATATTTTTAATTTAATATTCCCTTTATTTTATTTTTTAATAATTTTTTACTTATTTTCGTTTAAAGTTTTTCCGTATAATAAAACCGTCTTAAATATCGTTATTATATCGGTTAATAACGTTTTATTTTAAACGGTAAAACATATCGTTTCGATTAAATTTCGAAAAATTAAAATTTTTACTTTATTATTTTATAATTAACGTAATTATTTTATTATTCGATTTATTATATTATAAGTTATTTCGTAAAATATTTAATGTTAAGAAAAAGTTTATATATAACGAAGATATTATTAATGGGGAAATGTAATAAAAATTAACGTATTCGAATTTAATAAAATAATCGTATTCAAAAATAAATAATAAAAATATTATCGATGGAGGAATATAAAAAAGATTAATGTATTTAAATTCGATAAAATAATTATATTCGAAAATAAATAACGATATTACTTTTTAATTAACGTTAAATTTAAATAAATAAAAGCGAAAAATCGTTTATTAAAATTAAATATCGATAATTTAAATAAAAAAACGTTATAAATTTAATATAATTTTATACGCTTATTATAACTTAAACCATTTAACTTATAATTATAAAATAGTTAAAATATATAATTAATAATATATTAATTAAAAATTAAGTTTACTTTTTTTTTAAATTCGAATAAAATATAACGTATAAAAATAAATAAATTATAATAATAATTTAATTAAGTTTTTTTAAAAGTAAATTCGTTAAAGTTAATAATTTCTTTAAAATGTTTATTAACGAAAAAAATCGACGATAATAACATAAGTATAAATATAATATTAAAGTTTTTTATTTTTTTTTTTTTTTAAGTTATTTTTTAAAGATTTTTTTTATTTAATAACGTATAAAAACTTATAATTTTAAGTTAAAGTATTTTTTATTAAATTAAACCATTATAAAAGTAAATTAAAGTTTATAAAAAATAAGTAAAAAAATTAAATAAATGTATAAAAAGGTATTAATAATTTTTTTAATATCGACGTTTTAATTAATTTAAATTTATTAAAAAGTTTATTTTATATATAATTCGTATATAAAAATTATATAATATTATAATATATTATAATTTTTATTAATATTTATTTATATAAATTAAATTACCGCTTTTTATTTTTTAATATATTTTAAAATTTTATTCGATAAATAAATAATAATATATTTTAAAATAAATTTAAAATAAATTACCTTTTTATTTAATATATTTATATAAAAGTATTAATTTATATCGTAATTTTTTATTAAAATAAATATCGAATAAATATTTATAAATACTTTTAAATATTTAAATATTTTTAATATTTTATATTTTAATATATAATTACCCGTTTAAAAATATTTTTAATATTTTATATAAAATTTTAATATTTTTTATTTAAGTAATAATATTTTTTTCTTTTTTATTTATTTCTTTTTTTAAAATAATAACCTTTCGTTAATTTAATAATTATAATTTATTAAATATAATTATTTTAAAAAACGCTTTATATATTAATTTTCCTTTTTTATTTACCTTCGTTAAATTTTTAATTATAATTTTTAATAATTTTAAAATCCGTTAATTAATAAATTAAATTATTAAGTTTTTAAGTTAAATATTTTAATATTAATATTATAATAATTTTATTTATTATTTATAAAATATAATAATAATTTTTACTTTAAACTTTAAACTATTAATTTTATAATTTTATTTTTACTTAAATATTATATAAAAAATTAATTAATTTAACTTCGAATAAACAATCGAGGGAAAATTTTTTAATCGTTTACATATAAATATAAATATTTTATTAAAGATATTAAAGTTATATTTAACATTTTTAATTATTTTAACATTATTTCGATTTTATTAACGTTCGAAACATCTTATATTATATGTTATATTATTTAATTACCCGTTTTAATATATCGACGTTACGTTTAATAAAAACGATATAATTTTAAAATATAATTAAAAATTTTTTTTTATAAAAGATATAATCGAATATATATTAAATCGATAAAGTTTATTTTAAATTTTTTTATTTATAATAAAAATATAAATACTTTTATTTAATAACGAAATAAATTTTTTTTTTATAAATAACTTTAAAAAATTTCGTAATTAAACCTTAAATTAAACCTTATCCCTTATATTATTTAATATTATATTAATAATATTATTTTTTATAATCGATTAATAATAACGGGTAAATTTAATATTATTATATTAAGTATAATAATATTTAATAAAAAACTCGTTATTATAAAAAACGTAATTATTAAAAAACATTATAAAACATTTTATTTAAAAAACTTACGAAATAAAATCTACGTCGATAAGTTATTTTTTAATATTTACCTCGTATTAACTTTAAAAACGTAATATAATTATAATTTAAATTCGTTTTATTATTAATCGTTTTATAATACGTATTATATTATTATATTATTAATTAAATACTTTTTTTATAAATATTATACCATAATAAAACTTTTAACGTCGATGCGATTAATATTTTTTTACGATATTTTAAACGCTTTAAATTTTATATATAAATAAAGTTTTTAACATCGAAACATTTCGCCGTATAATATAATTATTATATAAAATATTTAATTAAATCGATATAAAATAATAATTTACGATTTCGAAAAAGTTATTACGTTATCGAAAAGTAATTATAAATATTTTGATTTTTTATATATCGTAACATTTAAAATATATTTTAAAAAAAAGTACGATAAATTTATTAATTTATTTTCCCTAAAATATATTATATTATATATTTTAAAAGGTATAAACGTAATTAATGTTACTTATATTAATAAATAACGTTACGTAAACTTAATAAAAAAATTTAAACTTTATTTTAACGAAAAAGTTATCGATGTTAATAAATATAATTTTATTAAAAAATTAATATTATTTAATCTTCGTTTAAAGTTTAATGTATCGAAGGTTTTAAAATATAAAATTTAAAACCTATTAAACGTAAAAAAAGTAAAAATTATTATGATAAAATATATATAAATTCATAAATAATTAAATAATAACGAAAGTTTTTATATTTAAATATCCCTCGAATTAATTACCATTTATTAATATTTAATATTAATTTAAAAATCGAATTAAATATATTAATTTCGTTATTTAATTAATAAAATATTTCGTATTTTAAATAAAATGTTTATTTTATCGATATAATAATAAAAAAAAAATTATAAAACGTTTATATAAAAATTTAAATTTTAAACTATTTATTATAATATAAATAATATTTATAATTTATAATTTATTATTTATTTACTTAAAATAAATAAATATTTAATAAATTTAAATAATCGACGGTAAATTTAAAGATAATTTTATTACTTCGTATAATATATATTAAATTTATAACTTTTAAATTATAACTATTTTCTTTTTTTTTCGATTATTTTTATAAATTTAAAACGAAATTTATATATTATAAAATAAAATATTTAAAAGATTAAATATAATATTATTAAATAAATAAAAAATTATTAATTTATAATCGATTAATTAACATACGATTACATAATAAAAAGTAACGAAATAAATAAATTAATTAAATTATAAAAATGTAAAAATTATAAATCGATTAATTTTATATTAATCGATAAATATATCTACTTTTAAAAGTTATACCTTAATCGCTTATTACGTAAAACGACGATGTATTTAATAAAAATATATTTACCGTTATTATCGTTACGATAAATACGTTAATATAAAGTTACATTATTATAAATATTAAAGTAAAAAATTATATTAAAATTAAGTAATTATACATTTTTTTTTAATTTAATAATTATAAAAACCGATTAATTTAAAAAGTAATTTTTTTTATTATTAATATAATAAAAATTTATTAAATAATAAACGATTTTATATTATATAATTATATAATATAAAGTAAAAAAAAAATAAATTAACTAAATTATATAAATGTAAAAAAAAAAGATTAAATTAAATTTATATTAATCGAAAATATATTTTCATTTAAAATTTATAATTTAATTATTTATTACGTAAAACAATAAAATATATAATAAAATTATATTTATCGTTATTATTGTTACGGTAAATATATTAATATAAAATTATATTATTATATTTACTTTTTTTATATTTAAGTTTCGATTATTTAAATACGTACGTTAATAATATCGATTATTAATAAAACTTTTTTAAATTTAATTATTTTTAATTTATTAACGTTAAACCTTAAAATTAACGAAATTTATTTTAATTTAAAAGTTATCGAAAATAAAAGTAAATATATCGATTATAATTTTATTATGTAATTTTTTATCGAATAATTTTACTATATTATTTATTAATTTATTTTATAATTTTTTAATAACGGTGTTATTTTATATAAATAAAAGCGGTTCGAATTTAACATTTATTTACGTAATATTATTATTTATAAATTATATAAAAGTATTAATATTTTTATAATATAATTTTAATATTTAAATACGTAAATAATTAAATATAAATATAAATAAAATTTTTTACGTAACTTTTAAACGAATATTTAAAGTAATAAACCGTTTATTTAATTAAATTTTTAAAGCTTCGAATCGATTATTTATTTAAGTTTTAAAATTATTTAACCACGTAATAATTTGAATTTTTAAATTATTTAACTACGTGTTAATTATATTAATTAAATTCGAAATTTATTAACTTTTATAAATTACGAAAAAGTTTATAAACTTTAATAATTTTTATGTTAATTTATTATTATATTTAATTATTATAATAAAATTAAATTATAAATTAAATTATATTAAAAAATTTATAATAATTAAAATATTAAATAAATGATAAAACGAAGTACGATAAAATAATAAAATATTTTAAAAAAAGTTAATTTAAAGTTTAAATTAATATTAAAATAATTAAAATCCTATAATAATAATATTTACATATTTATTTATTTAAATATTTTATAATAACGGACATTATTTAAAGTTATTCGAAAATTAACTTTTTAATTAAAACCCTTAATAATAAATTAATAACTTTAAATTAATTAATTTAACATTTAATATAATAAAATAATAATTTATTTTTACGTTTTTTACATAAATATTTATATATAATACATATATATAAAAAAATATACTTACGATATAAAATTATAAAAATAACTTTAAAAAATTTATACGTTTATACGTTTTATAAAAATTTCTTTTTTTTACGTTTTTATAATTATTAAAAATATAATTACGACTTTTATTTAATATATTTATACTCGAATTAATATAATATAATTTAACTTAAACCTTTTTATAAATTATTACATTATAATAATTAAATAATTATTTATTTAAATTTATTATTATAATATTATACGATCGTTTAACGGTATAAAATAATCGATAAATTAAATTATATCGTTTTATATAATATAAATACGTTATATTAACTTCGTAATTTAAAAAATTATAATTCGTCCCTTTTATTTTTTTTTTATAATATTAATAAAAGTTTATTTTTAATTTTTAAAATTCGTTTTATAACGTAAAATTAAACGATTAATTTTTAAATTATTTTATAATAAATTATAATATAATATTATTTATTATAATTTTTATTATATAAAATATTAATTAAAAAATAAAATTAAATATATTTAAACTTCGAATATAAATTATAAAAATAAAGGTAGTAATAAACATTATTAATTAAAAAATTAATTAATGTAATCGAAAATCGACTATAAATTATAATTTTTATCGAAGATATAACTATATTTATTTAATTACGTAATAAACTCATTACTATTATTTATTTTATTAATTAATTTTATTAAATTAATCGGTTAATTATATTATAAGTTTTATCGATAATTTTAATTTAAATTTTTATTTTAAAAATTTTTACTTTATTTATATATATTTTTTTAAATAACTTTAAAAAATTCGCCCTAAATTTATAATATTATATGCACGAATTATATATTAATTACGTATAATTATAACATCGATATAAAAATCGAGTAAAACATAAATTATTATATAACTACGTAATTATAACGACGTTATATTTTAATTAATTAAAATAATAAATACTTTAAATTTTAAATTATTTATAATTTTAACTACATATATTATTTATGTTATTTCGTGTTATTATTTTATATATATTAAGTGTATTAATAAATATATATATATAATATATACATTTAAATAATAAAATGAAAATGTATTTAAATATATTAAATCTATTTTTTTAATTTTTAACTTTTTTTTTTTTAAATATTTTATTATATTTTTATTACTTAAATATTAATTTAACATTATATATTTAAACTAACATAAATAATATAAATGTTAATTACGTTAAATAATTTAATTTATAATTCGATTTTAATTTTATAATATAATTTATAATTTTATTTAATAAAAAATTTCCTAAGTTAAAAAACCTTTCGACCGTTTAATAAAATTAATAAATCTTATATATATTATAATAAATTTAAAATAATATAAACATTTTATTTATAAATTAATATTAATACGTATAAAACGCGTTTTAATTATATAAACGTTTATTTTAATATTTTAAATACGCGTTTTAATAATATAAATACGTATATAAATATTCGATTCGATGTTTTTAACATTCGTTTTAAAATTCGATTTTAAATATCGTAAATTATTTTTTTATATTTTATATTTAATTTTTTAAATGTTTTAATATTAATTAAAATTTTACCTTAAAAATTATAATTTTTTCGCGTAATTTATTAATAATTATATTATAACTTTCGAGATTATATTCGAATCATTTAAATTCATCGAAAATAACATTATTATCGAAATATTATAAGGTAAATTAATGGATAATATTTAAGGATTATTTAATAAATATTTATATAATTAAATTATAATTAATATATTTATTTTCGATAAACCCTAAATTAAATTAAATTTTAAAAACTTTAAATATAAATTTTAATAAAATAAAGTTAATAAAATTTAAAAAAATTTTTATAATTATCGAAGTCGTAAACGAACGTTTATATTAATATTATAACGTCGCCGTAATATATATATAAAAAAAAGGGAAAAGGGAAATATATATTAAAATTTAACGGTTTCGTAAATTATAATTTGTATTTTATTTCTTATTTTATAATTAATAAAATATTAATAACGTAATTTTAATTAAATTTAAATTTTTACCCGTTTCGTTAATTAAATTAAATAAATAAATATAATATTATAATTTCATTAAATGAATTTTATTATTAAATTATAATAAATAAATTTAAGTAATTAATAATAAATATAATGATATTTTACCGCTTTTATATATGAATTATATTTACTTTCGAATATATAATAAATTTTATTTTTACGTACGTTAATAAAGATAAATTTATATTCGAATTTAAATTCTTTTAACACTTTTTTTTCGCTTTTTATAAAATAATATAAATTTATTTAATATATTTTATATTATTTTTTATTAAACGTTTTTATAACTATGATTTTAATAATTAATATATCGTATAATATTTATTTTAATTTTTTAAAAAAAAAAAATTAAAAGTTTATTCGTATATATATTAAATAGATTAATTATAACGACATTTATATAATTAATATAATTTTACAACTTTTGTAATTATATGAAAAATCGTTTAAATCGTTTATTTTTATATAATTAATTTATTTATTTTTATTTATAATATCGTCGTACTTTTATTAATTTTATATTTTAAACGTATACTAGCGAAAAATAATTAATATATTAATTACATTAAACTATTTTCGATAATAAATTAACGACGTAATCGTTAATTAAAATTTACATTTATTTATAATATATTATTAATATATTATTAAAAAATATTTTTATTTTATATGTTTAAATCTATAATTTTTTACGTATTAATAAATAACGGTATAATTAATACGTAAACGAACGTAATTTATAAAAGGCATGTATAATTATTTTCGTATTTATAAATTAAAATATAAATTTAATAAACGGCGCGTACGTTTATTATTATTATAATAGTAAAAGTTTACGTTATTTATTTATAAATTCGTATACCTAAAAAAAAAAATTTAAAATAATTATATTAATAATATATAATAATGTTAACCTTAATATTAACCTTAATTTTTACCTTAAATTTTATATTTACATTAATAAATTTTATAATTTTTTTTATCGATTAAAAAATATATAATTATAAAAAAAAATATAAAAAATAATATAAATATATAATAATTTTCGAATAAGTTAACATTCGAATAAATTTCGAAAATAAATTAACGATTTTATATACGTTAAAAAAAAAAAAAAAAAATAATACATTTAATATCATTTATAAAAAAAAATAACGACGAAACCGTTAATAAAAAGTAAAAAACTTTATTAAATAAAATAATAAAATTCGTTTAAAATATAATTATATAAATTTATATTATATATATATTATATAAAATAAAAGGATAATAATAAAAATATATTTAATTATTTTTAAATAATTTAATTATATAACATTTAAAATTTACTTCTTAACTTATATTCGTTATAATAAAAAATAATTAATTAATTTTTTTTTCATTTAAATAAAATTTAAATAAATTACGACGTAACTTTATATTAATCGCATTCGTAATAATATATCGCGTTTTAACTTTAACTATATCGCGTACGTAAACATTTATAAATTAAATAATATAAACTTTAAAATATATTATCGATTTATTTTCATTAATTAATTTAATAAATTTAATCGATAATTAATTAAATTTTCGTTTTTTACCTTATATATTAAATAAAAATAAATAATTAATATCGAAAATAATATAACGAATCGAATTAATAAATATTTTAAAATAATTATTGTTAATAAAATTTAATACAATAATAAAAATTTTCGTAATATTATTTAATAAAAATAATACTTTTTTAATTAATAATAAATTAAATTAATCGTATTCGATATTTTTTTATATTTTAAATAATTTTAATCGTAAATAAACATTAAATTATTTCGACGAAATTATTTTTCGATAATTAATATATTCGTAATACGATTAACCTTAATTTTTCCTTTTATATCGTTCGTTCGATTATTTTATTAACGTTTAAAAATAAAATATTATTATCGGTGAAACTTTTAATAAAATTAATTAAATTTTCGATAAAATTAATAATAATATTCGAAACTTTAAACGTTATAAAAATAAAATTTCGTTTAAAAATATCGACGTTAAAATTACTTTAATTCGATATTAATAATAACTATAAAAATTTTAATTAAATTTACATTTATATTATAAACTTTAAATTTTAATAATAACGTATAATCCCGACATATTTTTATAATTTTTTTTAATAACGAATTAAATAATTTTAAAAGTTATTTTTATTACAACTTTATTAACGAAATTAAATTACAATCGATTTAAAAATTAATAATTATATTAAATATAAAAATTTAATTTAATAAAAAATTTTAATTAAGTAAATAAATATAATTTAACGAAAAAAAATAATTAAATAAAAGTAAAATTATTTAATTTAAAAAAAAAGGTTAATTAAACGAAAAAGCATTTTAATTTTTTTTATTAAAAAATAAATTTATAAACGTTCGAAACGATACCTTAATCTTTTTTTGTAAAATTAAAACCTCGTTTTTATATATAACTATATAAATTTTATATATTTTACTTTTAATTATATTTTTTATAAAATTTTAAAGTATATTATTTTTATTAAATAAATCATTTATCGTTATTTTTTTATAATCGATAATATTTATTATTTTTATTTTAAATATTTACGTTATTTTAATATATTAAATAAATTTTATATACTTAACATATTTATAAATTATACATTCGTTAACTTTATATAAACCTAAAACGTTTCGTTTTAATTAATATTATAACGTAATTCCATTCGAATATAAAAAAATTAAAATATTAATCGTTTTTAATATAAATATTTATTAAATAACTTTAAATTTCGTATCGATTAAATTTATAATTTCCCGTCGTTTCAATCGATATTAATTTTTTTTTTACTTTATTATCCCTATTAACATATATATAAAAATTATAAATATATATATATATTTTAAAACAAATCGTATTATAAATTCGATTATAAATCAATCAAACTTTTTATAATTTAATATTTCTTTTTATTACGTTAAATTTTAAATTTATTTAAATAAAAATCATCTTAAAGTTATATTCGATAAATAATTTATATTTTAATTATTTCCTTTCGATTATATTAATCCTTAATTATAAACTTTAAAACAATATATCCAAAAATAATTCACGTAATAATAAAATACTTCGACCGTAAAATATAACATTTAAATTACCAAATTACATAATAAATAAACTATTTTATAAAATAAAAAATACTCCGCTAAAAAATACCGTAACTACACCGCTAAATTAAATATTAAATAAAACAATTAAATCTTCGCGTAAAAATTAATAATTATTCATAAAATTAACAATTAAAAAATAATAAAATTTATAATAAAAATAATAAATCTTACGATTCGTTTCGAAATAAAATTTAAAAATTATCTTATATATTATTATATAATTAAAATTATTTTCGTAAAGCTCGAAATATATAACGTTTCTCGACATCGTTAAAAAATAAATAATAATATATAATATAAAATAATAATAAAATAAAAATTAAAATAAATAAAAAAATAATTTTTTTTAATATTTAATTTATTAAATTTATAAAAAAAATATCGAAATTATAACTTTTCGATAAATACATAAATAATATAATTAATAATTATAAAAATTAAAACATATATCCTATTTTTTATATATATAAAATCGTTATTTCGCGTGTTTTTATAAGTTAAATTAAAAAATAATTCACATTAATTAATTAATTTTACATTAAAGTTTATCGATTTCGATTATAACATCGAAATAAAAACGCACCGTAAAAACTTTACATTAAAAATAATAAATAAATTTTTACGAAAAAAATATATAAACTTATCGAATATTTAACGATTTAATTATACTTAAATATATTTTAACATCGTAACTAAACGTAAACTTACCCAAAAAAACTAATAAAAAAAATTAAAATATCATTATATATATTAATAAATTAATTTTATAAAATATAATAATATAAATTAAATATAACCTTATAATTTAAAAAAAATTTAAATTTTCCTTTTTATTATAACGTTAAATATATAATTAATTAATTAAATATATTTAAATATAATAATAAAATTATAATAATAAAATCGTAAAATTATTTATAAATAAATACGCTTTAATATATATACGTATAATAAATAAAAAACGTAAACTTTATTTATAATTATATTAATAATATTTATATAATTTAAAAAAAAAATCCGAAAATTTATATATTATTATTTATATAATCCTATTTAAATATATATCGAACCTTATATAATTATTTTTTTATTATAACGTCGTTTATAAAAACAATTATAAATTAACGAAATACTTTAATAAATTAATGTAATAATCGATTTATTATGTTAAAATTAAATTAATAAAACTTTATATATTACGCCCTTTATATATTAAATATATATTATAAAATTTTTACGAAAAAGTAATATTTTATAAAAATTATTATAAAATCGTTTATATTAAATGTATTTTTAATGAATATATAAATCGATATATATTATTTTAAATAACCGTTAACGGATATTTATTACCGGTTATTTTAAAAATTTTACGTATTTTTAAAATCGAGGAATTTTTTTATACGTTTCGATAAATGTTTTTTTTCGATAACGTCGAAAAACGTTATACGTTTTAATTTTAATTTCAAGTTTCTTATTAAAATAATAACGGTTCGAAAATAAATACGTTTTATTAAAACCAGCCTATTATTATAATTAAATTAAAATTTAAAACCTTATTATATTATATATATACGAGGATTTTAATTTTAAAAAAGTTAATTTTATATAATAATAAACGATAAATACTTTATATACACCCCGTAAAATTTATATTATATTTAATATAAATAATAATAATTATATTAATTAAATAAATCGACATTAATAATATAAAAATTTATATTTTATAAATTTTAATATACTTATTTATTTATAAAATTATTTACATTTTAATATAATATTAAAATCATTTTAAATTATTATACACTAATTTAAAACTTAAATAATTATTTAAAAAAATTAAATCATTCGATAATATTTAATAAATAAAAATTTTTAAAACGAAATATTATAAAAACTTCGAAAAAAATATAATATTATTATTAACCGGCGATTTTTTTAATAATATTTTAATAAATAAAATATCTATAAAAATAAATTAAATATAAATAACATTAAAAAAAGAATTTTTAAACTTTTTAATATCGAGTTTTTATATATTTAAATTATTAATTATTTAAAATTTAAAAAACCTAAAATTAATTTATCTTTACGATTTTATAACGTAAATTACGATAATAAAGAAAATGTTAATATAATTCGATATTTTATATCGAAGAATTCGTTTAATTTATACGTTATTTTTTTTACGAAAAAAACTTTCGTAATAATAAAATTTTACTTCGATTCGATTAATAAAACTTTAATATTAATAAAACGTTTTTTATTCGTATTAAAATTAAAAATAATATAAAGAAAAAAATTAATAACTTAATCGAACGAATATATAATATATTTAAAGTGTATAAATTTTTTAAAAATTATAAATAAATTTTAAACACTTTCGAAAATTTAAAAAAAAATAATATCTTCGAATATATTCGTCGAAATATTTAACTCTTAATTATAAAAATATAATTTATATTATATATCAATAATTTTACTTAAAAGTTATACGATAATAAATTAATAATAAATTAAATGTAAAGCGAAAACGCGTAAAAATTTATAATTTCGAAATTTAATTATATTTAATTTATAAATAAATATTATAAATTAAATTTTATCGAATTCGAAATTTATATATATATTAACATATATTTTTATAAAATATTATAAATTAATATAAATAAATATAATTTTAACTTTTAAATATATTAAACCAATTTTTTATTATTTTCGAATTAAAAATCCGGTTATAATATACAAACAAATCATAAAATCGAAATTTTTTATAATTTAAATATAATTTTAATTAACCATAACTTAAAAACCGTCGATAATTATATAAAATTTAAACGAAATTAAAAAAATTAAAATATAAAGTTATTAAATTTTGAATTTATATAAATAAAAAACAAATAAATAAAATCGAAAAATCGAATAATAATAATTATAATTATTAATTAACGTAACCTTACATTAAATTATATATATTAAAAAATGTAATTATTTTTATTTTTTTTTTTTTTTATAATTAATAGTTTTAAAATTATTTCGACGAGTTTTATAAAGCCTAATTATTCGATAAAAGGAATTTAATTAATCAAATCGCATTATATATTATATATAAAAATATAATAAAATAAAAAATTATCGACTTTATATATTAATAAAATAATCACCGTATTAAGTTTTAATTAAATAAAATTATATTATTACCGATTATATAAATATAATATAATTAAATTTAAAAAAAATTAATATAAAAAATTACGTTATAAATTTAAAATACGACCCTAAATTAATATAATTAATATAAAAAATGAAAAAACCATTAATCGAATATAATTTTAACGATTTTTTAACATTAAAAACGTAGTGGTTATATAATAAATAATTTATAATTTATCCGTTAAAACCTATTAACGATATAACGTATTTTTATATATAAAATTATATAACTTTAAAAAAATACCTCGAATAATATATAATTAAAAATCGAAAATTAAAATTAAAATTTAATAAAATTTTAAATGATAAATTTTTATAATATAAATAATAATTAAAATTATATAAAAAAAATATAAATATTATTTAAACGAATATACTTAAAAACGAAAATATAAACGTAATATAATTTAATATAAATGTTTATAAAATTTAATAAAAAGTATATTAATTAACATTTAATTATTTTAAAATAAATTACATAAAAATAACTTAAAAAACTTTTCCTATAAAAAGTATAATTACCCCGTATTAAAGAGGTATAAAAAGTAAAAAAATAAAATTTTATTTAAAAAATATAAAAGTATAATATTCGTATAATCGTATACATCGAAGTAAGCATAATAACGAAATTAATAAAAATTATAAATATTATAAAGTTATAATAAAAAATCGTAAAAAATATCGTAGGAAAAGTCGTAAAAAAAATCGTAAAATAAAGTCGCGATATTAAATCGTAAAAAAAATCGTAAAAGGAAATCGTAATTATTTTATTATAAATATATATTAAATACTTTAATTAATAATTAATATATATATTTAAGTTAAAAACTAAAGGTAATTAAATAATTCGTATAAAAATATAATTACTTCTTTTATTATATAATTAACTTTATTATAATAATAAAAAATATAATAAAAAATTTTAATAAAAAGTTATATTATACTTCGTTAAAATTATAATTAAAAATATTTCGATAAAAACGCGTTATTTAATATTTTATATAAATTTACGATAAAAAAATTAAAGTTAATGATAATTTAATTTTATCTTTATTAATTAAATACATATTAATTTAATATTTAATTAAATGTTTTTTATATAATGGTTATTAATGTTTTATAAATATATATGTATTTACGTATATAAAAAATCGTTTAATATACGTAAATGCGTACGTATACATCATTTTAAAAATTTAAATAAAAAATTTAATAACCGTTTTATTATTTTAATTATAATTTTATATACTTACTTTAAGTATTTAAATATATATAAAATAAAGTAACGAAATCGTATTTAAATTTACTATCGATTATTTAACTTTATTTAAAAACCTTAAAATATATTTTAATTTTTTTAAATAAAAAATTTAATTACGTAAAATTTACGAGTTACATTTTTTACGTTATATAAATTACACGTTACGTTAACGAATTACGCGTACGTTACGTTAAACGACTCGTATTACGCATTTATTTAATTAATTAAACCGTTTTATTAAACGCTATATTATTACACTTAAAATTATTCGCATTTTAATAGGCGATTTTATTAATTAAATTAATTTAATTAAATAAATCGAATTAAATAAATTTATATAAAAAATTCGAATTATATAAATTTAATTATATAAATTTAATTTTAATTTAACGTATAATTTTATTTAAAAATTCGAATCGAATAAATTTAATTATATATATTTAATTATATAAATTTATATTAAACGAATAAAAATCGTTAATTAATAACCGAAATTATTATACGATCGTATAATAAAAATATAAAAATAAATAAAATTAATTAAATTATATATATGTAAAAATTATAAATAAATTAACTTTATATTAATCGATATTTATATTACTTTTTAAAAGTTTATACTTTAAATGCCCGTTACGTAAAATAATAAAACATTTAATAAAAATATATCTACCGTTATTATCGTTATAATAAATACTTTAATATAAAACTACATTATTATAATTTAATTATATAAATTTAATTTTAATTTAACGTATTTTTTATAATACTTTTCGAAAATTTTTTAAATTATATATTTAAAATTAAATATAAAAAATTATACGGATAAATTTTACGACGGTTTTTTAAAAAGTAATATAAAATAATATAAGGTAAATTTTCGCGACGGTTTTTTAAAAATAATATAAGATAAATTTTCGTAACGATTTTTCGAAAATAATATAAGGTAATATAAAGTAAATTCGCGACAATTTTTAAAAAATAATATAAGATGGATTTTACAACGGTTTTTTCGAAAAATAATATAAAATAATATAGGGTAAACTTTATAATTTTTAAAAGTAATATAAAATAAACTTTCGTAACGATTTTTTCGAAAATAATATAAGGTGGTATAAAGTAAATTTTCGCGATAATTTTTTAAAGGTAGTATAAAATAAACTTTTACGACGACTTTTCAAAATAATATAAAGTAGTATAAAGTAAATTTCGTAACGTTTTTTTAAAAATAGTATAAGGTAAATTTTCGTAACGTTTTTTCGAAAATAATATAAAATAATATAAAGTAAACTTTCAAACGATTTTTAAAATAATATAGGGTAAACCGCGACGACTTTTTCGAAAAGTAATATAAAATATATAGGGTAAATTTTCGCGACGATTTTTAAAAGTAATATGAAATAAATTTTCGTAATAATTTTTTCGAAAATGATATAAAATAATATAAAGTAAACTTTATAACGGCTTTTAAAATAATATAAAGTAAATTTTATAAAAGTTAAAAATGCCACGAAAATTATATTAAAAATTATATAATTATAAAATAATAAATTCGTAAAAACCTAAAAATCGCGATTTTATATAATAAATAAATAACGAAACCGCCCTTCGATTTATTAACGGTTATTTAATAAAACGAAAATTTATTTAATTATTTAAATATATAATTATATAATCTACATTTAAAGTTTAACCCTATTATTCGACCGACATTTATCATTTTAATTAAATAAATAAATATTTCATTTATTTCTTTTATTTATTATTTCGTCATTTAAAAATAAAATTTTAAATTTCATTACTTTTCGCGGTTAAACCGTTTATACGGCTTTATATTATTAATATCGAATCGATTAAACTTTTTATTATACGTTTTTATTTATTTTAAATATTTTAACGCGTATTAACTTTTTTAAATTTTTTACGTTAAATATTAATAACATCGATTACGATTTAACGTATTATATTTATTTATAATAATTAATAATATTTAAATTATCGAAAACGATATAAATCGTTTTTATTTTAATATATTTAATAAAATAAATAACTTATAGTTTATTCGATTTAATAATAATATTTTACTTAATAAAAAATATTAACTTTATATTTTTTAACCTTTTAACGATTTTATAAATATATTATAATTTATTAATATTATTTTTATTATTATTATTATATATATTAATTATTATATAAATTTTTATTCTACTTTAAATTTTAATTATTAAATATTCTTTTATAATAACTTACTTTTTACTTTAATAAAATTTTAATATTTTATTTATTCTCGATTATAAAGTTTAATATTTAAAGATAAAAATAAGAAAATACGATAAATCGTAACGAATATTATCGAATATATAAACTTTTACGATTATAAATAAATTTATTTCGTTTTTTAAAAATAAAACTTTAATTCGACTATAATAAAATAAATATTTACGGTTAAATAACGGTGTTTTTTATATAAAATATTAATAATATTATTTTTTTCGTATTAATATTTATAATATATTCGACGAAAAATTTATATTAATTAAAAAATAACAATTACGTATTAATATTTTATATACTTTATACGCCGTAATTATTATACGAATAAAAAACCTTATTTTATAATAAAGAAATTTATTAAATTTACGATATTAATCTTAAATATTTATTTATTTAATTTATATAAATTATTTTTAATAATAAAGTTACGACTTTTCGAATTTTCGAAAACGAAATAATTTATATTTTTTATTTTTAAATGTTAATAATAATGATAATTTAATATAAAATTATAATTATATCCTTTATTACGAATATCCTTCGATTTTTTAAAATAAACTTTTTACCTTTAAAAAACATTTTCGTTTTAAGTTAACGATCGTAATCGTAATAATAATAACGATTTTAACGACATCGAAAATAAACTTTATTAACATTATTTTATTAATAAAGGATTATAATTTGTTAAAATAATAAAAATTATAATTTTTCATTTAACGATAATAATAATAATAATAAATCTAAAAAAATCGTTTTATAATTAAAAGAATACCTCGATTATTTAAATCGATTAATAATATTATAAATAATAATAATAACATAAATAATAAAATAATAACGTCAATTTAAAAATTTATAATATCGATTTAAAATAAACCTTTTTTTAAATATATAAAATAATATTAAATTATTAATATAATATAAATAATATAAATGATAAATATAAATATATAAATAAATAATAATATATATAGTAAAATAAATACGATAACGATAATAATATAATAATAATAATAATAACGATAATAATTATAACTATTAAATAAATAAAAAGTCGTTAATAAATAATCGAAAATTATTATATAATCGTATAATAAAAAATATAAAATAAAGTAAATTAATTAAATTATATATATTTAAAAATTATAAATAAGTTAATCAGACAATTAATATTTATATTTATTTAAAATATACTTTAAATTTTTGTCATGCAAACGACGAAGTATTTAATAAAAAAATATATCCATTATTATTATCAAGCATGATAAATACTTAATATAAAAATTATATTATTATAATAAATTAATATTTTAAGTTTAATCTTTAAATTATTATTTATATCAGTCGTTTATATTATCGTTTATATTATCATTTTCGATATTTATTTTAATATACAAATATATTTTATATAAAAATTGTCAAATTATATAATAATAACGTGTAATAAACCTTTATAAAATAATTCTAATTTTAATTTTATTAACTTTACGATATTATAAAGCGAAATTTAAAACATTAAAATTAATTAGTATTAATTTTATAAAAAATATTAAAAAAAAAAAAAATTAAAAATAAACCTTTAGAAAATGATTTTGAATATATATATGGTCAAGAATTTACCCTATATTTTATTATTTTATAAAGTTAAATATAATTAAAGTTAATTAAATTTAATAAAATATTAATAACGAATA